>OX632356.1:2453838-2538838 GCA_951751655.1 Ophion costatus
TTTCGTATTTCTTTACTTGATATAACGATTGAAAAATCAATTTCTTTTTTTTTCTTTAACCTTTGTATGAAGAACATTTTCCCAAACTTTAAAACCGAAATTCCAAGAACTTCAAACGGTACAGCCCGTCAATGCTGTGCCTCACCCCTCGGATTCGGGGTGGCTGTAAACGTCATTTATTCGGGGTGGCTGTAGACGTCATTTATTTTTGAAAACGAGATTTATTTTTGAAAAAATTGGAAAAGAAATGTACTATTTTGATCCAAATTTTACCGAAATTTTGCGTGAAACGTTGACTCTTTAAATTCTAAATGCGTGCCATTCTATTAAATTCGCATTTTCTTCATTTCAATTACCGTCCGATAGGTAAATTATACATATGTTCTAACTGAAAAACTTTTTGAATTTTTTCCATTCGCAACTCCCGCGGCAACCTTGCTGTAACACTCTGCCACGGCTCCGCCGTTTTGATAATAAACGAATTAAAAAAAAATTGTTTTGTATACTCAAATATACTATTAAAGTATACCTACACTTTCATGAATGTAGAATAATTATTTCCTAGTTTAAAAAATCCCTTAATACTGCTTAATTTTTTCTCCTCCAAATGTGCATCCCGCCTTAAGCAGCGATCCAAAGATCGAGCTTGTACCTTAACGAAAGTCCAAGAACGCCAAACGACTCGACCTTTCGCACATCAGTTCAATGCTCTTCGATCAGTCCGAGCCTCGCGAGACAAAAAAAAATCACATAAGAAAAGTCGAAAAATGCAGCAGCAAAGTATAAAAAGGCAAAAAAAAAAAAATTCGGAGAGTCAGATCTTGTTAGTCTCCATCAGGAGGGAGTTTCACGGAGCATGAGCTGACGTCATGGTATGAACACGTGGTTCGTATCCTCCTGCAGGGGTTCTCAAAAATAAAGGGCAAAGGATCATCCTTGCGAGTGTGTATATATATATATATATATATATATATATATACATGAGGCATTCCACGCCATTTCGCTCGACCGTGACCCTGACAATTTTTGTTAATTTTTTTATTTATTTTTTTATCAAATAGTATAGTATGCAAGGAGTATTTTCACAAATTTTTAAATTTTCATCGCATGTATTTCAGAAGTTACAATTTTTCGAAAAATCTCTATTTCAGAAAGTTCGGAAACGTTCTAATGCCGATATCTCTTAAGTTAATCGATATATCGAAAAATGACTATGGATCGATTTTTTTTCATATTAGTTCACAATTTCATTAAAAAAAAAAACAAAAAATTTTAATATTCGTTGTCGACATTTTTTCAGCGTGTAAAGTGAAAACTATTTTTTTTAAAGATGATTGTCATTTTTTTTTTTTTTCAAAAAATTCTCTATAATACCATGATGAATTATATGAATATTAACGCTAGTCCCATTGTGGGCCCATTTTTCCTTGTATTTTTAAAAAATAATTCAATTTTTTTTCACGGAAATTTCGAGTGTTTCGTATGAACTACTAATAATTTGTATTACTAATAATACTCGAATATTCTTATCTAATATTTTTCGAAAAATCTATATTTCAGAAACTTCGGAAACGTTCTAATGCCGATATCTCTTAAATTAATCGATATATCGAAAAATGACTATGGATCAATTTTTTTATCATATTAGTTCACAATTTCATTTAAAAAAAAGAACAAAAAAATTTTAATATTCGTTGGCAACATTTTTTCAGCGTGTAAAGTGAAAACTATTTTTTTTAAAGATGATTGTCATTTTTTTTTTTCTCAAAAAATTCTCTATAATACCATGATGAATTATATGAATATTAACGCTAGTCCCATTGTGGGCCCATTTTTCCTTGTATTTTTAAAAAATAATTCAATTTTTTTTCACGGAAATTTCGAGTGTTTCGTATGAACTACTAATAATTTGTATTACTAATAATACTCGTAAGTAATAATGATTGTACTTATTTACAATTAGTAATTGTAGTGATAATTGTAGTCATCAGATCAGATTTTGAAAAATCTGATCAGTTTCGATTGTGTAAACTTTTTAAACGAGTGAGAAAATAAATATCTAACTTTCTGAAGATAAAAAAAGATGTACTTAGTGTTTCATTCATATATTCTCCTATATTGCATAATTTGTATTATTTCTTCTACGAAAGTAATGGAAAAATAATTCTTCAACATATTAGATCGGGCTACTAATTGTAAAATCATCACTACAATGACTAATTGTAAATAAGTACAATTAGTACTTATGTACTAATTGTAAATTAGTAAATTAACAAATAGTAAATTTTGTTTATGTTAAGGCGATTTTTTTCAAAATAGCATCAACATAAGAGGTATTTTTATTTTTTGACAAGTTTTCAATTATTCAACACGTCCCATTTAGTAAGTTGTGTGGATACAGATGATTGTATTGGTGTTTGTCGATTGAACAGACATCAAGCTGAGACGCAAATAAGTTTTCAGTTACCAATTATCGTTTGTTTGAACATTATGAACGAGTTAGTACCTAACTTTGGGAAATTTTTCAAAAATCGTACTTGCCACGATAACTCGAGATCCTTAGACTTTGGACTAAGGTAACCTAGGCTAGATATGTTCCTAACGAGGTGTCCCATCACCCCCTTAAGGCTTTGCATCGATCTCCCCAACACCCTATACATGTATAGACGATGCTGGTATACATTTATTTCGTAAGTCAGTCCGTGGTGAGTTAAATGCGAATTGCGGACCCTCTTAAATTCATCTGCCATTATCGTTACACCCGCGACCGCACGAAGCCGGCTGCCCACGCCAAGGGTCAAATTATTTGATATCCTCTCCTTCGCAGAGGTTCTCAAGCGCGCGAATATTATCGACGAAAAGATCGTGAACATCATTGCAGCCCTCTTTATCGATCGTTCGACAAACAGCGGCGTGGGCGCCGATTTTCTTTATTTTTTTTTCTTCTCGCACGGTTCGCATTCTCATCGGGTCTTTCCATTTAAGGATGTTGAGTCCCTATGAAATATGTTAATGTTAATTGTTAAATAAATAGCTTCTTAATCGTCATGAAATTTTTACACGACCTCCTGAATACTTCGTGTAAAAACGTACCGAATTTTCAGAATTCTATCATCATTACTTCAACCTCCTTAAGGGTTGAAATAAAAAATGATAAGAAAATTCGGAAAATTTGGTATGTTTTTGTACGAAGTATTTAAGAGGTCGTGTTAAAATTTCACGACGATTAGGAAGCTCGTTATTAAAAAATTAACATTTTGTTAAGAACAATTTTTAAAAGAAATAAAAAAAATTTATCAATAAACTTCGTTTTGTTTCCGTTGCTTTCAGTGTATTGTAGATATTATAAAATTGAGAGGTCAAAAAAAAACTTATTGCAAAGTTACATCAGTTTCCATAAAACAACATTTAATTTGTGAATGTTAATTGTTCAATAACGAGCTTCCTAATTGTCGTGAAATTTTTACACGACCTCTGAAATACTTCATACAAAAACATACCAAATTTTCAGAATTTTATCATCATTTGCGATTTGGGACGCAACATCCTTAACATCATCTGCCGCCAAAGGAAATAAAGCCTCGAAGCAACCAACCCAGACAATGGGGCTAACGCATACATTGCTCGTAACGACCCATCTGTTCCCGAATAAATGCGTTTTTGCATTCTTTTTTTTTTTTTATTCTATCGCCTTTTCCGCTCCAATAGAACGTAATTTGTGTACCGTTATAACTGGCACACGTACTGGTACATAGATGGGTAAATATATGTGCCGAGCACAGCCCGTGGCTCCGGCAGGAGCACAGGTGCTGAAATACTGTCTCGAAAGACCGCGCGGTGAATACAGTGCGTGTGGGTGTGTCTGTACAGCCGTTTGTAATGGCATTAAGGGTACAGTATGGTTTCTGAGCCGCCTAGATACCGGCCAACGCGATGACTCAAATAGATCGAAACCGTCGTGCGAGACTCCTTCGAACGGGCCCCTTCAAACTTGCGCCAAACACACACGCACGTTTGTGCGGTGGGGTGATGCGAAAAAAGTGATGGGCTTTTCGTAGGAGTCATAGCAAACGGCAATCGAGGGTAACACGATGGGTGAAGCTTAAGGAGGTACGATCATTGCTACACTGTAAAAAAAGATATGAAATTTACAATACATTTAAGATACAAAAGAATTGAATTTTACGAACTCAGTAGATGAAGTTAAATTTGAAACACTTGTATCGTAAATTTAAAATAGGAACATGAAATTCTAACGTGGATATAGAATTTAATACATGGAACATGGAATTTCAAAGACAAGTTTGTAAATTTGTGGAAAATGTATTGCATTGATCCGTGTCTTCAATTGAAAATTACCACAGATGTACGATAAATCAACTATAAAAAACAGAGCATTGAAAATACAAAACAAGTTTGAAATTTATTTACAGCTGCCTGAAAAATATAATATATGTGAAACTGAATTTTACGATACGTACAATGCATGATCACAACAGATTTATTTAAAAGTGCGAAACTGGAATTGAAAAAAGAATTCATAAACGCTGATGAAAATCGCATGAAACAACGTGAAAATTATATTAAATTTACACTACATTTAAGGGACAAAAGAAATGAATTTTACGAACTCAGTAAATGAAATTGAATTTAAGACACTTGTACCGTAAATTTAAAACAGGAACATGAAATTCTAACGTGGATATAGAATTTAATAGATGCAACATGGAATTTCCAATAAAAATTTGCAAATTTATGGAAAATGTATTGCATCAGCCCGTGCCTTAAATTAAAGATTACAACAGTTGTATATTAATTCAAATATAAAAAACAGAGTATTGCAAATACAAAACGCGCTCAACCCACCTCGGCCGCTCGCGACGACCGATGGTCGCGCGTAGTTCGCGTAGCGCCCGAGGGACGGCGCCTTGTTCCGCACTTTCCCATAGCCACTCGCAGCTTCGGTCGGGCATATAACCCGACCACCGGCTATGATCGTCCTGGGAAAAACAGACGCGTTTGCAACTCGTGCACGCTTCGGAGAGTGTCACAAATTCGTTACCTCTCCATATCCACGCCAGAGTCGCAGTTCTTGAACTCGCCTCTCCGGAAGGAAATTATTTTTCCCTTTTTACGCCGCCAGGTGTTGAAGGAAGAAATTTCACAAAAACCACCTTTTTTTATCTCTAGCTCCCGTCGAGGAGGATAAATACGAGTCACATTTTCAGTGGGCTTAATTATCAATTTCTGAAATAAACTTAATACTTAGGATCAGTAATTTTAATACACACCCGTATGTTGATATTAGCAAATGGTTCTTGAATTTAATATACATGGATGTGAACATTTTTTTACACGTGCATTATTTTTCAAACGCACTAGTATATTAATATTACGGAGCTACACTTTCATTTTTCAAATAACCTGTTTCGGATTTTCAAAGTCGTATCTGAAATTTCATAAGCGGTATCCGCATAAAAACTTTCCACACTTGTGTATTAATTTTTATACAGAAATTTTTTACAGTGTACGAATCCAACTTTTGGATTTGATATTTTTATATGATTCTGACGAATACTTTATCCGCCTATTGCCAAAATTTGAGCTATTTCGAACGTTTAGGTTTTTCGCAATAAAACTGCAAAGTCGAGCACTTTGAGTTACCGAAGCGCGACGTCTTATGGAGACGGTCACCCGGAAGTGCGGTGATCGTGGTTTTTCTGCTCACGTATCCAACTAAACCCGTTGGAAAACTGAAATTCGATAGATTAGATATAATAGATATTGCAAAAAATAAGAAAATCAATATTCACCGTGTAGTTAAAGCACTACGTTGCAAGAAAGTTTCAATTTCCGGTTTAAAATGGTCAGAACGACGAAACAGCACCCACAGACTTAGCAACGTCGCGAGTAACAGCTGATGCGTTTGGCGAACATAACCCAACTTTGTTTTGAAATTAATTTGAATAGAAGCCGCCACAAAATATGCAAACAACAATTTATGGAGTTTTATCATTTATCACGTATCAATAATATGTATAATTATATTCTGCCTATCGTGTTAATTCCGCTGAGGTAATTCGAGCCTATTTTAATAGGTTTTCGGCTGATTTTTTTTTGTCTCTTTAGTCCGTTTTTATGGTGGATATGTTAATATTATTATTACGAAGATTACTGCCGAGTCGTTGACAATCTAATTTTTCAGTTTTTATTTGTTCACGTGCAATAAATTCATCATTTACCATAATATTTGGCACACTATAATCCATAATACGAATAATCAACATAAATAAATATCAATCATAGCAGCTGTGAGTAAAATAAGTCGGGGGGGGGGGGGGGTGGAACTCTCCTAAGACAAAATATAGTGTTTAAATTAATGAATATCTGGGATATATGTGGCTGAGATATATATGTTTAGGTGAATGAATATTTGGGACATATGTGTCTGTGCGTGTGTGTGTGTGTAATTCGATACATGTACTACAGCGTCTAAAAAAAAAAAAATTACAAAAAAATTCGATATCTGGAAAACTAATATCGATATCGAAAAATTGTATTCTTCATTTTCGATTTGTCTCATCGAGATACACAAAAATCCACCATTTAATCGCGGCTCCACGGTTATCGTAGAACTGCCAAAAATCATCTGCTCTTGGTTTTTCGCATGCCATTTCTACAAATGATAACTTTTTTTGTCCCGTTTTTTTTTTCAAAAAAATACTCTTGGTCATTCGTTTTATCTATAAAAGTCTTCTTTTTAACCTTAAATGTTAAGGAAACTCGAACTAATTATTAAGGGGACTTGAAAATGAAAAAAGATCTTATGCAGCACTTTCGTACATACCAATTCGAACGTCTGATTCGTATCGTTTGTAGAAATGGCACGCGAAAAACCAAAGCACATGATTTTTTTTCGAAAACTAACGTAAGGCCCAAAATCTCGAAAACCGTGGGACTTGTACTGGACTGAAATTTCAGGATTCAGTACGACACGATCTATCGACAGTTGCAGGTTTATCCATTCACTGCAGGTCACCCTGTATGTATATTTCACGAAAGAACTGGATATGCAGGACCTTAAGTTCAACCCAGCCGAGGCTTATCTGAGGAGTGCCGATGGCCTGGGGCCCACGAGATTAGAGTCCGCAAGGAGACTTCGGAGATTTATCTCGTCCCGATAATCTCTATGCAGCAAATGTACATTTGCCGGAATATAATCGTGACATTGGATGTTCCTATTCTTCTCCGTTTGCGATTGTACGAAAGATCATTGGTGGAACTCGTTTTGTGGTGAAGTCTAGCAAAACTAAAAAGTATGCAGTTCCCTGCGGATACGCCCTCGTTTTTTAGGATCTAAAAGCAGATCTGTCGGTGAATATGCAGTGAGTGAAAAAGCAGTTGCAAACTTTGTCTTTTACCTGTACAGTTATCCGGTTAAAAAAGAAATAAGATTACGTCGTTGACTTATTGGTAATTGCATTTAGTATTGGTATTAGATTGAGGCAGTATTCTGGACCAGAAGTCTAAATGTCCGGCGTCTTTTCGGGCTTGATGAAATTAAAAAATATATATATAGTATCTATTTTGCAAGGTCTTTTTTAATCATGTTTGAATAATTTACAAAAAAAGCCCGTATGAACAAAATAAACATTGAAACAAAGGGTTGAGATTCTCAAGAGTCTATACATTGATAAAATATCAGAAAATTGATTTTCTCAAATTTCTAGCGTTCTATAAAAGCGACGAGTGTGCGAATACTTTTTTTTAACGACTGGGTGCCAATTGTGCATTTTTCCAGTAGACGAAAAAACATATATTTTGCGAAATGATGTAGAGATAATAAATACATAAAATAAGTAAAATAGTAGACTCCTTCCTATGGTTCGGCTTTCTCTCTCAACAATTTCGAAACGCCGAGACTGCGGGCTGGTGAGTGAAGAGCAGAGGCAAAAAGTCGCGAGGGCAGAGATGTTGAAATTATCGATCGATCGCTAGGTACTCTATACTGATACATCGGCTATCTATTTTTACCTATTCCCTTCTTTATGCAGCCTCTCTTGATACACGTGTATCGACATGCGCCTGTCACTTGTTACACGTGTAGCCACTACTGAATTATTCCCTCGGCATTCGATGCAAATGTGTCGCCTGGAGGGTTAAGGATGTTTATTAATAGGATTTTTTTTCCGTTACTTAGTTTTTGTTTTATAGGCAAAATAATACCTAATTTTTGGCCCAAAGATCACTATTTATGTTCAAACGTCCGCCATTTTGTCATAAATCGATATTTTCAAAATCGGCTATCACAAGTACTAGATAACGGTGTATAGAATAACCACAAAAAACCTCAAGGCAATCGGTTTATTGGTTTTTGAGACATTTTGGGTACCGATTGTTTTTACGACGCTCCAAGGATCGTACCATATCCTTGTATATTTTCGATATTTTTAAATAAAGAAAATTAAAGATATTTTTAAATGTATATACTTTTAGATAATTAAAACCCCAATCCGAAATTTCAAATCGTTTTCCTTGAAAAAATTCACAAAAATGACCTTTTTTTCCGGCTCCTAGGTGTACATCTGCCCTTAAAACTATTAAGCTGCGGTTGCTCGAACGGCAAATTATTTACGTCTTCGCTATGAGTAAGCTTTACTAGAATTTTTTTTCGTATAGTCACTTTTCATAAGGTCTAAGGTCGTTTTCATAAGGTCGAAGGTCACTTTTCATAAGGTCTAAGGTCTAGGGTCTTTAGACCACTTTTCATAAGGTCTAAGGTCTTTAGACCACTTTTCATAAGGTCTGAGGTCTTTAGACCACTTTTCATAAGGTCTAAGGTCTTTAGACCACTTTTCATAAGGTCTAAGGTCTTTAGACCACTTTTCATAAGGTCTAAGGTCTTTAGACCACTTTTCATAAGGTCTAAGGTCTTTAGACCACTTTTCCTAAGGTCTAAGATCACTCCACTTTTCATAACGTCTAAGGTCTTTAGACCACTTTTCATAAGGTCTAAGGTCTTTAGACCACTTTTCATAAGGTCTAAGGTCTTTAGACCACTTTTTATAAGATCTAAAGTCTTTAGACCACTTTTCATAAGGTCTAAGGTCTTTAGACCACTTTTCATAAGGTCTAAGGTCTTTAGACCACTTTTCATAAGGTCTGAGGTCTTTAGACCACTTTTCATAAGGTCTAAGGTCTTTAGACCACTTTTCATAAGGTCTAAGGTCTTTAGACCACTTTTCATAAGGTCTAAGATCTTTAGACCACTTTTCATAACGTCTAAGGTCTTTAGACCACTTTTCATAAGGTCTAAGGTCTTTAGACCACTTTTCATAAGGTCTAAGGTCTTTAGACCACTTTTCATAAGGTCTAAGGTCTTTAGACCACTTTTTATAAGATCTAAAGTCTTTAGACCACTTTTCATAAGGTCTAAGGTCTTTAGACCACTTTTCATAAGGTCTAAGGTCTTTAGACCACTTTTCATAAGGTCTAAGGTCTTTAGACCACTTTTCATAAGGTCTAAGGTCTTTAGACCACTTTTCATAAGGTCTAAAGGTCTTTTCATAACTAATTAAACTAGAAATTGTACTAGAAAAACGTTAGTGTTAACCATATGAATTGTACAAACATGAAAAGAATAGTAGAAGTTTTACCGAACAAATCGTAACGTACAGTGTACAACATTAGCCACATTCTTAGCCAAAGAGTAATAAGTGGATGAACACAAGGTAACAAGAAAATGAAGAATTAAAGATTCATTCCCTTTTTTCTCTCCTTTGGTCAACGCCTACACCCTCACTTCGGATGAAATATAAACAAGAATTTTTGGCATCGATTCAAATCAAACTCGGCGTATATGAGCAATGCACCCACGTACATGTATGTGTTGGTTTATATTCGTCATCCACTTCTATTAATACTAACAGCAATGACTCTTGTCCTCTATCGCAATACCTAAATCGGGCTGCACTAATAATTCAATGAATTCTTCGATATAGCCTCCTTCCTCCTACGCAAAATTCAACGCTATTATAAAATGTATTTTTAAGCTCCCTCAATTCTTCAATGTGCCCATAGCGATGCTGAAAAAAATTCTAGCAACATCACGAATTAAAAATGTATGAACCAGTTGATTGGGTATCCATTTTCGGGTGTTCTAACGATTGATAAAAACGAAGTGGGTCACAGTATCCGGTATTTAATAATTTCGTTGTTGCTATAGTAATACCGGGCCTCGCATTTTTCCCCCTTAAAAACAATCAATCTTCGAGACGTTTCACGTGTCAACCGATAGAAAATCCGGCGGCATCCGTCAATCGGACGGGTGGCCTCATTCTGCGGTTTTGACGTTTGTGGGAAGACACCAATGGATGTGACGTCCCGAAAAAAGGTCGTTTTTTTCCGAATTTTTTTTGTCTACTAAATTATTTTTTTGGGATTCGGTAAAAATATATTTTATTATTGGCTGAAGATTTTTTTTCGAAAATTTTTAGTCAATATGATTTTCAGGGTTTTTTTCCAACATTTAATGCGTACTCAATACCCAATTGTACGAAAAGTAATGAAAACTTTTTTTTCCTCTCAATAATCATGAAATGATGTCTGAGATGGAGGAACCTTGCTCCTTTAATTTTTTTTCAAATTTTGGTCAATCGGGCAAGAAAGACCGATGAACGGATTAATTTGGAATTTTGCATGGCTCTTGGGGACATATTGAGCTGAATCACCGTCCATAAACATTAGTGTTTATCGCAATATTTGCAAAGTAGCGGTGGATTTTATAAAAACCAGGAAAACAAAGTTTCTTCGTACTACTTTAAAACTGATGGCGAAAATAAAAAAAAAATGTTTTCACTACAACAATAATCAGAGCTTGTAGAGTATGTATTCACGTTTCCAAAACTGCCGGTCGAATTCCCGTACGAACATTAGTTCCTGAGATATCGATGACAGAAGACAAAAGGACGTTTTTTCATTCCAATGCCGATATCTCAGCGAAAAATGGCCGTACGGAGATAGAAAAAAAAGGAAATTGAAGTGAATTTAATTGGCTCGATGACCTTGACATTGGTTAAGTCCGAAAAAAAACTCCGAAACCCGTGCAGAACTTTGAAAAACGTAAAAATTTGCAAAATTTTTTTTGTCGTGACATTTATTCCGACCGCGCTATCAGTGATTCTCAAAAAAAAAACCATTATCAGAACTGAAAACTAGAAACTTCAAGCTTCAAAATCCTTTTTTTTTTTATTTTGTACGACCATTTTTTACGAAGTTACAGCCTTTCGAAAAATACGAAAAAAATGGTCCACTTTTCTTGCTCCTTCAATTTTTTGTGTCAATGTATATATTACCGAGAATGCCCAAAGTATAATAGATTATATGTTGATCTTGCTCTGAGAAAGAATATACATATTTTTTTCCGTTTACTTATTATTCTGCAGATATGAATTTTGTTTATTACGTGAATGAAGCAAATAGCATTCTCAAAGTACCGGTAACAGGCGAGTACAGAGAGGTTGGGGACGCTATTCGTTGGCGAGGAATATACATATATACAATATCAAAAAATGCGCTGCCAGATCAACGTCGTACCAGAAAACTTGCATATATATAGCTGTTTACAGCTGATCGTAACCGAATCAAATCAGCAATTCTAAATTATTTCCGATGATAAATTACGGAATATAATTCACGTTGAGTGAAGTTCTCATAGCTGAAGAATTTTTGCGATACAGAAAGCTTTTCTTACATTTTGTTTTGTTTCAACGATTAATGAAACGAGTCCCTATGAAACATGTTAATGTTAATTGTTCAATAAATAGCTTCTTAATCGTCATGAAATTTTTACACGACCTCCTGAATACTTCATGTAAAAACATACCAAATTTTCAGAATTCTATCATCATTACTTCAACCTTCTTAAGGGTTGAAATAAAAAATGATGAGAAAATTCGGAAAATTTGGTATGTTTTTTTATGAAGTATTTAAGAGATCGTGTTAAAATTTCACGACGATTAGGAAGCTCGTTATTAAAAAATTAACATTTTGTTAAGAACAATTTTTAAAAGAAATAAAAAAAAATGATCAATAAACTTCGTTTTGTTTCCGTTGCTTTCAGTATATTGTAGATATTACAAAATTGAGAGGTCAAAAAAAAAAACTTATTGCAAAGTTACATCAGTTTCCATAAGACAACATTTATTTTGTGAATGTTAATTGTTCAATAACGAGCTTCCTAATTGTCGTGAAATTTTTACACGACCTCTGAAATACTTCATACAAAAACGTGCCAAATTTTCAGAATTTTATTATCATTTGCGATTTGGGACTCAACATCGTTAATTCAAACTTGATCGAAGTTCGTGCGCAACGAGAATTTCGAGTGTTCTTACCTCTCTTCGCTTCGGCCAAAATAAAAGAAAAAAACGAAAGATTTCTGGCATATTGCCAGCGATGAATCAGGCTGAAAGTTGGAACGCATGATCGCCGCGAAAACTCAACACGCTTGAAGTTTCTTGCCGAATTCCTGATGCTCGACGCGGCAGTATCCGTTATCTTTCTATGATATTATTCCCTTGGCTATCTCCAATTCGTCGGAGGAGTACGATACAAATTATTTCTAGAACTCACTGTACAATTTGTACGTGGCAATTTCGTCACTTTTGACCGGGCACCAGCGTAAAAATAGGTTGGGTGAAGGATTTTTTTCGTTCCCATTTCGCCTGCACTGAGGCAAGAGGTATAATTTTACCAAAGCTCGTTTTTCGTCTTTATAAATTATTCGTCAGACGTACACTGCCGGCTAAAAGTACACTCCGGATATGTGCAAAACTTTCGATCAATTTGGATTGCAACATTTTGTTGGAGATATAATTCATTATACAGAGCTATACAGGGTGTTAAGAAGGTCGTTGCAAAGACTTACGGAGGTGATAGGTCACCTCGCTAGGAGAGTATCTAACCTAGGTGACCTTACTCCAAAGTCTAAGGATTTCGAGTTATCATGGTAAGGAGGGCGTACACAAATTACGTAACGCAATATTTCCCAATTTTTTACGCGACCCCCCCCCCCCCCCCCTCCACGTAACAGTACCGTAACGCCTGGCTTGAAGACCCCCCCCCCCTCTATTCCGTTACGTAACGATGCTGTGTCGTTAATTGCGTTATTTTTTTCAAAGAAATAACTAATTATGAAAGGATCGGGTTTATACTCATTTGATGAAGTATATATTCATCTAGTTTTATACTATTTTTATGATTCTTTTTTAAGGCCGTAGGCCACAGTAACGGGTATAGAATCATGTGCGAAATTAACAATTTTTTTTCGTACGAAAAAGTGATTCATTCTTAAAATTAATTACACATTTATTTAGTATGACTATCAAGCTGTTAGAAAATATATATATTTTTTTCGATGTACAAAATGGCCGACTACTAATATTTTCTTTTGTTATCATTTTTTAGGCGCTCTGCGGCGTGACATTTAGCGTCCACAATTTTTGACCTAGAACAAAAAACAAAAATCCTCGTCAATCTACATTAGAATCCCTAGAGAAGTACGTACGGAATTAAAAAACTATAGTTTTATTCAAAAGTTGCAGGTATTCGAACTTAAGAAATGAATTTTCAGTGAAAAATTTCGTTATAACTGCTCATAAAATGAAAAGTTTTCGATTAATCAGAAATTCCGTACGTACTTATCTGCGAAATGCAATTAGGAACGTAACTTTCAAATTTGAAGTAAATCGAGTGAAAATTGTTGAAGTTATTTGTCACGCCAATTGGAAAAAAGCTGCTTCGAGAAGTTTCGAGTAGTTGGCCATTTTGTACATCGAAAAAAAAAATTCTAACAGCTTGATATTCATACTAAATAGATGTGTAATTAATTTTATGAGTGAATCACTTTTTCATACGAAAAAAAAAATTGTTAAATTCGCACATGATTTTATACTCGTTACTGTGGCCTAAGGCCGTAAAATAAGAGGTATTTTCATTTTTTGACAAGTTTTTAATTATTCAATACGTTCCATTTAGTGAGTTGTGTGGATACAGATGATTGTATTGGTGTTTGTCGATTCTATACACATTGATGATACATAAATGAACCTAAACGAACACAAACGAACCCAAACAAACCTAACTAAACCCAAAAAAACCCAAAATATTTCGGTGAAAAATCATTTCAAGGTCATGATATCACAGGTCGTTGGATTCGTCCGAACGTCAGCTACATTTTAATTTAAAAAAAAACATTTTTCCATTTGTAAAACCATTGATGACCTTGAGAACGCAGAAACTACGACCTTGACAGAAATGAACTTATCACGACTGTGTCAGCCCTTCGAAATCGATCAAATCACGTCACGACATTTTTTTCGTCACTCCAAAGGCAACGGAGATATTTCCGGTGGTCACGTTAAATGGTCCACCCTGTATGCACGCTTTACATAAAGTTATTTCGATCGTGCGGTAAATCTGCAGCGGAGACGGTTAAAACGGATGCAAAATTTATCCGAGCTCTGTTGGAGCCTCGAATGACGAGACAATTTTTCTTTCGTGATTAGTTTATGAGATTCGAGCCGTTAATTCTCGAGCGTACAATGTGATAGCTATAAGTGCCGATAAAAACTATTAAGCAGCGTAATTCCCAGTGGCGATGGATCTGGACACAAAACTTTAAGTGGTCGTGTGATTTTTTTTCCCCCATTCGGGCGATATGTCAGCCGAAGGGGAATTACGTGCAGTTAAACGCCACGACGAGTCATGTGTTTGGGTTAATAGTGCCAAATTCGAAACTCGCGTTACGAGGAGAATGAATTAAAATATGGACAGCTGAAGCAACACCGTACTCTCATAAAATGCGAAAATTATTCGAAGGCTCGTCTAGTCTGAACAAAGCTTCGTATCCTTTCATCCGATTGACGAGATAATTACACAGAAATTTTACAAATTGACTAAAAATTTGTGAAATATCGTTAATAGGGATTTGTTGGTTGATCGATTAATGGATTAAATGGATTAAAGGTTCTTTCGTCGATCACCGAATCAACGGTATCTTACTGAAATTTCGTAGTAAATAATCTGAACACTATGCATATCATGCCAATTACTTTCAAAAGCTGCTTAGTTATTCTCAATTCGTAACAGGCACCCTGTATGTGTGTGCGTGTATATATATATATATTAGGGTGGTTAAAAATAGCTGTTACTTCACGGTGTTTGGAAATCCCATAATATAAAAAATACCAAAAATCCGTTTACGTATTCACAATTCGGGGAAATTTAAAAAAATAAAATAACGAGTGTCTTTCCTTCAGAAAAAAAATATTTTTGCATATGTTGCCCTGAAACGGACGTTCGACTTGCTCAATAAAATCTAAATTAATTTTTTTCTGGAAGGCCATAAAAAGACGCACATTTTCGTTTTTTACGAATGTAAATACGTCAAATCCTGCCAAAGATACAGCCATTTGAACGGAAAAATGTTAAAAAATGGTAATCAACGAGAAAAAACGTCAGAAATTTAAAAAAAATTTCGACACGGTGAATATTTTTCAATAAAGTAACTCGATTTTTCAAAATTATTTGTGGATTTTTTTTTCTGCTGAAGTGACATGGATCGCCTCATATATATATATATATATAGTATAGCATCATTGTATTGCATTAGACAGATGATTGATAACTGATAAGAGTGCACAACTCCGCACAAACGAAACGGGGAATAATAGCACATATATTTCACAAAAGAAAAATAATAATTTGCATGTACTCATTCGTCCATTTCATCGTGCATTGTTCTCGAGGAGATTTTTTTCATCTCGTAAAAACGTTCGATTCGAGAAGGGTGGGTGTGTTCAACGCAATGGTAAAAATCAAGAGCACACGTCGGGGTTCCCGAGCAACAAAGAATATACAAGCTGCACCAAGGCTTATACCACCGGGACAGTGACGAGAGTTCTTGTAAGATATTGCGATGCGGTTGATGCCTTCCGCAACGTCAGTGACGTCTTTGTTGCCGGATGAAACTTCATTCCGTGACATCTTACACGGAAGTGGATATACATATGTGTATACATACGTACTGTGGGTGAAAAAAGTACTTGTACACGTCGTCCTTTTCAAATTATCCTACGAAAAAAGCCAAATGCTTCACGAGGCTTTTGTGTTGCATAGCTTGTCTTTAACATATGTGGTGATGGTTACAAAAATCTTGGGGAAACACGAAGAAAAAAATGAAGCCAAATTTTGTATAAATATTTATTATATCAAAAATATGTGCTTTAAATACTCGTAGTTTCATGCTTTTTAAATGACGAATTTCGTTCCTGTTGTTTTTGTGGAACCAAGATGTCTAAACGAGGCTGCATAAGCTTGGGGGCAGAAAAGCAGGTCGATTTTCAATATTTTCTTTCTGATGTGAGTATTCGGATGACGAGGTCAGGATTTTACACACAATTAATACATAGTCTTGCAGAGTTTGGGTTTTTTTAAAAGTGGAATATATCGATGAACAATGAAGCTATTATTATTGAAACGCAGAAGTAGCGCAGGGGCCAGTCATCACAACAGTCGTCACAAACTTTCTGAATTTTTGGAATTTGTGTAAAATCTTCGTTCCACGTTAAACTTAAGGCCCTGGGCTATGAAACTTCGCAATGGAAAACCGTGTTTTTTCAAATTTCAAGCTCATCCCCACCACTCTATTATGAAGTTTTTTTTCCGTAAGGGGAGAAATCAGTTTGGTCGACTCGATAAAACAATTTTTTTCAATTCCATAAATTCATAGTAAAACTATTCAAGAATACGTTTCCAAAGTAGTATAAAGAATTCATTACTGCCTTGAACTTTTTGTTTTCGGTCATTTTTTCAAACGCGGTTTTCTCGGAACGACTTTTTTCAATTTGTGTACACTCTAGCTAAAAAAGTTTCTAACATACGATTTTATAAAGGAATAGACAGTTTCTTTATATAATTACGCTCTATATGAACCTCAATTCAGGGTAATATCATTATTACATCACATCAGTATTATTATCACATCAATGGCATATCACATCAATATTATGATCACACCAATGTCACATCACACCTATAAAAGATGCAGTTTTCAATTTTATGATCAGAGTTAGATTCATGTAGAGGGAAAAAATGTCATATAGTAAAATATTTAGTAAAACTACTCAAGGATCTGTTCCCAAAGTAGAATAAAGAATTCATTGCTGCTTTGAATTTTTTTTCAAAGGCGTTTTCTCGGTACGACTTTTCCAATTTGTGTACACGCTAGCTCAAAAAGTTTCCAACCTATAATTTTGTAGAGTGATAGTTGGTTTCTTTATATAATTACACTCAATGTGAACCTAAATTTGGGATAATATCATTATCACATCACATCAATATCATTATGACATCACATCGATATCATTATCACATCACATCAATATCATGATCACATCAATGTCACGATCACAGCAACATCACATCACATCCATAAAAGATACAATTTTCAATTTTATGATCAGAGTTAGGTTCATATAGAGGGAAAACATGTTCTTAAAGTAATTTTCAAACCGTATTGATTTCCGATGAAAACTGTGGCCTCAAGAGTGTTCACAGACAGCAAAGTCTGACGGCGACCTTCGATAGGCGGCGGGTTACTGTTCCATATTTTCAGATGAAATATTTCGAAAAAATTGAAATACTTATATGACAATATGTATAAAATATTCCCAAAATTTGAAAAATTTTTATTTATTCCCTCCTCGTAAAAAAAATCATGAAAATCACTGAAATAAAAACCTACTCCTAAACGCTTTCCCTCCTTAACTCCTTTTCCTCGACAAGCGAATAAATCGTGGATTTGGGACGCTGAGAAGGAAGCGAGCGTAGCAAGAAATTCGCGAGGAAGCGAAAGTACAAAGTAACACGGTTGAATAACTATTACGAAAAGTGTGTAACAAAATTGAAAGGAGAAATTGCCTCGAGCATGACAGTAAGGATATTCGCTTGAAAAACTATTTCAAGCATGCGGCGCCGAGGCATAAGCAGTAAAAAGAGAAGAAAAAAATAGATTCGCGGCAAAGTAATACGGTAATCTATCTTGATTGCGTCTCAATTAGATATTCCACGATGATCCTTGTATCCGTG
Organism: Ophion costatus; assembly: GCA_951751655.1. Lineage (NCBI taxonomy): Eukaryota > Metazoa > Arthropoda > Insecta > Hymenoptera > Ichneumonidae > Ophion > Ophion costatus. The sequence goes on from OX632356.1 coordinate 2,471,989, forward strand.
AGACTCGCGCGGTCAGCCGGAACGCAACGAGAACGAACGAGCAAAAGATTTATAGAGAAGTTCATCTATATCTGCTTCGCATTGAGAAACGCACGCAAGAATTAAACTGCTCGGCGCGTTGTTCTTTCGCGACGAGAGAGAAATTCTTGTCAACTCTCCACGTACGTACCGTTGACACTTTTGTGGGTTGCGTAGATGGAACGTACGACATCACTTTGATGCTGGTTGCAACCCAACGAAAGCTCTTTTTTACATTTTATTTTCCTTATCTTTATTGTTACACAAGATCTTTATTAAATATATTTATATTGTAGATCGCTAAATAAATATTTAAAAAAATAAGTCACAGGTTTTCGTCGGCAAAATCTGCCAAAGTAAGCTGAAGGAATTCCGGAATATTAAATTTCATTGCATTCCAATGGTGCAAACTTTGACCTAATTTTTTAACGCTTTTTTGGATCGCACGAGATTGGCACTCAGAGTTTTATCTGACCTCAATTCTGTATGATTGTTTTATTCGTGTAAACTCAAAACTAATTTATGGAGTGAGGAATTATTTTTTTTTAATTTGGTTTTATTTTCCCAAATTTTAAGATATGGTCCTTTTTTTCATAGTACGAAAAAGGCGTTTGAAAAATTGATACAACTGCTAATAGAAACGTCAGAAAAAAAATATTTTTTCAAAGATTTTTTTCTGACGTTTGAAATTATTGTTTACAACAATTTAAACAAATAATTGTATAAATAGGACGACAGCGTCAATTCTGTATGATTATTTTATTCGTGTGAACTCAAACCTATTTTATGGATTGAGGAATTGTTTTTCAAACATTTGGTTTTATTTTCCGAAACTTTTAGAAATTGTCCTCTTTTCATAGTACGAAAAACGCGTTTGAAAAATTGATACAACTGCTAACAGGAGCTTCAGAAAAAAAATATTTAAAAAATTGTTTAAAATTATTGCTTGCAACAATTAAAATAAATAATTGTTCAAATTGGATGACAGCCTCAATTCTGTATGATGATTTTGTTCGTGTAAACTTAAAACTATTTTCTGGATTGAGGAATTATTTTTTTTGTAATTTGGTTTAATTTTTCAAAATTTTTAGAAATTGTCCCCTTTTCATAGTACGAAAAACGCGTTTTAAAAATCGATACAACTGCTAATAGAAGCGTCAGAAAAAAATTCTTTGAAAAATTGTTTAAAGTTATTGTTTACAACAATTTAAACAAATAATTGTTAAAAATTATTGTTGACGACAATTTGAACAAATAATTGTTAAAAATTATTGTTTACAACAATTTAAACAAATAATTGTTTAAAATTATTGTTTACAACAATTTAAACAAATAATTGTTCAATATTATTTTTTAAAACAATTTAAACAAATTATTGTTTAAAATGATTATTTACAACAATTTAAACAAATAATTGCTTAAAATTATTGTTTGCAACAATTTAAATAAACAATTGTTCAAATTGGATGACAGCCTCAATTCTGTATGATGATTTTGTTCGTGTAAACATAAAACTATTTTCTGGATTGAGGAATTATTTTTTCTTCATTTGGTTTAATTTTCCAAAATTTTTAGAAATTGTCCTCTTTTCGTAGTACGAAAAACGCGTTTTAAAATCGATACAACTACCCATAGAAGCGTTAGAAAAAAATTCTTTGAAAAATTGTTTAAAATTATTGCTTACAACGATTTAAACAAATAATCGTTAAAAAAAATTTGGCAGCAATTTTAACAAATAATTGTTTAAAATTATTGTTTACAACAATTTGAACAAATAATTGTTTACAACAATTTAAACAAATATGTGTTTAAAATTATTGTTTGCAACAATTTAAACAAATAATTGTTTGAAATGATTTTTTACAACAATTTAAACAAATAGGTGTTCAAAATTATTGTTTACAACAATTTAAACAAATAATTGCTTAAATTGGATGACAGCATATTTTGAAATGCCGGGATATTAGTCTCGTCGAAGCGGAGTGGAATGCATGACATATAGATTTATCTCGTATTCCCTCGAGGCAAGAATCGCCGTTACGAGAGATCCTTAATCGATTCCCCGTAATTCGTAATCGGTAAGATTTAAGGGACGCGTCGGAAATCGCAGGAGCGAGCTATCGATGTATAGGTAGAAAAAAAAGTACCGGAAGGGCAAAAACTACTATGACGAACGACTACAATAACGATCGCATCGTCATCGCGGCGCGAGAGTTCTCCGGAATGTCGCGAATACCGATTCTTTGCCGGTCATTAACCGTACGCGAGATCGAATGGCAGAGAGAGAGAGAGAGAGAGAGAGAGAGAGAGGGCGTGACAGGTCTGCCGATTGTTTATCAATGCTCGTTTAACGAGGACTCAAAAAAAGTTAACTTTTTGCCCTATTTAGTCCAAGTCGATTTTTTTATATATAGTAATAATGATAATTTCGCAATGCCCGAGGTACGGACGATAAAGGGATATATACCGAAGGTCCATACCAAATTTGATGCCAATTGGATTAATAGAACTCGAGATTTCGAAAAGATGCTTTTCCAAAGCTCGTTTTTCCCTGCGAGCATTTTTAGCTTCCTCAGCAGCTTCTGAAGTAAATAGCCCCGACCGGTCGATCCTATTCCGATCTCGTTCATTGGCGCAAATATCGAGAATTTCAAAGTTTTCTTTTGAGAACATATGCTTAAAAGCCTATACTTAAAGAAAGTTTAAAAAAACGTTTTTTTTTCGTCAAATTTCTCGACACCAATACTGCCCTAAAGGAGGCATTGCAGCTATTTTTTATTCACTTAATTTGAGTTATCAAACAATTCGACCTCGCATTCACATTTCTTAAAAACATGAAATATTCAACAGATTATTCCCTCGTCTGATTTTCTCGTGGTGTCCAGGGTGATGCTCGCGCCACGATACCGATCAAAAAAATCTGAAATAATTCCTCTGTGGTTCACTGTATTTCGAGAGTATCGGAGAATTTTAACAGATTTTTCGGACGATTTCCCGTGCCAGGGAAAAAGTGAAATGCGGCTACAAAAAATGTATGCATTGGGAGCAGAGAAATTGGAGATTTTTTTCCACATGCACATTCTATTCCGTTCACGAGTGGTATCGATTCGAAAGTCTTCCATCGAAAAGTGCGGACGCGCACAACTATCAACGCTAACTGCGCAATTACGCACGGTGATTTTAATCGTTAAAGGAGACTTCTCTCTTCGTTCAGTTCTGAATACGTCCGCGTGAGTCACAAATCATTTCTTTGCGGTTCACTCGTGCAATATATATATATATATATATATATATATATATATATATATATATATATATATATATATATATATATGTATATATGTATATGCCCATATGTACGTGCACATGCATACACGTAGAAAAGTAGCGGAGGCAATGTACCCAAAGAGAAGCAATTGTTGAGGTTCGTGATCGTCTCGGGCTCCCGGCAATTTTGCATTGTAAGCGATTCGCGGTACGTCAACTATCAGAGCGGTTGAATTGAGTAGAAATTGGTCCCTTGATATTTAGTGGAAAAAAAATCGAAAAAAAACCAGTTTTTTTTTGGTTCACTAAACTACTTATTTGGATTTTGGAAAAAGTATGCTATTAAGCATACGTTGAACTTATTTCGTGTAAATTTGTACGAAAATTTATCGATCCATAACTTGGACCACATTTTTTATACAGACTTTATTGTACGTCAATAACGTTCTTAATTTTTTTTTTTCGTACCCATTTACACAAAATAAGTTCAATGTATGGTTAATAATAGACGTTTTCAAAATTCCAAGTAAGTAATCTAGTGAACAAAAAAATTCGGAAACATAACCTTTTTTCGGTCCGTCACAGTGGTGTCCTCCTTAGGAGTAATAAATATCTATACTTATAAAAAACATGTCCTGACTAATTCATCAACGCCGAACCAAAACCACTGAAGCCAATTACATGAAATTTGGGCACTAGGCTGCTTTTGGAACGTAAGCATCCACTAGGAAGGAATTTTTTTAAATTCAACCCTTAAGGGGGAAACGGCGTGGCAAGGTTTGCATGGAAATTGAACAAATCTGGTCGGATGTACTTGAAATTTGGTATTCGTGCTTCTTGACACAATTAATGAAACACGTATTTCAGCGTTTTTTGACATTCAACCCCTAAGGGGAGAAAGAGGGTAGCAAAGTTTGTATGTAAAATAAAAAATCTGGTCAGAAGATTTACTTGAAACTTAGTATTAAAGCTCTTCAACACAATTAACGAAACACGTATTTTAGCGTTTTTCGAAATTCAACCCCTAAACGAAAGGGGGTGGCAAAGTTTGTACGGAAAATTAAAAAAATCGGGTCGAATTTACTTGAAATTTTTCATTACTGCTCCTGGACACAATTAATAAAATTTCACAATTTAAATTATTATTTAAATTACACAATTAACACAATTTAAAATTTCCGGAGAAATATTTTGTCTGCGGTTGAAAAATTCCATCTCTCATTTCGAATTTATCGATCGAGGTTCCTAATAAAGTATCGTTAGAGTAATTAAAACATTTCGTTTTTTTTGCTTCGTTTTTTTTTTCCATTTGGTTTGCTCGATGACGAATGCCGATGCAACGTTTCGCGATGGTCTCGGCTCGGCATATAATGAGAGCGAGGGAAGCCGCGAAACTGCAGCTGCATCATCAGCTGCAGCCGGTCCGATGGTGAAACCGATCGTAAAGCGTTCCCCGTTTTGCCTTCCCTTTTTGTGATTTTTTCCTCGCTGACGGACGGGGATTCTTCGTGTTGGGCAAACTTTCCCGCACAGCGAGACAAAGCTTATCAATTGATTTGGAAAAAAATAATAAAAAAACACCCGCAAATTGAGAACAATATACAGGACGAGCACTCGAAACGTTGCGCGAAGGATTGCAAGCGAGTGGAGCGTGTTGTGATGAATATTCCAATTTTCGTCTCGACTCTCGAGGCTCGAGTAAATGCGTTAAAGTTATTAACATATTGTAGGCCCCTTGGAAACGCTACCGAGGATCGGGCTCTTCGAAACACGCGATTTCCACAATTAGAATGGCTTTATAAATACGTTAATGTGGGCAATATACTGCACAAAGTAATTGAACGCAATTTCGAGTCACATAAATCTTTCGAATGATCATCGTATCGCACAAACACGCGAATCTTCACAATTGCGGAGCTCGCGAATAAAATCGGACTTGTCCACACTACGTGAATTTATTTTTATTTTTTTTTTCGTATTTTTCAAGCACACGTTCAGTCAAATCCGGTTCTGAACATCCCACAATCAATCACAACCAATCACAACCGTGATCATCACAGTGTAACGTATCGAAAAAATAGCTGATTTTCCGCGATTTTTTTTTCATGGTTAAAATATTCTAATCAGTCTGATTTTTTTATTTCACATCAAGGCACTCATGAAGAACGGAAACTATTTTTTTAAACGTTTAGTTTTGTTTTTTTGACATTTTTTTAAACTGTTGAACGAGTCTTCGAAAAAAAGGAGTTCTTACGGTGTAAATGGTTGTGGCGGTAAATACTTGTACACACTACATGAAATTTTGTTTATTTTTGTTTTTCGTGTTTTTCAAGCACACGTTGAATCAAATCCGGCCCTGAACACCTCATAATCAATCATCCCTAATCACAATAGTGATCATCATAGTGTAACGGATAGAAAAATAGCTGAATTTTGCAATTTCTTTCGTTTGTTAAACTACGATAATCAGTCTGATTTTTTAATTTCACATCAAAGCGCTATGAAGAGCGGAAAATATGTTATTAAACGTTTATTTTTATTTTTTGGCATTTTTTTAACTGTGGAACAAGTCTTCGGAAAAAATGAGTTCTCACCGTGTAGACGGTTGTGAGTGTAAATACTTGTCCACGCTACGTGAAATTTTGTTCATTTTTATTTTTCGTCTTTTCAAGCACACGTTGAATCAAATCCGGCCCTAAACCTCTCATAATCAATCACAACCAATCACAACGGTGATCATCACACTGTGATGGATGGAAAAATAGCTGATTTTCACAATTTTGTTTCTATTGTTAAACTACGGTAATCAGTTTGATTTTTTTATCACGTCAAAGCACTCATGAAGAACAGAAAATGATTTTCCCGGCGTTTATTTTTGTTTTTTTTACATTTTTTCACGGTTGAAAGTGTCTTCGAAAAAAAGGAGTTTTCTTCTCGAAAAAAAGGAGTAAATATTATCGGAAAAAAATTATCTTGCCATAGAGGTTTTTTGAAAATAAAAATTGACAAGATGCCGCTGTTTTGAAAAAAAGTATCGAATTGAGCCTACTTTTGCGACAGTTTTTCCTTAAAAAAATATGAAGATTAAAATAAAAAAGCTTCCATAGCACGATAAAGAATGAAGCGATAGCTTGAAAACTTTGGCTTTGAGTTGCAAAAGTTGAACAGCATGTTTATAATCGTCTATATTGTCGAATGATGCAAAAAATCGATTTTTTTTTTATTTCACACTGTGATGATCCCCTACAACTGACTTTTCAAGCGAAGAGGCATTTTTTAGGCACAACAAAAATAACATGAGAAAACAAAAAACGTAACGTAGTGTGGACAAGTCCGATGTTGTTCGCCAGCTCCTCAATTGCACGAGGGAGACATAAATTTTTCGTTTATAGAGCTGATGAGGCAATTCCAAGATTGAGATATTCGAAAAAAAATATATAAAAAGCTCATGTTTTTTATGTTTTGTAAGAAGGTGTAATAAAATTTCACACTCGAGTGCCGAGGCTCGAGATTCGAGTACGCGGGGACATTGATTCGAATATAAGTATGCATATTGGCACGTCGAAAGTTCATCGTCCGAGCGAGATCGAGCGAGTGGTCCCTGGTTCGTACGTCGCTCGCGTCTTTCAATGAAATCATTGATGACGATCTTCCTCTCTCGCTCTCTGCCACTGTGGGCCAGCATCAACGTCATTCGCGTCACCGAGATTCAATAGCCAAAGTTATTTCTGATAGTGAGCGCGCCAGTCGTTTCGTATAGTCATATATATGCATATATATGCGAGTAGTGTGACGATGTTTTAAGGCGTTACTCCCACTTGTAGCGCAAAAAAATAGGCCTTTTTCATGAATTTTTTTAAAGAAAACTACAAAACTTTTTTAATCGATCAATATACCATCTTAAAGAACACATCTTGAAGAACTTTCGGTAATTTTTTTATTGAATAATATTACATTGTTTAGTGGCAAATGGCCGTCAATGAAATAATGTTTTTATGCACACGGTTTGCGGTGACCAACATTGCGGCGAAGTGGATCATCTGAAAAAAAAATGCGGATGGATTTAGTCAAATATAAGTATAAACTAGTCTTCAATCGAAGGATTTTAAAAAATATTCATTTTTCACAAAATGGCGGACAGTCAAAGTTAATGGTTCGATTTTAACGAAAAAAAACGTCCGTTTTTTGGCTATAAAACGGCCATTTTTTTCGAAAAAAAAATCGAACGATTAAAGACTACATTTTTATGTATTAAATAAGCCTGCAAAATTTCAAGAAGATCGGTTCATTAGTGTTCGAGTAATCTTGGTCACCGACTTCAGAAATGCCATTTTGAGAAAAACGCGTTTAAAGTTTCAATTTCAGTTCTTCAATTCACGGATTCTTCTCTTTCAACGCTCATATCTCAGTGAATTTTGTTCGGATCGACTTGAAATTTTCAGGACATATTTTCAGATACTTATACTTCAAAAAAATGCAATAAAAAAAATCGATTTTTTCAAAATCGCAAGTGGGGGTAACCCCTTAAGTTATCTTTATTGTTTATGTGCTTTACTCGTAGAAGTCTTGAACAGCACTTCGGAGTCATTTAGACTAAGTATTTTCTTACCATATGAACTTTAGTGATCGATCCTCCTATACCTATTATTTAAACTAGATCAAATTCTGAGACATTTGGGATAGTGCTTAGTTGGTCATTTATTTATCGCTCAACAGTGCACTTCATAACGACAATCCAAATAAACAAAATCGCCTGGCGAGTACATACACAAAAGAAAAATATAAAAAACTGCTTTTTCCTCGAAACCAAAAAAAAAAACTGCAAAACATACATGAAGTTATCGGGTGTCTTAACTGACCTGCCATTTTAATTTATTAATAAAACGTATTATTTATTTGAAAAGTACGAAAATTTTTGTCTTAATGCAATTGTCTTAATGCAGTTGTCAAAGATTAGGACTCTATGTTCGCCACAAAAAAAATGGCGCGCAATTTAAAATGACAGGTCATTTTGAGACACGAGACACTCTTTACCCATATACCTTATATATATATATATATATATATATATATATATATATATATATATATATATATATATATATATGCATGCGTGTGCCAGAAAGCCGGGAAGACAATACTCTCGATATACGGGCACACGATCGAAACGCCAGGCAAACCCGGACGCGAGTTCAAGTCTGAATATCTCTCTCTCTCCCCCTCTCTCTCTCTCTCTCTCTCTCTCTCTCTCTGGCTCCGAATCTCCCTCTTCTTCGATCGTTCTCCACTCGAATCTAACACTATCTTCGTCTCGTGCTCTCTCTCCCTCATTGTACGGTTCACTGTGAGAGCACAAGGGAGCCCATGGCCGGAGAGGTGAGGAGGAGAATCCGAGCGGCACTCTCGTCCGAAAGAGCATTGAATACGAGTATGCGGGCACAAAAGCGAGCGGGTAACGAAAGTACTCGATGAGCTTGAATCGGCCGGTAACGAGGTCCGAGTGTGTAACGCGCCTCTCGAACGATATCGTATAAAGGTACAAACACAACGTGCATATCCGTAGTATTCGAAAGGAAAATTTGTCTGTACATTCGTATCTTAAGTTCACGCATTTCGTACCGAGTTCTATAATTCTCTCTCTCTCTCTCTCTCTCTCTCTCTCTCTCTCTCTCTCTCTCTCTCTCTCTCTCTCTCTCTCTCTCTCTCTCTCTCTCTCTCTCTCTCTCTCTCTCTCTCTCTCTCTCTCTCCCCCCTCCCTCTCTCGGCATTCACAATTTCAAGACGCTCGTCTGATTACACACATTGGAAGAGCTGTCGTGAAAGATACGCGCTCTTTTTATGCTCTCGAGACGTTTGCCAACCCCAGCCGGACTCATCGGCTCCGGCTGGGTTGGTTTTTTTTTAATTTTCTTTTCACAAGAGGCTCTACTCGGTGGACATTAAGGCGTTACCCCCACTTGTAGCGCAAAAAAGGCCTTTTTTCATGAATTTTTTTAAAGAAAACTACAAAACTTTTTTAATCGATCAATATACCATCTTAAAGAACACATCTTGAAGAACTTTCAGTAATTTTTTTATTGAAAAATATTACATTGTTTAGTGGCAAATGGCCGTCAATGAAATAATGTTTTTATATACACGGTTTGCGGTGACCAACATTGCGGCGAAGTGGATCATCTGAAAAAAAAATGCGGATGGATTTAGTCAAATATAAGTATAAACTAGTCTTTAATCGAAGGATTTTAAAAAATATTCATTTTTCACAAAATGGCGGACAGTCAAAGTTAATGGTTCGATTTTAACGAAAAAAACGGCCGTTTTTTGGCTATAAAACGGCCATTTTTTTTCGAAAAAAAAATCGAACGATTAAAGACTACATTTTTATGTATTAAATAAGCCTGCAAAATTTCAAGAAGATCGGTTCATTAGTGTTCGAGTAATCTTGGTCACCGACTTCAGAAATGCCATTTTGAGAAAAACGCGTTTAAAGTTTCAATTTCAGTTCTTCAATTCACGGATTTTTCTCTTTCAACGCTCATATCTCAGTGAATTTTGTTCGGATCGACTTGAAATTTTCAGGACATATTCTCAGATACTTATACTTCAAAAAAAAATGCAATAAAAAAATTGATTTTTTCAAAATCGCAAGTGGGGGTAACCCCTTAAGGAGGTACGATTACTTCCACGGGGTCAAAAAAGCGTCAAAATTTATTTTGCCCAGAGCTGCTCTGATTGATGCTTACTTATGTTGATTATATATATTATTGATACGTGATAAATGATAAAACCCCATAAACTGTTGTTTGCATATTTTGTGGCGGCTTCTATTCAAATTAATTTCAAAACAAAGCTGGGTTATGTTCGCCGAACGCATCAGCTGTTACTCGCGACGTTGCTAAGTCTGTGGCTGCTGTTTCGTCGTTCTGACCATTTTCAACCGGAAACTGAAACTTTGTTGTAATGTAGTGCTTTAAACACGGTGAAGATTGATTTTCTTATTTTTTACGTGAGCAGAAAAAGCACGATCACCGCACTTCCGGTTGTCCGTCTCCATAAGACGACGCGCTTCGGTAACTCAAAGTGCTCGACTTTGCAGTTTTATTGCGAAAAAACTAAACGGTCAAAATAGCTCAAATGTTGGCAATAGGCGCATTGGGTACTCGTAAAAATTATATAAAAATTTCAAATCCGTAAGTTGGATTCGCAGTAATGACCGTAACTCCTTAAAGATTCGTCGAAATCGATTCAGTAGTTTTTGAGTTATAGACGCGGAAACGTAGGTTTATTTTTCTTTTTTTTTTTTCGATGTACGACCTTTTTTCACTTGGTTTAGTTATCGAGCTTGCATAAACTCGGTGCCCAAAAGCACGCCAATTTTCACCATTTTTTCCTGATGAGATTATTGAGCTGCCGAGATCATTGTCCGAAGTGAACCGAACGAGTAGTTTTCGACATACGACTTCCACCGCTTAACACAACATCGTTTCGAGCAAAACGCAAAAAAGGACAAACGTCACAAAAAAATATTCCCAACTCGGTTAATTTGTCAAATTTTTGCTAAATCTTTGCTGCAAATTCAACGTAAAATCCTAGACTACAACACACTGCAATAAAACGAGTCTAGGTTTCGAAAATTTCGCGTTCATGCAGACCCCTCGATACGAACAAAAAGTACCCCTGACAGTTCCACAGATATAAATATCCGCACGACCGTCGTTGCACACCTATCCGTCCAAGGCAATCGACCTGCTTTCTTTCTGACAGTCACATTCCGATGGTTTGTCGCCGGCATTATGAATTTAGGGGCGAAACGAGCGATTCTTTCGAATTCTCGTTGCGCCTGGACGGAGTTGGTCGCGTCTTGCATTGGTGCACGAAGCCGCGCGAGAAAAGCATCGGGACGAGGATAGATGTCCCGGGGTACATGGCGGAGCCGCTTATGGTCACAAGCTACAAGCTTTGCCGCGCCCGAGAGTGGCGAGAGGCCGCGAGATCGCGCTCGCAGAGTAGAGACGCGCCCGCCAAACGTGAAAGATCCCCGCGCGCATCCGCGCTGAACCGCGGTAGTGTGTCATTCTAAAAATAGTGGGTCGAAATTGCGAGCGCGCGAGGAGAGAGTGAGCGTTGCACGAATATTCAAGCGCTCTCTCTCTCTCTCTCTCTCTCTCTCACACACACACACACACACACACACACACACACACACACACACACACACACACACACACACACACACACACACACACACACACACACACACACACACACACACACACACACACACACACACACACACACACACACACACACACACACACACACACACACACACACACACACACACACACACACACACACACACACACACACACACACACACACACACACACACACACACACACACACACACTCCATATATAGGGTGGTTGAAAAAAAATCGATTTTATTTTTCTCAGCGGAAAATTGAAGTATGTTAAAAAAAAAAAGTTTTGCAAAATTTGTGGGTTCTAAACAATTTTTTAGTTAGTGCTCAAACGCCTTTTTCATGTTTTTTTTTTCTCAATGTTAATTGTTCAATAACGAGCAATGAATGTTAATTGTTCAATAACGAGCTTCCTAATTATCGTGAAATTTTTACACGACCTCTGAAATACTTCATACAAAAAGGTACCAAATTTTCAGAATTTTATTATCATTTGCGATTGGGGACTCAACATCCTTAAGGGGTTGGGCTACTGTGGCGATCGGAAAATCAGGGTTACTTCAACGAAGTATTTTTTAAGGAATTAGTAGGACTTGCGTAAGAAAATGTTAATGATTGAAGAATTCATAAATAACGTCGCTTCTCCCCTTAGGGGTTGAATTTCTAAAAACGCTGAAACACGTGTTTCATCAATTGTACCAAAAAGCACGAATACCAAATTTCAAGTAAATCCGACCAGATTTTTTTAAATTTCCATACATACTTTGCCACCCCGTTCCACCCCGTAAGGGTTGAATTTCGAAAAGTCCGTTCTTAGTGCTCGCTTACGTCACAAAAACAACCTGCTGTCCAAATTTCATGTAATTAGCTGCAGCGGTTTTGGCTCGGCGTCGATGAATTAGTCAGGACATGTTTTTTTGCATGCGCAGATTAAAAAGAATTGTAACCTCTTGAAGAATCTTTTCGAAAAAAATTGTTTCTTAAAATGCGTAGATATTACCCAAAGATGTTTCGATGTTTCGCAAAAATTTATGATACTTTTTTTCACTCTTTTATATCTACCTCAAGAGACTTTTGGTGCTTTGCTCCAAGTCCAATTCCAAAAATTGGAAACGTTCCAATCCTGACTGCCAGTTGGCCATCATCGTGGAAGAAAAAAAATCGCCACGAGATATTTTTGTACTTTTTTTGTTGTATATACTCCAAATTCTCGAATATCAAATCTGTAAATATTATATAAACTTCTTTCATTTCTTTTTTTTCGTCTTTAACGTCCCCCTTCCCTTTTTCCATCTAAGATGGCGGTGTTACCCTCTGAATATTTTTATTTCAACCGTAATAGGATTTTGGAAAAAATTAGTCCTGTAGCTTTAAGAACTTTTTTTTTTCGAACGAACCCTCGTTACTTCGATCGTTTTTTTACTCGTAGAACGACTCGGTGTTACTTTAAAATCGTTTTTACTGGCAACTTCGAATTCGGACTGTTTTTTTATTTACGGCGAAATTTCAATCTCGTTTTAAATTTAACTATGGCTTTGATATGCGCACGGTTCGCCGGACTGGTTCAGTGACGCTTTTACGGTAGAAATAGTTTGCATTCGCCACCCCGATATAAGTGCGCACGTGCTCCGCAGCGAATGTTTACAGAATCGAACATGAGCGAGAACTTGATGCGTCTATGGGTGTATGTATATATACATGGGAAGAAACGCATACTGGGTTTTCTCTTCGAGCTTGCCAGCTCCCTTCGTTCTTGACGTCAAAGATTGAGGCGATGACGAATAGTCGTGTCTATAGATATATACATGGATATATGTATGTGTATGTGTAGATATATATATATATATATATATATATATATATATATATATATATATATATATATATATATATATATATATATATATATATATATATATATATATATATATATATATTTCTAGTAAAAAGTAGTAAAAAGAAATCCATTATGTTTGGATGAAATTGAAGGCAAAATGGCAATTGAAAAATAATGGATGCCTTATATAAATTTTATTTGAATTTTTTAAAAAGCGAATTAATTTTTTATTTAATTTAATTTGATTTAATTTTTAGTCCTTAATTTCAGCTCATTTGATTTTTTTTAATCGTCATAATTCAGTCGATTTTTAAAAAAATCACCAAATATTTCTTGCATATGTATTTATTAGGTGTAATAAAAAGAAATCCATTGTTTTGGCATGAAATTGAAGGCAAAAATAATGGATTTTTTTTACCGCACCTAATATATATATAAGAAATATTCTGTGAATTTTTGAAAAATCAACCGAATTATGATGATTTAAAAATATTCATCAAATATTTCGTAGACAATGAAGCTAAGACTCTAGGTCCTATAAAACTATGCAATAAAAGAACGTTTGCTTTTTTCAAACTCCAGCTTATGCAGACCCCTTTAATTCCGAGTACAAATAACCGAAGAATAGTGCCATCGTTGTTGTAATTGTATTGCGGTTTTTAACATTTCAATGAAACGTCTGATACAAAGAAAAGCTGAGAATTTGGAGCACCGCGCGTATGCCACAATTAGATATGTATGGTATGGTGTGTTTGTTATAGACCGGTGAATCTCTAACGTGCATAAGTAACTATCTAGGTCTTTTCTCGCTCGGTGGAATTGTATAGCTTGTGTAGATATATATATATATATATATATATACCTACGAATAAGGCACAATACGAGAAAAAGATATTGAGGTGAGATCGCGAGAAAAGTCACTCTTGAGAACCTTGGAGACTTTTTAAAACTTATATATATATATATATATATATATATATATATATACAGGGTGTCCTGTTATGAATGGATGATCCTGCAACTGTCGACAGGTCACATCATGCCCTACTATATGCTGAAATTTCAGTTTAGTAAAAGTTCCACGGTTTTCGAGATAAAAATCATTTGCTTTAGGTTTTTCGCATGCCATTTCTACAAATGATAACTATTTTTGACCCGGTTTATCAAAAAATGCTGTTGGTTATTTGTTTTATCTAGAAAGGTCTTCTTTTCAACCTTAAGGCGGGATTCTACTTTGAAACCATGAAAAAAACGCTATTTTCGTGATTTTTTTCTGAGAATACTATTAAAGATATCGATATGGGGTTTAAACTGTTCAATAAATACACTCTTTAAGTACATAAAAAAAAATGTTTAATGTATTTTATTCATTTTTTGTACACGTAAAATATGTTTAAAGCCAACGCCTCGAAAAGCAGGTACCGTTGCCGTGGTCGTGAAATCTTCCCGACGGATGGTCTGAAAAAAAAAAATCAAATAGTTTCATGTTCAGTATGTCTTCAGGAACCGACCTAACTAGAATATTTTATATACGTGCAAAATTAACAAAATGGCGGCTAAAATACGAAAAAAAAATGCGTTTTTTTGGGTCTTTTTTTGCAATAAAGAAATAGTTCTAATCAAAATTTTAAGTTGATTGTAGTTAGGTCGGTTGGTACACACATATAGAATATGTGTTCCAAATTTCATAAGGATCGGTTCAGTACTTTTTGAGTTATCACGACCACGGTACTTGAAAATGTCGTTTCGAGAAAAACGCGTTTAAAGTTTTGGTGAGTGATAAATCGTGGAAAAAATTATCTTACCCTCAATCAGCGATGCCTGGGCCATATAATATGCCTTCGACGTGTTCCAGGTGGGTGTTTTCATCCAATTTAGCCTTTTCAAAGTTTCAAAGTAGAATCCCGCCTTAAATGTTAAGGGAACTTTATGAAAAAAGATCTTACGCATAATTTTCATACAAACCAATTCGAACATCTGACTGATAGCCTGCGGTGTAAAAAAAATATCGCACATCGTGCCAATTACTTGCGAAAGTTGCTTAGTTATCGTCGATTCGTATCATTAGTAGAAGTGCCACGCGAAAAACCAAAAGCGAATGATTAAAAAATAAAAATAACACAAAGGCGAAAATATCGAAAATCGTGGGACTTTTACTAAACTGAAATTCCAGCGTATGATAGGACATGACCTGACCTATCGACAGTTGCAGTATCATCCATTCGGAAAGGGCCACCCTGTATGCATGTGTATAGCCACACGCCGTGGACGATTTAGCCATTATAAAACTCGATCTAATTGTAAGTGATTCCTTAAATGGCAAGACGTGGCGCGTACTGTATGAGAATCGAGAACGCAATGTGATTCATTTGAAATGAATGCGTGCGTGCGTGCGCGCCAGTCATGCTCATTTACGTTTCATACAAAACATTTTGCTGATGTACAACCCCCCCCGGCCCTCCCCCGGTCCCCGGGGCTCTTTTGATCATTAATAGGATTAATGTAAAAGTACAGCATTATTTTCACACCTGCATAAAGATGAGACCGTGTTTGATCGCAATGAAGCCCAAATTCGGCAGAAAAAGGCTCGAATACATTGGCCTAGCTAAAAGGTGGCACGGATGCCACCGCCCCCTCTGATATCAAATCTCAAGAGTATCAGTCTAAAGTTTTATGAAAAAAAAATGAAAATTGCACGAGTTATGATTTTTTCAAGCACAAAAGGGCTTTTTTTACGCATTGATCTCTTGTCAATTTTTATTCCGCCATTTTAAAATTCGATTAAAATATAATACCGAGAATGTCACATTCTGGAATGTTCAAACTACCATCCTGAATTTTTACGAGTCATTCGGAACGGTGAGGTCAACGCGGCAATCGTTTGAAACATGGCTGGGGTCGTTGCGACCCCCTGCGATGAGTGCGTTATAGGCAGGCCGTGTGACCGCAAAGAGTCAATCGAGTACCTACTGCAAGTCAAGTTTAAAGACTGGTAACTGGATCAAAGAATGATGAAAGATTAGTTGATTATTTTTCAAGGTATTGCAAGAGTTTGGTATTAATGTCCACACGAACGTGTGATAAGAGTCTCATATTTTATGTGTGCTACGTGATTATCGACTATTATGTAAGTTAAAAAAAAATGATGATTTTAAATGAAATCACTTTTATCGTCAGGCCTCCTATTCCTAGCCCCCCCCCCCAAATGCTGGCTAGGCCAATGCCCGAACATTGTCAAACTTTCGACATCGTCGTTTTATTTCTCGCCATCGTGAATTCAAAAGACAAGTTTTCATACATGACCTTCATTATAATCCGTCACTTTTTACATACGGAAGGAAACCATTGCGAAGACAACTTGAGCCATTGATGGTCTTTGATGGTTTGATTTTTTGGACTCGTCGTGTGAATTCTTTTATGAGGGCTGCGCGCGGTTTTATGATCGTGAAGTTGTTTCGTAGTGGGCCAGAAAATACGGAAGGCGATTCTTTTATGACTCGAGAGAATTGGGCTCTTCGTTTTGGTCAACGACATAAAAAAAAGAAGAATCTTAACCACAACATTTCTTTCGCACCTGTTCCCCGCGCTTTGTGTCTGACCTCTTCTCTCCCTGCACAATGCGTATATATGTGTGTGTATCTACCGCAGCGTGCAGGTATACATATACCGCCAATCACACCTGAGCAGCGCGGTGAACGACTCGCTCGTCCACGAGCAGGTGTCCGGATAGCTTTGCTTATCTTTTTGATGCTTATACACTCGTCCGACAGTGGAAGGCTGACAGAGAGAGAAAGAGAGAGCGAGAGAAAATGGGAAAAAGCCGCAGCACCAAGAAACCAATTCTTGGGACATCGCGCCAAGCAACACGCATTTCTTTCACGTCCTCCAATTCCAATTTCGACAGATTCTTTCATACTTTGGTGCAAATGAACAAGCTTTTTTTCCACAACAGCCGGCTAAAGTGACAAATCTCACGATTCGTTCGTCAATCTTAATGTGTTCCTTCTCAAACACTACCATTCCGCGAGACGTTAACGCGAGGCGAGATTCGCTCGTGAAAGATAGACAAAATCCGTCTGACATGCGCGTGACCCCTGTTACCCCCGATTATATTCCATCATTCCACTTTCCTCCCGTGCCAGCGTGTGGACCACGAGGGGAGATACGAGCCACGAGATATCCGTCAATCCTCGCATCTCCACTTAAGATTAACCCAACGGACGTATACACAAATGCCGAGCAGACAAATGGGCCATACGCGTTCAAACTTGTATACATAAATGCCCACGTACGTGTATGGAGGAAGGTAACTTTGGGGCCACTCAAATTCAAGAACCGCCTTCGCAGTAGCCTGATGTTCCCAAAACCAACAGCATGTAAACTTCAATGTCTTCACAATCATCTTCGGATTAACGTGGGCATTTATACGCAGCTCATTCCGAGGACACTTGTGTCGTTAAAATGAAAAATTCGTTTGGAAAAAGGGTGACGATCCTCCTTGAAACATCCAGATGTACCGATAGCCGACATCACTTGGATATCTGGATGTTTCCGATAGCCAGACGTGTTCATAGCCAGCATCACTTGGATATCTCGGTTTTAAAATAGCCTATATATCTGCATATCAGAAACATCCAGACGTGTTGATCAGCACATCGGATGTGCTGATAGCCAACATCACTTGGATATCTCTGTTCCAAAATAGCCTATCGATCTGTATATCAGAAACATCCAGACGTGTTGATCAACACATCGGATGTGCTGATAGCCAACATCACTTGGATATCTCTGTTCCAAAATAGCCTATCTATCTGTATATCAGAAACATCGAGATGTGTTGATCAGCACATCGGATGTGCTGATAGCCAACATCACTTGGATATCTGTTCCAAAATAGCCTATCTATCTGTATATCAGAAACATCCAGGTGTGTTGTTCGGCACATCGGATGTGCTGATAGCCAACATCACTTGGATATCTTGGTTTCAAGATAGCCTGTGTATCTGTATATCAGAAACATCCAGATGTGTTGATCGGCACATCGGATGTGCTGATAGCCAACATCACTTGGATATCTCTGTTCCAAAATAGCCTATCGATCTGTATATCAGAAACATCCAGACGTGTTGATCAGCACATCGGATGTGCTGATAGCCAACATCACTTGGATATCTCTGTTCCAAAATAGCCTATCTATCTGTATATCAGAAACATCGAGATGTGTTGTTCGGCACATCGGATGTGCTGATAGCCAACATCACTTGGATATCTTGGTTTCAAGATAGCCTGTGTATCTGTATATCAGAAACATCCAGATGTGTTGATCGGCACATCGGATGTGCTGATAGCCAACATCACTTGGATATCTGTTCCAAAATAGCCTATCTATCTGTATATCAGAAACATCCAGGTGTGTTGTTCGGCACATCGGATGTGCTGATAGCCAACATCACTTGGATATCTCGGTTTCAAAATAGCCATGTATCCGTATATCAGAAACATCCAGATGTGTTGATCAGCACATCAAATGTGCTGATAGCCAACAGGTCACCACAGGATGACCTGTTATGAATTAATAATCCTGTGGTGACCTGTTATGAATGGATAATCCTGCAACTGCCGATGGGTCAGATCATGTCCTACTATATATTGGAATTTCAGTTTACTAAAAGTCCCCCGCTTTTCGAGATTTTGGGCATTATGTTATTTTTCTAAAGGAATCATCTGCTTTTGGTTTTTCGCGTGCCATTTCTACAAATGATATCAATAAAAAATAACTAAGCAACTGTTTGAAGTAATTGGCACGATATGCGTAGTACATTTTTTTACACCGCAGGCTATCAAAGTCATATGTTCGAATTGGTTTGTATGAAAATTCAGTATAAGATCTTTCTTCGTAATGTTTCCTTAACATTTGAGGTTAAAAAGAAGACTTTTCGAGATAAAACAAATAACCAGGAGCATTTTTTTAAACCGGGTCCAAAAAAGTTATTATTTGTAGAAATGGCATGCAAAAAACCAAACGCAGATGATTTTTATCTCGAAAACTGTTGGATTTTTACTAAACTGAAATTCCAGCATATAGTAGTAGATTTGACCTATAGACGGTTGCAGGATTATCCGTTCATAACCGGACACCCTGTATCTATCTATATATATATATATAGTGATGTGGGAGCAATGTCGACTGTTAAAAAGGGAACGGGGAAAATACTCCGCGGGACGTACAGCGAGATGAGTGCGGTGTTGAGTGGCGTTTTGCAGACGCGCCAATCTCTCGAAGCTCAAGATCAGTACGTAAGTGGTTCGCACATGGCATAGCCGATCGCGTATACGTATACTCGTGGCAAACAACGCACGCACACATAGGCGAAACGTGAGGAGAGAAGAGACTTTGCGAGACAGGGGTGAGTGCAGCATCCAAGCGACGAGGCTCTCTTTCTCCTCTGGCTCTTCGCGTACGTTGATTCGTCTTCTTCGATAAAGTGGCGCGAATTTCTCGTCCATATCATACAAGCTGGTGCAGCAATGCGCACAAACTATACGGATGTATTGTAAAATATGAATATGTATATATGTGTGTACGTGTGCGGGTTGTGTTCCCACTCTCTGCATTCCCGTCAGCATCTGCGCTGTAAAAACAAATCCAGCATCCAAGAAGACATCCCGGCGAGTGTTGAAGAGAGCAGTTACATGTATAACGGATCACGAGCGCGCGCGTTTGCGAGAGAAGACGTCTTTAGTTTTGATAAGATCTCGCGGGCACTGTCCGCATTCTGTCCTTCTTGAATTGCACAACGATGTGATTTGATTGCTTGATTTTTTTTGTTCGGCCCTTGGTACGATCGCTCGGAGGATTTGGTACGCTGGAACAATGAAGCCTCTGATTTCGTCCTGCCTTCGGTGTAATCTTATCGGTATAAGCTCACGCGCTCTCGGTGAATATGCGATCGAATCGTGATTGGCGATCAAGTTTATGGAAAGCAACATGACAAGCAGGAATGACGTAGAACTGAAGTTCTTTGCGATGTTCTTTTTTGGTTCTGACGAGCATTGGCCTAGATGGTAGAGCAATGCTTGCCCGCGCAGAAATGTGACCGGGAATTCCTTGCTTTGTGGTGGGGCCTGACCAGACTTGACTTGTCCGATTTACCTGACCAGGCTCCACCATGGAACAAACCGGAAAAATCGCAAAATCTTTTTTTACGACTTACCCTCTGTGTTTGGGAATTACAATCTTCTGGAATACCGGTATTCGAGATACGCATTTTATTCTGGTAGATGATCGTTGATTAAAGAACGATTATAATAGTGAGTGGAATTACAACAGATGTAGTAGTTTCACCGTAGTCAATTATGAATACTTTTTATGGAGGAAAAAGCAAAGTGGCTTCACACAGTTCCTAAAGTCAAGACCTCCTTTTCAGGAAATGTCGACGTTTTGGCCGGGTATACATTACGTGAAAGTGTACTTGCTCGCAATGTATCCTGGCCGGAACATTGTAACTTCCAAACATAGAAGCTAAGCAGTAAAAAACAATTTTTTGATCTTTCCGGTCTGTTCCTCACACGGCGATTCACCTCGTCTGATTCACCCGGTCAGGTGAATCAGATGAGGCGAGTCTAGTCAGGGACCGACACAAAGTAGGGAATGTCGGGTCACATTTCTGCACGAGCAGGACATTGTAATAGTTCGTAGAAGTCAATGTGGTTACGTGCGGGAGGTGCATGAGCTGGGAAAGAATACACGGGTGTTTCATTGCATAGTTTTATGGTCTAGGATCTTGACTTTAATTGGCAGCAAAAGTTTGGTAAAAATTCAAAGAATTGGCCGAGTTAAGTGGATTTTTGTGATGGGTCCGATTCCCCACTGCACTATGGGAAACCGCCCTGCTACCCTGACTACCCTTTTTTCTTTTGCGTTTTTCACTCCATGATGTTTTATGGAACGTCGTAAAGCCTGGTTCCCTAAACCGCCGTTACAGTCGACTCTGCGGTTAAACCGTCATATTGAACTGGCCATGAACCTATGGCCTGTCAAGAGAAACTCCAAACAAAGTCTTCTTTCTTTCCGAATACGAATAGCGATTCGGTAACTGAATTTGTCGATAGAACGTTATAAAGAACTCGTTGAAGATATTTAACAAAAAGGTCTGTCGCTGGATGATTAACATGAACCAACCAATAAGAGAAGACTGTTGAACTTTTCTCGTAGAAAAGAAAAAGCACATGATCGGAAATAAATTGAGTGATGCTGTCACAGTTGAAGACAAGGAGTACTAATCTAGGGTACTATTAGGATCTTGGGGGAGTGCATTTTGTATAGTGGCGAGGAGTATCCATTTTATGAAAACCTACTATATACGAAATCCTGTCATCCATCACCATGTCATGGATTTGATCAATTCTGGAGTAGTGACCTCAACAGGGCGTCCAGAACGTTCAACGTCGCTTGTGCCCACATGACCACTTCGAAAATTTTCCAACCACGTATAAACTGTTCTTATCGAAGGTGCACAGTCACCATATTGTTTATCAAGCTTCTCTTTAGTCTCCTGAGGCGTTTTGCCCTTCATAAAGTAATGTTTAATCAACACACGAAATTCTTTTTCGTCCATTTTTTTTAAATCACTCGACTTCCTCGCTCCCAACGAATGCCAAACACAGAAACACACCGATCTGGCTGCAACTTGGTATGTTTTTTTCCAAGAGATGCTACTAACTGAAAATAACCTCGACACGCACCACTAGTGCCATCTCTCTGACTTTGCACGGACTTTTCAAACGACCCTCGTACATGCAACTGCTAAAGTATCAATAAGCAGTGCTTTTGACTTTAGACAGTAACTATGGCTATATAATAGTCCGCTCAGGGAAATATAAAATATAGTTAAAATATGGTCGAAAACACCATACGTTTTTTTTAGTGCAGGACCTGTATACTATCCAGCTTCGAATTTATCACTTTTGCCTGCGACCACACATCCTCAGGCCCCTCAATGACGGGTTATCATTCTGCTTGATCATTTTGGAATTTAGTAGTCCACACGGAGAACAAAATGCATCAATGGTTACTTTACGCTTGCGCCGGGGCTTTTTCTTTATTGTGCAATTATCGCAATAATGAAACCTCTAGGGTGAATTTAAATCTCGAGAGCATGCCTATGCAGGGATTCTGGCATACACAGGCGCACACATTGTGTGTATGTGGTGCTCTGAGCGGCCGTAGTGCCTCCGGACTTTCGGATTCTCGAGAACGCCGCGTGCGAGCTCAACTCGACGCGACGACGAGGAGCCATCGAGACGTGTTCGTTGGCCGGCAAGCCAAAGCCTCCTATTATTAGCCGTTAATGTCTCCGCGTATAAACTACATGTATCTTATGAAAATCGCGATACGGGAGCTCTAATCTCTCCTGCCCTCCAGAGAAGACAACCTTTTGACGGAATTCACAAAACGCTACAGAGTTTGTGGCTATTTTCAGGCCAGTCTTACATGGCGAATCATTGTATAAATGATTCGGGTAAATTGCAGAGCCCCTACATAGAGTCGTAAAATCGCGACAAAACAACATAGGCCAGTACTCGACTTTTGGAAAACCAATAATTACGCGTCTTCGGTGAGTTACATAAACTAATGCAGAACATTGAACACTAACCACAGTCACTTTGCATTTTATCATAGTTTAATATTTGATATGGAAAAAACTGTTATTAGGCATAAATTGAACTTATTTCTTGTAAAAATGTATTAAAAAAAATTAAGTAACAAAGTTATTGAGGTATAGGAGAGCTTCCGTATAAAAAAATGTAGTCCAACGGCTGGATTGATAACTCGACAATGGTTGGTCTGAAAAATGAAAATAATCAAGTTTTATCATCTATTTAAATTTAGTTCTCACCGTAGGTAGGCGTTTTTCGAAAAAAAATCATAAAATGGCGGATTTTGAAGAAAGTATTATTTTGGCGACATTTAAGCTTATATTTGGGGGTTTAAAAAATACTAAATAAAAAAACGATTAGGTACAACGACAGCTTCGGCAATAACGAAAATTTTGGTTTTTTTAATTGAAAATCGGACATACAGCTAGAGTTATGATTCCAGCCGAGTCGAGAAAAGTCGTTGCGCTACACGTTGGTCAATTTTCAATATTTTACTTTGATTACGGTCAAATTATTTGATCGAAAAATATGAATAGATTATTACGAGCTTTTTGGCGATTTATATTTGTCGATGTTCAACTGTAGAGAGCGGGGGTCACTGACTACGCGTGACCTGCACCTTTAAACATTTCCATTTGCATTGCCATAAGCAACTACTTCCTTCGCGAAAGCTCTTTCGAACGTTCTTAGGAGAGCGAGAGTGCGAGGTCGGCATTGCCTGCATGAGCAAACGACTGCGAGCGTGATTTTTATCGCGGAAAAAAACGAGCCCCACCAACGAGAGCAAACACACAGAAAGAGCGATATATATATATATATATATATATATATATATATATATATATATAGAGAGAGAGAGAGACTCCCCGCCATGCAATCTGGAAATTCTTATGGGAAAAAGTTTGTCAAGCGTAGCGCAAGACGAGCAGAGTATACTTCTTGATGGTACTAGCCCTATGGATATTACTAGAGAGCTCTGCCGGCAGTGAGAAATACATTCTTGCATTTTGAACTCGAATGCTAATTTTGGGAACTAGTAATAAGAAACTCAAGGATATGCGTGTTTTGCAAAGGTACTGAAATATCTAACTATCATGTCAAAAAAGACAATGCCAATTTAAGAATTAGTTAGTATATTATAGATATTGATACGAAAGTTGTTACACTCAATAAATACCAGAAACCGGAATTTTCCTATAGATGGAACGGTGAAACAATCACGTTTTTTCGAAAAATGCCCGCCATTTTGTTATTTTTGTACAAATAAAAAATCGTACGATATGGGCTATAGCCATCAACACACTGAATCCAAAACCGTTTGATTTTTCGTTTCGGATGACCCATCTCCGAGACTCCATCAACAGCGCAGACCCACAATTTTTTTAGGACATTTTCTTTATCTACCACTTTCGCCTATGAATGGTGACTCTCACGAGTAAATAAAAATTTAAATATATTTATTAAGGGCGGGGTAAAGTTAATTCGGCGAAAAAAAGGCATGTTGTTAAGATTTTTTTTTGGCGTAACGAATACTGTTCGTTTATTGACAAAATTTACATACAATAAAGTATCATTTGAACCACATTCTCCTAAATTTGCATTGCAAAATATTCAAAATTGAGCGAGTGAAAATTAAACCCCGGAGGCGCCTCGAAAAAAAGTTGGTTTGCGGTGTGCACCATAACTCGCAACAGAATCATCTGAAACAAAAAAATCAAAATGCATTTGTTAAAGGAGATGTTTCTCGAGGTAATGACAGGAGGATTTTTTGTTTTTCGATTTTTCGATTTTTCGTAGCACTTGGGAGCCAAAAACCCGATTTTCGCTAAAAAAAAATCGGCTAATTTGTTGTTGAAAAATTAGTAATTATTTTAAAAAACATAAAAGCTCTCGACAATACCTGGTGAATTATGTGAAGAAGTACTGTGCAAAATTTCAAAGCGATTGGTCCAGTAGATTTTGAGTTATCGTGCACACGGACTTCAAATATGACAAGTCTCAGAAAAACGGTTTGAAAAACGCAGAAGAGTTTGGTCGCTTAGCGCTCATTGCACATAAGTTCGAGAACACTTCTCGATTGCATAAAAATCTGAGAAAATTCATGCATATTAAAGGTACTCAAAAGATTAATTCTGCATAATAATAATTCCAAAATGTTATTAATAACATTTTGACAAAATGTTATTAAATACTATTTAATACTATATTTGACAAATGTTATTTGATAAAATGTTATTAATAACATTTTAACAAAATGATGAAAAAAAAAAAATTAGTCAACAAATTTCCCCGCAACCCAATTTTTTTTCGTGATTCGTTCATTTTTCTGAATACGTATGAATTTTTTCAGATTTTTCAATTATCTTTGAATTTTTAGAAATTCAAAATAAAACTCGATAATTTTCTTATACTCACTCAAAGTCGTCGATGCCAGGTCCGTAGAGCAAAAGGCTTCCATCAAGATGATCGACAGCATCTTTTTAGCAACACTAATGTGTATACTAATGTACACCACTAATGTGTATACTAATATACACCATGCCTCGAATATACATAACGGGACCGGAACAGGCCCGTTTATCAAGAAATTTATTTGGCGTCGAAAAATACAATAGCGCGCCGCGCAGCTGCCGCCCAGGTATAAAATCCGGCATGGAGCAATAGACGCTCAAATACTCATAACTTCGTCAATTTTACTCCGATCGACTTGAAATTTGAACACAATATTCTTGATATATTATGCATTCATTGAAAAAATGAAAAAAAAATGAAAAAAAAAAAATTTTAATACTTTACCCCGCCCTTAAGTTTAACAACTCTTACATCAATATCTATAATATAAACGAACAAAAAAATTCATAAAAATAGCCTTTTAGGGTCTAAAGTGAGAAGACCCCTTAGTAAATCATCGCCATGTATGCATCGGAGCAAAACAAAATCAACGGCATTTGTTACACGAGTCAGACATGGGGTGACCACACGTAAAAATCAACAGATCAATTTCCAAAGACCCGTCCAATCGATTAACATCCATTCCGCCTGCTCGTTTGATTGCAGATCACTGAAGGACTTTTGAAAGCGGAGACTCGTTAGAAAGCGCCAAAAATGGCGGAACTGATGTCGAAAAAATCGTCGAAAGTAGTAAGTAACAATAGCAACATGAAGAGTAACGATGTGTGCAGTGTACAGTCGAATAACGGTTTGATAGACTTGGATAACATAACAACGAGTAACAACCAACTAATAACACTGTGCGACGAGACCGAGGACGACGACGATCTCATTATGACGAGAAACACGAAAAACGAGCTGAGCCCGGACGACAAGAGCCTACAAGAGATAATAGAGAGTGAATTAGCGATGAGAATAAATTCGGCAAACGTGAACGACGCCACGATCGAGGACGTCGACGAAGATCCCGCCCCGAGTAAGCCGGAAATGACGATTAAAAAGATCATCATTGAGCCTCGACCGGATCCCTTGGACATAAATGCCGAATTCATCGGCGCGGAGATGGAGCACTATACGATCGTCGAAGACCCCTATACGTACAGAAACGGCCACGCCAGTCCGGCCTTTGGGAGATCAACATCACCGAAGACATCGGAAAGCATCAACGAGTCCATTAGGCAATACGAGTTCAAGCCCGTGGAAGATCTCGTCGACCCATCCAGCACCGATGACATCAAAATCCAGCCGACCGAAGACTCGACCGAGGATCCTTCCAGCCCGTCTCGCGACGCGGGAAACGTGAGGCCCGACGATGACATAGTGGAGGATGAAATTATCGTGCGATCGGAGAGCGAGCCCACCTGGTCCAGCCCAATGGACAACTTCGTATCCGGCAAGGTAAGCGGCGATAACGTTCGCGCCGGTGACCACAGCCTCTTCGACGACGACTTCGACGGAGGAGCTCCGAAGATGGACAAACATCGTCAGGAGGAGGACGGCGGTAGGGACGTCACGTCGTGGCTGCAGGACGGTGAAAGCATCAGCGACGAGCTTGTTCGCTCGCAGGATCAACGGAAGTTGGATTTGCCGGGTGTCTGGTTGGATCCGATGGTCCCCGGTGACACGAGCCTCGGTCAGTTCTCCGACGACTTCGAGGCAGTTCCGCGACGCGATATCAAGCCCTCCGACGAAGAATCCGAGCCCGATCAAGCCCCGGAATCCGAGACTGATGTCAATCCGGATGAAACGTCATCGGAAAACCGCACAGCTGGAAATCACGCGGACGTTCGCGACATCAATGCGGACGTTAGCATCACTACCGAGCTTGACATCAAAGACGAACTCGGCGATATCATTGTGGCTGATGAGACGACAGTTGCAGAGTCAACGAAGACTCGCCCGAACGGTGACACGTCCCGCATCGATCTTTTAACAACTGACGATAGGAACGTCTCCGCGGAGAACCTCGAAAGTGGAGTTGACATCACCGTTGTGAACATCACCGGTATAACGGTCCAATGTTTCATCGACCAGGCATGCGGATATTTGGGCCGTGAGAAATGCGGAAGTGCGGACGGTGGGGTGGCGACGGGGCAACCGGAAGTGACGATATCCGAGATTCGAGAGACGATATCCGAGATTAGAGAGACGATATCCGAGATCAGAGAGACGGAGGAAGGTCGGGAGGTTCCGTTGGAGGTTGAGAAGAAGTCTCGCGTCTTTGGGGATGATGCGACATCGTACGGGATGACGGAGAACGATGAGGAACCGGAGGAATCATCGTGGATGACCGTTGAAGAGGCTACGAACGACCGGAACAAATTGGCCGTGA
The DNA here is from genome assembly GCA_951751655.1 of Ophion costatus. Lineage (NCBI taxonomy): Eukaryota > Metazoa > Arthropoda > Insecta > Hymenoptera > Ichneumonidae > Ophion > Ophion costatus. The sequence goes on from OX632356.1 coordinate 2,499,757, forward strand.
CGAGCGAGGAAACGAACCAGCTTGGGGCTAGTGATGCTAACGCGGATGACAGCCCGATCACTCGGAGGAACGCGTCGTTCGTTAAAGACGAGTCCATTTCTGATACCGCAACGTCGGCGACTGTGACGGCCATCGAGATGGCGAAAATGAACACGATCACGACGACGACGACGAATGGCTTCGTCGGTGGTACGTCGTTGGTCGCTGAGTCGGAAATACACTCCGTTGAAGACGAGGACGACTCGTCGTCCTGTTATCCAAGCAAAATCGACAGCTCGAGCCTTCACGACGATACAACCGCGTGCTTGTTGTTGTCTAACTGCGCTATGCTCGCGCCACTTGCCACTCCGGATGACGAGACCAGCGAGTTTTCTAACGTTTGCGATGTAAGTGTTCGTTTGATTTGTTTGCCATTTTGTTTCACCCTCTTTGCTACTAACTGTGGAGTCTCGTGTTGCGAGATTGTATGGAAGATGAGAAAAGACAGACACGGAACGAAAATGATTGTTTCGTGAACGTTTGGGGCTTATCAGCTTGCTGCACCAGCTGCATGTTGATGGGTGTCTCAAAATGACCTGACATTTTCTTTTATCGATTAAACGTATTATTTATTTGGAAAGTACGAATATTTTCATTTTAATGTAAGGTACAAACGTGGAGGTTATGTGGTACGTTCCAGCCGTACAGGGGTCTTTCCCTTTTTACGAGCCCCAATCCGCCTCAACTTCGTTCTTACATCCCATTCCACAGATCCCCCCCCCTTCCGCAACTCTCCTCTTACCACCTATTCCTCCTCCTTCCCCATTCCACAACTCTCCCCTTACCTCCTAGTCCCCCCCCCCCTTGCGGCCGCAGCCGACTTCCCCCTCTGTATCGTATTCACCATGACATACCTGCCATGGGTATAGGGAAACTGCGGAAAACCTATGTCGATACAGCCGGTCAGAAGTTCGCTTCCCAGTCACGGAACTAGTCTTTCGCCGAAAAATGTCGAATAAAAAAATTTCACGACGAAAGTACGCGACTGGGATTCGAACCCGCGACCTCCCGGTCCGCTGGCCAGCACGCTAACCACTAGACCAACGCACCGGTTCGTGAAGGTTATGTGTGGAACACAATATCCGATAAATCGTATCCGATAAACGTTCACTCTTTTCACGAAACTTTCAATAACATTTTGGCATAATTGCGGGCTTATTTCATTAACGCGTTACCCCTACTTGTAGCGCAAAAAAGGCCTTTTTCATGAATTTTTTTAAAGAAAACTACAAAACTTTTTTAATCGATCAATATACCATCTTAAAGAAAACATCTTGAAGAACTTTCAGTAATTTTTTTATTGAAAAATATTACATTGTTTAGTGGCAAATGGCCGTCAATGAAATAATGTTTTTATATACACGGTTTGCGGTGACCAACATTGCGGCGAAGTGGATCGTCTGAAAAAAAAATGCGGATGGATTTAGTCAAATATAAGTATAAACTAGTCTTTAATCGAAGGATTTTAAAAAATATTCATTTTTCACAAAATGGCGGACAGTCAAAGTTAATGGTTCGATTTTAACGAAAAAGGCCGTTTTTTGGCTATAAAACGGCCATTTTTTTTCGAAAAAAAAAAATCGAACGATTAAAGACTACATTTTTATGTATTAAATAAGCCTGCAAAATTTCAAGAAGATCGGTTCATTAGTGTTCGAGTAATCTTGGTCACCGACTTCAGAAATGCCATTTTGAGAAAAACGCGTTTAAAGTTTCAATTTCAGTTCTTCAATTCACGGATTCTTCTCTTTCAACGCTCATATCTCAGTGAATTTTGTTCGGATCGACTTGACATTTTCAGGACATATTCTCAGATACTTATACTTCAAAGAAATGCAATAAAAAAAAATCGATTTTTTCAAAATCGCAAGTGGGGGTAACCCCTTAACCCCTTCGTTGGCATTGACGCAATAGTGCGTCAACCTTTATTTCCCTATTTAACTTGTTCTGATTTGAAACCGGAGCCTCACTCGGGGGTTTTTGGGCTCGCTGAATCCGAATTTGAAGTCAAAATTTGGAAATTCAAAATGACGGCGTCAATATGGCGGACAAAAATCAAAAACTTTACTCGATTTAGATGAAAATTAGTACTCGGGGATTTTCGAGGTAGCTTATTATGAATCTGAACACAAAATTTAAAAAAATCAGCGTAGTCAGCACCCTTAAAAACCCCGGAGTAGAAGTTTCCAGGATAAAAAAAATTTCCTCCTATTTTGGGCACTTTTTGTCGAATTCTCTCTGCCAACGAAGGGGCCAATGGTGCGTCCAATTGCTTCCTTCAGGTCCGGAATGGTCTGTGGATCATTGGCATACACTTTTCCTTTCGAAAAAGTCCAACGGTGTCAAATCGCACGATCTTGGTGGCCAATTGACATCGCCGCGGCGCGAGATAACACGACCGTGAAACTTCGTCTCCAATAACCATGCAGTAACAATGCGGCAAATAACAATTTCTATGCGTTGCTTGATCGTGCAATTCTCCATGACTGAACCTCAATACTTCCTGATGCCAGTTGTCAAAGATTAGTACTCTATGTTCGCCACAAAAAAAATGGCGCGCAATTTAAAATGTCACGTCATATTGAGACACCCTTTACCCTATCCCAATCATATCGTGCTGCCAAATTGTTGAATTTCATTGGAAATTATTCTTTGTTCGAACCATGCCCACGTCTGTTGTTGAGAGAAGACACCACTGTGTCATTCTGAAAAAGGTAGTTTTTCCCATTTTTTTTGTCTACTGGATTATTTATTTGGGATTTGGAAAGCAGTTATGTTGTTAAGAATACATTGAACTAATTTCGTGTAATTTTTTATAACAAAAAAAGTAAAAATTCACTCTATTGAGGTTTAATAGAGCCATTGTATAAAAAATGTGGTCCAATAGCCGGACCACATTCAAAATAACCACAATAACCACATTAACCTCAAAAATAATTTAACAATGGTTGGTCTGAAAAATAAAAATGATAAAAGTTTTACAATCTGTATAAATGTAGTTCTCGATGTAAACAGCAGTTTTTCGAAAGAAAAAATTCACATAATAGGGAGTGTTGAAAAAGGGTGTAATTTTGGTGAAACTTTTACTCATATTTGGTGCCTTTAAAAATCCTAAATTGAAGAGAAATAAACGGTCAGATGCAGCGATAGCTACTGCAATTACGGGAATTTTGGTTTTTTAAACTTGATCATCGAACAATAGCTAGGTTATGATTATGATGACTTACCTGGTCTCACTAAATCGTCTGTAACTTGCAATACGTTCAATATTTTAGCTTGAACATTTTCTCCCATACTCTTCAACATGTATACTTCGAGAAATGCGAAGAAAATCGGTTTACCTGTCACAGTGGTGTCTAAATAGCAGATAATCCTAATTAGTGAACCTTTGTGACGATGTTCCTAAAATGGAAGATCGCAGATGCGGAAAATAATCTTTGTTTTCACAATTATACAATTGTTCTTTACGACGATCCGCAGGGAAAAATGGGAAGGTTAGGTAACCGGGTAAGGAAAGAATTGGGGAATGAAATATTCAAAGACTCAAGGGCTTTTTTTTTGCATTAGTTTATAATTATAATCTGCGTTTCACCGACGTTCCCTCTTGTTCGCGACATGCAGTGGATCGGTGTCTCTCTGGCTCCGATGCACGGTACATTACACAAAAAGTCTCGGCTTTCTTCGAGCTATTGCACGGTCGAGAGTCAGATGTTCCAAGTGAGCATCGACTACGGTTTCCACTTCGGTCACGAAGAACGAGCGAGCGCGCGTCCACATCGCTCGTGATAATTATTTTATTTTACCTCGCCAAGCCGCTGACAGGCACGCGTTACGAAATGATAAAATAAGCGAAGCGCAGTCGCTAATTTCTCGAACTCAGCCCCGGAACGAACGCGAATGGGCCGGTCCGTAAAATTTGCAGCGAATATTCGATGTTATTATCGTTTCTGTTATTGCATCACGGCTATACGAAGGATCGTTGTGCAACTTTAGCTAACTGTCGGTGCTTCATTCTGAAAGGTACTTCATTCGATTGAAAAAACTTGAGCTGCCAACCTACCGAATTGGTCACCAGATTTGATGATGAGATTTACGACGAGGGCAAAATATTGACACTTGTTCGTCATTGGATCGTCGACAAGTACATCGTTGGGTGATGCTTTGTACCGTATGAGATATTTTATGGTAGAGCAAAGCTTTTTTACAGTTGCCACGGATCCAAAGTAGCCAATGTGTCATTGGTGATCGAAAGTGTGCCTTTCTTAGATCGAATAGCACATACAGGATGTCATGTTCCGAATGCATAAATCTGCGACTGGCGATAGGTCAGGTCATGTCCTACTATATGCTGGAATTTCAGTTTAGTAAAAGTCCCACCGTTTTCGAGATGTTGGGCTTCATGTTCTATGAAAAAAAATCATCTGCTTTTGGTTTTTCGCATGCCATTTCTACAGATGATACGAAACGACAATAACTAAGCAACTTTTTTAAGTAATTGGCACCATATGCGTAGGACATTTTTTTTTACACTGCAGACCATCAAAGTCGGTTGTTTGAATTCGTTTGTATGAAAATTCTGCGTAAGATCTTTTTTCATAAAGTTTCCTTAACATTTAAGGTTAAAAAGAAGACTTCTAGATAAAATAAATAACCAAGAGTATTTTTTGAAAAACTGGGTCAACAAAAGTTATCATTTGTAGAAACGACATGGGAAAAACCAAGCGTAAAAACCAAAACAGCGGATACATGTTTTGTTTTTCACTAAACACCTAAAGCAACTAGTTGATCATGAAAAATCCAGAAGTGGAAAAAAAAATTCGTTGCATCTGCAACGATGCAAACTTCAGTATCATAAAAGCAGATGATTTTTATCTCGAAAACCGTGAGATTTTTACTAAAGTGAGTGGGTCCGCGTCATAGGAGGACTTCTCATATTTGAATATTCGAACACTCCATGACGATTAACATGTTTGCGGTTATTATTTTAAGGATGAAGATTATAAGAGTGGCAAAAAAAATCTCTTACCTTCTTCCCTTTTTAATTTCTACAACTATCATTTTATAGTTAAAAAATAAATATAGTAAGAAGTGTCTCTTCAACTTACTTTTCATTATTTCAAAAATAAATAATATAATTCGGTTAACTAATAATCCCGAAGACTGATATTCATTTGTACTGTAGAAGTGTTACATTTATTTTCAATAATAATTTAAAAATGTAATTGTTCTACTATACGTTTTTGGATTATCGGATCGTTTTTTATCGAAATTGTTATTCATAATCTTTCGATTTTTTTCTGCCAAAATTTTGGCGCCGTTTTTTCTCATAGACAGTCAAGACACAGCGCCACTAGCACCCGAGGTCATTGCCGACTTTGCTGCTATCGGGAAAATAAATCACTACATAAGCCTAGGAACTATGGGTTTCGTGTAATTATGTTGGTATTGATTATGTTCTCGGGGTGACAAAATTCGGCTGCCTTTAAGGTAGTTCCTCTGCGAAAATCTCAACCAAAAGTTTACATACCATGTTCATGTTTAAAAGATTGATAATTGGTTTAATTAGTAATAAATAAAATTAAAAACTACGCAATCTTGACTCGGTACTAGTAGATAATACGATGGATATCATTTATTGCCGTAAAATATATTTTATATTGTGTTTTTGATCTACCATTGCCAGTAAACTTTTTGCCGGGACTGTCCAGACTTTCCCCCAATACACTTGTTCGCTTGCAGGCCGAGCAAGATATATGCTATACGACCAAAATTGTGTGGGTTCTCATGATTATATCTTGGAAACTGGATGGTGAATCATTCTCATTTTTTTTCACATTATTCGTGATATCTTACTCTACCTTATCCTCGTTTTTTATCAATGTCTTAATTTTAGTTTTGACGGTAGAATTAATGATGCTCTGTTTGCCCATCATAAAGCATTTGTTACGTGTAAACCAAGCCAACTTTAAGTGTAAATATCTCAGGTTTGGGGTGGTCAAACTTATTCAAATTGCACAGATGTTTGGATAATGTATTAAATAACATATATATCAAATTTCAACCATTTCTTAATTCATCTCTTCTGTGGAGGTACTACCTTAAAGACTGTGTCAAGCTACTTTGCTCTTTACGTCATCAAATATATTTATAATTGATTACGATGAAACTAATACATCTGTTGTAATTCTATTCGTCATAAAAAGCATCCATGTCATCAATGATAATCGGCGAGGATAAGAATGCTCATCATAACTACCTCGAATACAGTAACTAATGATTTGAACATAACGAATACCTGAATTATTTAAGGAAGCTTTCCAGTGTGACAGCCCGAAAAATCGCTGTTTTTCGCGATTTTTTTTTTTAAAGAAAAAATAATCTAATCGGTCTGGTTTTTTTTTGTATATTAATTGGGTATTGAAGAATACAAAACAATTTTTTAAAGATCGATTTATTTATTAATTAATATCTATAAAAATGATGAAACAATTGTTGCAGAAAATGCACTTGGATGTGGTGTCCACGTTGGGGGTCACAATTTTGATCTGAAACAAAAAACACAAAAAGATTATTGATCGGTATATAATTGGCTTTCGTGCTATGGAGGCTTTTTTTTTTTTTTTTGCAAAAATGGCGCCGGTTTGAACAAAAAGTATCGATTTTAGCATTTTTTTTGGCAGTTTTTTTTACAAAAAAATAGGAAGATGTCAAAAAAAAAAAAGCTTCCATAGCACGATAAACAATGACGTTAAGAATATTGTGTAAAAAATTCAACTCGATAGCTTTAAAACTCTGCCCTCCAAGTTGGACACCGTTTTGAAAAATGCTGTTTCGAGAAAAACGCGTTCAAAGTTTCGCTGTAGCTGTAACGCTCCGTTGCCTTCTTCCAAGAAATGCTGTACAGTAACCGAAATAATCTGAATTTCGGCATGAAAATTTCAGGGAATATTCGGAAGAGTGTATACTATTCGATAAAGCAAAAAAAAAAAAATCGATTTTTTGAAAATTTCACACTGGAAAGCTCCCTTAATGGGTCTCAAAAGTAGAGCAGGTCATTCGTGGTTTTTGAACGCCTTGTCGCCATGTTGGGAAACGGTTCTGGCCGGGAAGACATTACCTGAATGTATTTCGCCAACAATCCGCCAGGTGGCTACGAGCGAATTGTTTCGCGCAAGCAATGCGTTCAGCTCTGTCGTTTATAGAAGTTTTCTCGCGTAGTTTTTTTTTTCTCCACTCCAGCTTGGCGCGCGGAAAGTTTTTCGTCGAAAATAATAAAGACGAAAGTTTGAAATACCGGAAAGCAAGCGCAAACTTTTATAACGCGATTATCATTGGAAGAACCGTTAAATGAACTCGCAACGGAACGGATCGCTATGTCCAAGCGGCCAGGCTATACCACAGTACGTATAACATGTACCGAGGGTGTACATATATTTTGTGTCGAAGGAGAAGGAGGGAAGAGATGAAAAAAGTCGTGAGCCTCGTGTCCAGCCTAATTACCGGCACGAGGTAACATCGTCCCATGTAGACGGACTGTTTCTATGTACTGGATTCTCGAGCATGTACAGCGAAGCTGCTCGTATACAAATGGAAGCCGAGATATGTCCAGCAGCCTCTCTTTAGTGCCACGTGAAATTCGTTTTTTCGTGACCGAATAATTAATTACGCGAGGTACGTGAGGCAGAGAGAGGAGGGGGGGGGAGGAAGAGACAGGAAGAGGAAGGTCGCAAAACGTCAGAGAAATTGGCACACGAGCGTATAAAGTGCCACGACGAAGAAGAGGACGTAACTGAAGAGTGTCCATCTCGCTCATTTCTCGAACCTCTCATCCTCTTCGACTCGATCTCGAGTGAGGCCGGTTTCACGTTCCCGAGGTCGCCGACGATCCGTCCAGCTGCTGGTATCTCTTACATAGCGCAATTGAGATTTTCACTCACCTTTCGCGCAGTTCTCATCATTCAGGTTTTTCATTTTTTCCCGCCTCCGGTTTTGGGCTGTTCACCATAGAGTCACGAACGGTAAACTGCCCTGGAGGCAATTTCATCGGTACGAGGTAAAATCAGTTTTCGGATAGTACTGATGGCAAATAAGAAATGGTTGTATTCCATCTATGTCAAGTACACGGAGAGAATTTTTAAGTATTTTTTACGGTGAAATCTCCGTAAAAATTACATTAAAAATTTGAAACCGGTGACAAGTGTGCACATAGTCAAAAATTGACACTAGCTTTTAATATTTTGCTTTCATTCATGTAAAAATTTAAGCAAGTAGCATAATTTTTTACATTTCTTTCAGTAAAAATTCTGACACATTCTCATGTAGAATTTTAACAATGGGCTGCCTCAAAAATTCCAAGTTTCTACAGTAAAAATAACCTGGACAAACTTGAAATTTCTAAAATCCCTAGCGAAAAATTAATTCCCTATGATTAAATAAATACTCTATATACTGTATTTCTGAACATTTGTGTTCTTGATTGCTACTTATTTTAGCATATCATCTTTCCGTACCATTGTAGACGTCCTTTATCGAAGTTTCTTTTCACGTTTCTTTGTTTTCTTGCGTAGAACTGCGTAGAACACGTTACTGCACGAGACCACGAGGCTTTCTTGGCCCATGCTTCGTACTATAATGCGCATGCGCGGTACCGCAGTTGCTAAGCAACGCGGGTCGGCGTCGTTCGTGCTCGTCATACTGCGTCATACACAAGCACACTCCCACAGCTTGCCTTCACGTATACGCACGCTACACACAGAGCTCACGCGTACGGTCAGGCGACCTAGCCCTAACTGATTTTACTATAAAGAACGTAAAATTCCGGTGGACGCACGGAAAATTTCGGCTTCCTTTTTTAAATTTTTATGGAAAACACGCAAATTTCTCAATGTTCCACTGAAAAATTTCATTTATATTAGCACTTTTTTAACTTATTGTCGTAATCTTTACGTTTCATGAAATTTTACTATTAATTTCAGTAAAAATTCTGGAAAATATTTTAAATTTCTGTTACGCAAAAGCAAATTTTGATTCATTTCCATGAAAATTTATAATTTATTTTCTAAAAACCTGAAGAATTGCACATTTGTCACCGAGTTACTGTGATTTCACAGTAAAAATTACTTAAAAATTCTCTCCGTGTACGTCTGATCGGACGAACGTTCTCGAAAGACGGAAAGCTCCTGTTTCGAATTCCGTCTTTCAGAGCATTTCACCAAATCTGGGGGAGTATAGAGAAGATTTGTTGCCTCGGGAAATCGTCGAATCCAGGTTGATGGTGTTGCTTCAGCTACCAGCTGCTCCGCAGAGAAGGCTGATCCCACTCGTTCTCTCCGTCGCTCTCCCCCTTTCTCTCTTTCCCTTCGCAGTTCTGACATCGAGAGAAGTGGTTGTTCTCTCCGAGCAAACACACGTACACGCGAGCACAGTTGAACTCTTTGCGCGCGGCTATAACCAGATACAAATACGTCCTTGAAACGAGAATGGTACCACCAATGCCGAGTCGTTGTCCAGCGGAAATAGCCTATCCGGTACCGGTTGGTTGCCGAGTTCAGGCGAGCCAACCGGTTTGAAAAAAGCTTCGCAGTGATTGGCGTCTCGGGCAAACGGAACGACACGGGGATCGGGCGAGTCGGTTGGATAAATCCTGAGCCAGAAGATCAATGTCAAGATCATTCCGAACGGTCAACGCCGTTCCGCTCTTTCGTTTCGAACTCAAATGGCACGATGATACCGTCGTCGTAAAATTCTCAGTTCAATGATACCGTGTTTCGATCGATGAAATGGAAGAAAAAGACTGCCCACGTTTATACGCACCGGTTAGGGCATTTCATTGAATTGCGAAAATTTCTGCTTTCGCTTTACTTTCGTCGATGGGGTGCAAAATTGAATGTGCGTTTGAAAAACCCGTCCCAGAAACACACCATTGCCATCAATGGACTTTGCATAGACCTTCTGCGACGAATCATGAAGTTTGGTCATTTCCAAACCACCAATCGGCAGCCCTGGTTAAGCAGAACTGACCGCAGAACGAACTCTGCCTAGACCCGGGATAGTCTGAAAAACAACAGCTGGCTTTCCTATCCAGATCCGCCAGATCTTTCACAAACATCTTCGCCTGGTCCGCTTCCATCGGTTTCGATCCATAGTGGGCTACCATTCAACCAGACAGCCATATAGTGGCCGCGTTTCGATCAATCCAATGGAAAAAAAGACTGCCCACGTTCGTACGCACGTTGGTTAGGCTTCTGATCCAATTGATCTTAACCTTCCTTGATGGAGTGCAAAACTAAATTAGCGTTCGGAAAACCTGTCCCGGAAACACGCCACTACCGTCAATGAACTTTGCATAGCCCTTCTGCGACGAATCATGAAGTTTGGTCATGTCCAAACCACCAATCGGCAGCCCTGGTTAAGCAGAACTGACTGCAGATCGAACTCTGCCTAGACCCAGGATAGTCTGGAAAACAACAGCTGGCTTTCCTATCCAGATCCGCCAGATCTTTCACAAACATCTTCGCCTGGTCCACTTCCATCGGTTTCGATCCATAGTGGGCTACCATTCAACCAGACAGCCATATAGTGGCCGCGTTTCGATCAATCCAATGGAAAAAAAGACCGCCCACGTTCGTACGCACGTTGGTTAGGCTTCTGATCCAATTGATCTTAACCTTCCTTGATGGAGTGCAAAACTAAATTAGCGTTCGGAAAACAGGTCCCGGAAACACGCCACTACCGTCAATGAACTTTGCATAGCCCTTCTGCGACGAATCATGAAGTTTGGTCATGTCCAAACCACCAATCGGCAGCCCTGGTTAAGCAGAACTGACTGCAGAACGAACTCTGCCTAGACTCGGGATAGTCTGAAAAACAACAGCTGGCTTTCCTATCCAGATCCGCCAGATCTTTCACAAACATCTTCGCCTGGTCCACTTCCATCGGTTTCGATCCATAGTGGGCTACCATTCAACCAGACAGCCATATAGTGGCCGCGTTTCGATCAATCCAATGGAAAAAAAGACCGCCCACGTTCGTACGCACGTTGGTTAGGCTTCTGATCCAATTGATCTTAACCTTCCTTGATGGAGTGCAAAACTAAATTAGCGTTCGGAAAACAGGTCCCGGAAACACGCCACTACCGTCAATGAACTTTGCGTAGCCCTTCTGCGATTGAATCACCAGAGGTTTGGGTATACCCAAACTATAAATCAGCAGCCCCAAGCACCATCTGGTAAAGCAGAACCGGCACGGATCGAAGCCTGCCTAGACCCAGAATAGCTTGGAACACTGCAGCTGGCTTTCCTATCCAGACCTGCCGGATCTTCCACAAACATCTTCGTACCGTCAGCTCCCATTCGTTTCGATTCACAGTGGGCTACCGTACAACCAGACAGCCACACAGTGGCCAATGAATGCCCCAGGTCGCCACTGACCGGAGCTTTGGTGATAAGAGTCTCTGCACCACGGCTTGTACAGCCCACGGATGAGTTAGCTGAACTCGCGGCAGCGTTGCCTACGTGTTGCGGTCGTAAGCCAAGCGCTGGGTTCTTTTTGGTTTAAAACGTTCGGGAACAGGTATTTTTTTTTGGAATATGTTCAGGGGTGTCCCCTGAATGTAAATCCAAGTGGGCGTCGTGGCTTGCGGTTCACTTCAGCCGCCATCTTGAAAAACACGTTTTATTAAATATCTCGCGAACCGCGCATAGTACGACAAAAATTGTAGAGATCATTATTGTAGATAATAATATTTGCCATCTTTTTTATTTCAAACTTTTTTTTGTATAACGCATAGATTTTTAATTATAGCGTTCCAAACTTTTTTCAATATGGTTTTTGCTAAATATTTAGTTAATGGTCAATGATAAATTAAAAATGGTGGTAACTGAATTGTAGAGCATGAAATTTCCTATAAATTTCATTTGAAACTTTTCCCGTAGTATTTATAGTTTAGGAGCTGCAGCTTGGTAAAACTTGCACCTCGTACATTATCAGTGGCAATATTGCTCGTTGTATACGAAAAAAATTTCATAACGCATAAAATGGCATAAAGCGTTCAAAAAAATGTCAATGCAGCTGTGTAGCGAATTAATAAAAATTAAAAATAGTGTGGAGAACAATTAATAATTTATCGATCTTTATTGTTACTTAAAACGGTATAATCATACAAGAATGTCCATGTGGCAAAAAACAATAGTACATAACGACACGTCGTAAGAATTGTTATTGTTATTATTAATATTATTATTATTAATTAACGTTATGCTTGTATAATGCTATTTTATATTGTACAGTATTATTTTATATTGTATATTGTAATGTGTTGTAATATTAATAATGATTTCTTTTTTAATAGAAGAATATGAAGGTTGGTATACCCGACCCGAAATATATACTACACTCATAGGCGCATAATTGAATATACAGCATTATATTTCGTTATAATCTCATTTACAGCGTAATAGCTCCTAAACTATAAATACTACGGGAAAAGTTTCCAATGAAATTTATAGGAAATTTCATGCTCTACAAATTAGTTGGCACCATTTTTAATTTATCATTGACCATTAACTAAATATTTAGCAAAAACCATATTGAAAAAAGTTTGGAGCGCTATAATCAAAAATCTATGCGTTATACAAAAAAAAGTTTCAAACAAAAAAGATGGCAAATATTATTATCTATAATAATGATCTCTACAATTTTTGTCGTACGATGCGCGGTTCGCGAGATATTTAATAAAACGTGTTTTTCAAGATGGCGGCTGAAGTGAACCTTAAGCCACGACGCCCACTTGGATTTACATTCAGGGGACACCCCTGAACATATTCAAAAAAAAAAATACCTGTTCCCGAACGTTTTTAGGAAAACCTACTTTTTTGGTTGGGGCTCTTGGACTATCGTGGCTGTGTCGTTGTCGGACCGGCAGTGGTTCTACGTTCTACCTGGGCTTCGGACACCTTTAATCGCTCCAAGGCCGACTATCGCGTCGGTGGTGCGTTGCTCTCTCTCTATGGCTCTCTACACGAAGTTGCCGCGCTCTTCACCATCGCTGTCTCCACATAGTGGTGGATCTTAACCTCGCTCGGGATTCTCGCGCATCGCGTGTATGTAGTGTCTCGCCTGCTACGCTCGGTTCACACACGTAACATCGAAGTTTCGCTCGGAAACACGAGGTGGTCGCGAAAATATCACACAATATCCCTTTTACATCAATTTTTCAATATGCACGTTCACGCACCTATGCGGATCGAATACAAGTGCATACGTGCGTTGGCAACGTATGGTGTACACAAGTGTCGATAAGGTAAATGTCACAATTATTGAACAGGTCCCAATTATTTAACACTATCTTGTATTTTTATTATTTCTCATTCACCTGCGTGCATTTACTTATTTATAAAAATTTCATTACATATATGGAACTTTTAGCTATCGAAATGTTACCTTACTTGTGCAAAAAAGCTTCAATTAATAGAGAAACAAGTTATTTAATCAGCAACGGTGAACCGATTTGACGTCTCGTGGTGACTGCTTATCGTTTTTGCTAAGATGCGCCGCTTCATGCGTAAGGGCGTAAAAAATTCAAAAACTGTCACATCCCAAAAAGTAAAGGGGTTTCAGGTTCCTCAGAAAATTTCTCACAAATAATAAAAAAAAAAAATTTTAGTAATTATTTGTTAAAAAATACGGTGTTCGATAATTGGGACATAGAAAATGCCGTGTGTCCCAATTATTGAACACTCGAATTCTCCAAGATGGCGTCATTAAACCCATCAAAACATCGAGACAGTTAACGTGTGACAGATCGTGTGATCGGACTTATTCAAACAAAAACTGTAAGTTCCTGAATAAACTTACCTTTATTCTTTTAATAATAACTCTAAGATCGTCAAATATATTTTTTATTTGTATTTTCGTGCAATAAACATAAAAAGAAAAGTAAAAAGAGAATATAACCTAAACGTAACCTAAAAATACGAATGTAATGTTTAATATTTTTTGCCCTCCGATATTTCAGGGACAACATTTTCTCAATAAAACGGCATGAACATGGTGACAAAAAGACGTCGCTCTGCATATAGTGCGGAAATTGTAAAAACCGCACTATAAGCAGAGCGGTAAATAAAAAGAAAATCAAGCCGGAGTCGAAAAACAAGAAAGCTGCGACAAAATCAAACAAAAACAGAACATAAAAACGAGGAAGCTGAAAACAAAAAGAAAATAAAGTTCGTGTTGAAAAGCAAAAATAAACCAAAGGCGAATGAACCAACAAGCTGTCAAAAGGGACTAAATATATATTTTTGTATTTTTACATGATTAATGAAAGATTATTTAAGTGTTTGATTTTGCTTTTATTTCTTAATATTGTACCCAAAATAATATTTTCAGAACGGAAAAAGAATTCTCGAGAGTGTTCGATAACTGGGACATGCCTGTTCAATATTAGGGACAGAGGCAGTTCCAGTGTTCAATAATTGGGACATTTGCATGCTTCACTTTTTATTCTTTTTTTTCATTCGAAATCATTTAAAAATAATTTAAAGGGTGATTTTTCGAAAGTAAAAATATCAAAGTATCATTTGAACATGAAAGCGATGGTTTTTTTCTTTATTTTATATTTTTTCTCACCGAATTCAATCCCCCAGACCCTTAGCTGTTCAATAATTGGGACATTTACCTTAATATTCGCGAAAAAATTTGAAAAGACGGGAGCCGCGGCTGTTGTCCAAGCGACCTCGTTCCCCGTTAGGCAAACGTTCAGCCAATACCTTCGAGCATTGCACGCTGTACATAAGTGACTGGCTCTCTCACTAAGTTCCGGTACTTTGCCCTCGGAAGAAGCTTCTGCTTTCTTTTCCTTTCTTCTTTTGCCTCGACGTATCCGACTATGTTTCAATGATGGCGTCCGCCAGTTGGATAGCGGGTCTAATCTTTCGACTGCTCTTTTGGTCGATCGGAGAAGCGTCTGTTGTGCGGTTGGACGTGGATTCGATAACTTCGGCCGATCGCCAAAGAGTGAGTCACAATTTTTGTTTTCGCTCTTCCCCGCGTCACCGCGCCTCCGCTGCCTTTGTTGTTCTTTCGTAATTGGCACGAGGCGAGAAAATGCGCTAATTCGTCGAGGCACGAGAGGACAACAAAAAATCAAACGAAAAAGTCGGGCTGCGTCTCGGTGATTCTGTTCGATTTCGGTAGAAAGTACCGGAACGAACGGTAATCTTTCTTGCGTCATCAGCAGTTTATGGTGACTCGTTTTTGCTACGCCTGCGCATTTCCGAGACGGTTGGACAATTCTTTTTTTTCGTGGCAGCTCTTTTTGCCGATTGAGTGACGACCGTAGGATTTAATGAGCATTGTTGGAGGAATTTGGGTTTGGGTCGAATTCAAGTTTGATTATATGAGAATGTGATGATGCTTTTCGTTGATGCATGTTGGTCGAATAGTGGGTGAGTGGAGTAGGCTGAGTTTTTTTTGGTCTGATTTTTTTTCGGTTATCGCAGACCCAGTTTTTTGGAAATGTATTCTCGTTGATGAATATAGAACCGTAGGATAACGATTTCGGAAAATCTACCTTTCTACTGCTTCGGTATGTTAAGGTATTTCTTTCGCGAACCCGAATATTTAACAATGAACTTATTTCCGTCTATAATGAAGTAAAAATACATCTCAGTATACTGGTCAAATTTTAAGGGGTCTTCTCACTATAAATGCTAAAAAAGGCTATTTTCGTGATTTTTTTGATAGGTTTATATTATAGATATTGATATAAAAGTTGTTACACTGGATAAATATACTTTCGAGATACATTTAACAAAAAATGTATGTCTTTATGTAACCCAAACAAACTTTAAACGCGTTTTTCTCGAAACAACGTTTTTCGACGGCTTGTTGATAAAATCTTCGAAACTACTGAACCGAGCGTTATAAAATTGCAACCACATATTCTTTACAACTATAGCTATAGCGCGTATCAAGGATTTTTTGAAATTTTGATAGTTACTATTTTTTCGCCAAAAATGGTGAAAAAAAACGTTTTTTTTTGTTTTTTTTTTTCGAAAAATGTTCGGTATTTTGTTATATTTGCATATATTAAAAATCTCGCAGACCCACAATTTTTTAGGACATTTTTTAACTACTATTTTCGTCCATGAATAGTGACTTGAATAAATAATGTTTTTTCAAATGTATTTCGAAAGTATATTCATTAAGGCGTTATCCCCACTTGTAGCGCAAAAAAAGGCCTTTTTCATGATTTTTTTTAAAGAAAACTACAAAACTTTTTTAATCGATCAATATACCATCTTAAAGAACACATCTTGAAGAACTTTCAGTAATTTTTTTATTGAAAAATATTACATTGTTTAGTGGCAAATGGCCGTCAATGAAATAATGTTTTTATATACACGGTTTGCGGTGACCAACATTGCGGCGAAGTGGATCATCTGAAAAAAAAAGGCGGATGGATTTAGTCAAATATAAGTATAAACTAGTCTTTAATCGAAGGATTTTAAAAAATATTCATTTTTCACAAAATGGCGGACAGTCAAAGTTAATGGTTCGATTTTAACGAAAAAAACGGCCGTTTTTGGCTATAAAACGGCCATTTTTTTTCGAAAAAAAAAAAATCGAACGATTAAAGACTACATTTTTATGTATTTAATAAGCCTGCAAAATTTCAAGAAGATCGGTTCATTAGTGTTCGAGTAATCTTGGTCACCGACTTCAGAAATGCCATTTTGAGAAAAACGCGTTTAAAGTTTCAATTTCAGTTCTTCAATTCACGGATTCTTCTCTTTCAACGCTCATATCTCAGTCAATTTTGTTCGGAACGACTTGACATTTTCAGGACATATTCTCAGATACTTATACTTCAAAAAAATGCAATAAAAAAAATCGATTTTTTTCAAAATCGCAAGTGGGGGTAACCCCTTAAGTGTAACAATTTTCATATCAATATCTATAATATAAACCTATAAAAAAAATTGATGAAAATTGCCTTTTTTAGCGTCTAAACTGAGGAGACCCCTTAAGACTGCACTGACGAAAAATTGATGAAAATGAACGCCTACTGTGAACGCAATCTTATGTATTCGTGGGTATAAAGTTAATCCATGTACGTCAGTCTTTTCCGCGACTACGCTTTCGAACGTTCTGCCATTTGATGGTGGCAAACACCTTTAAGGGATCGACCATCGTCAGCAAGCTTTCGTCGACCTCCTTCCATGAGCATCCTCACATATCTCTCGACGGAGACGCGCCGCTTCAATATACAGGTGCCTAGCTACGTGCTCGTGGTAGAGAACTTTTCTAATGGCGTACATGAAGTTTATTCATTGTTGGTATCAACGTTAGCGGACTCTGGCGAAAATTGATTTTCAGAAAAGGATAGTTGTACTCGTCATTTCCATTTTTAAGGTTATTTTATTCGATGCACTCCTTGGTTTTTTCCCTTTTTCGTTGTGAAAGTTGTACTCACATTACAAACGGAAAACTAGACTTTGTTATCAACATTGCACCAAAAAAGAACTTCTAAAGTCATCTTTTCGTTAAACTTACGGAGGCTCACTTCGTCCACTTTTCATGACGATGACATTTCCATCGTTGGAATACAACGATCTTCTTTTTCCATTTTTTTATTCCTTCATTGTTCTCATTATTAAAAGGCTCTTTTTTTGCAAATTATAGTCGTATATCTCTAATAAGAATACGTAAAAACATTGAAAAAATGTTGTACCCCAAATAGGCCAATAAAACTTTTCAGCAACTAAAAACAATTGACTTCCGTTGCATTCCAACGATGGAAACTTCAACGTCGTGACTTTCTGTAAATGTCTGCTAAATCACGATGACAAAAAAATTGGGCAATCGAAACCGTTCGTAATGATACAGACATTCATACATTTACCAATATAACTTGTACAATTACTTGATTCATACATTAATCAATATAGCAATTTCCATTTTTTGACCTATTCGTTAAAAAAACGTACAAAAAACGTAATCCAAAAATGTTTTTTTGCTTACCACGCAATATTGAGGCTCAATCTTTTAGAAGGCTTTCCCTTGTGAAGACATCTTATGAACAAACATGACGTTGACATTTGGAACGTTGGAATGCAAAGAATATGATAATTCTTTTTATGCTCTAATTTCCTTCGACAGACACGAGCCACGAAAATCACGCAAACATTTTTTCGAAGATATTTAGCGATCTGAAACAAAAATGATGAATATGATTTCGCATAATAATGAAAATAAGTGATTGAAGAAAAAAATTTGCGTCCCAACGATGCAAACTTCAACCCCATGAACAAACACGTAAGTGTGCCGTCGAATCATCTCACGTGTTCATCTCGTCTTCTGACATGCGTCAACGGAGTCCGGTTTCCAATTAAACGTAAAATCACCGTCTTGACGCACTATATAATAAAAAAAGCAGAAGAGTGGAGTTTTGGGCTTCTCGAGGTTATCATTCGTCACTTCTCGAGGTTATCATTTAAGGGATCTTCTCACTTTATACCCTAAAAAAGGCTGTCTTCATGATTTTTTTTGATAAGTTGATATTATCAATATGGATATAAAAGTTGTCACACTTAATAAATGTACTTTGGAAATTCATTAAAAAAAATGTTCATGTATTTATGCAACCCAAACAAACTTTAAGCGCGTTTTTCTCAAAACAACATTTTTCGACGGCTTGTTGATAAAATCTTCGAAACTACTGAACCGATCCTTATGAAAGTTTAACCACATATTCTTTACAACTATAGCGCATATCAAGGATTTAAAATATTTTGATAATTACTATTTTTTTTGCCAAAAAACGGTGGAAAAACCACGTCTTTTTGTTTTTTCGAAAAAATGTCCATTGTTATTGTTGCATATATCAAAAATCGTATGATATGCGCCATAGCCATTAACATACTGGATCCAAAACCGTTTGATTTTTCGTTTCGGATGATCCATCTCCGAGATTTCATCAACTGCAGACCTACACTAAACTTATATAAACTTAAATAGTACTTAATTTACTTAAATAAATAAATTAATTTACTTACTAAATACCTGATTTACTCAAATAAACGTGAATAATACTTTAATAAACAATTTTTCAAGACATTCTTTAACTACCATTTTCGTCTATAAATAGTGACTTAAATAAATATTTTTTAAAATGTATTTCAAAAGTGTATTTAAGGGGGGAAATCACAGTAGCACACAAAAAAGTAGGCATATTTTCGGGAATTAATTTTGGCTGAATAAAAGTATCAATCGAAAATCCGTAAAGTAGGTTTTATAGCAATACTAAAAAAGTACAAAATGTAATTTCTTCAATAAAAAATATTTAAAAATGGCGGCTGCGCAGCATATGCCCCAAGGCGCCTATTTTTGAAAGCGTGTCGATGGCCGAAGACGTAGACTCCTTAATTTTTTACCTGGAGGAAAAAACCAAAATTTTTTAGTTTCCATATAACAACAGCTAGCGAGCTACGTAGGATTTTTTCGATATATTGATTTTTCGCAAAATGGTGCATGTTTGAAAATAAAGTTAAATTTTTAACAAAAAAAAACGCCATAAAATCGTCGATAAAAAAAAACTAAGCCATATAAAATAAAAAATCCTACGTAGCTCCGTGGAGAAAGATGTTTCGAAGCCACTGTCAAAATTTCAAGTCGATCGGTAAAGATTTGCTCGAGTTATGTCTTCGGCGAGCTCAAAAAAAGTGGTTTCGAGAAAAACGCGTTTAAAGTTTTAAGTACTGAGAAACCATATGAAAATTTCATATACCTCTAATCTGCAATGCCTGCACCGTACAGTCGATTTTCGTACGCAGTATCCTTTTTCGTCCCTATTCTAACACGACTCGACGATGTGTCACTCATAATGACAATGATTTACAAATATTACTGTTTTTTATCACTATTTATGTTATATATGTATGCACGAAAGTGAAGCGTCGTAAAAAAGCGTTGTATTCAACGCAAGAAATTTGGGCACTCGGACACTTTTGCCGTATTCCATCATTTGGTATATTATTTTTAAGACCCTAAAGCACCTTTTAAGCGAAATTCTTTATTTTCGAAAAATTGAAAATTTTACTGTGATTTCCCCCCTTAAGTGCGACGATTTTTATATCAACATGTACAATATAAACCTGTCAACAAAATTCATAACCTTTTTTTAGCGTCTAAAGTGAAGAGTCCCTTTAAATTTGACGATAGACGAAGAGATAAGAAATGACAATATTGTATCTAGAAGAGTAGTGTGAGGTGTTGGAGATACGTACG
Source organism: Ophion costatus (assembly GCA_951751655.1). Taxonomy (NCBI): domain Eukaryota; kingdom Metazoa; phylum Arthropoda; class Insecta; order Hymenoptera; family Ichneumonidae; genus Ophion; species Ophion costatus. The sequence goes on from OX632356.1 coordinate 2,520,082, forward strand.
TAAGAGATTCTTCCTTCTCGTAATACTTCAGGTTGGTCCAGTGGGTGTCCTGAGACCGGTCCTCTCTCTCTCTCTCTCTCTCTCTCTCTCTCTCTCTCTCTCTCTCTCGCTCTCTCTCTCTCCCCCATTCACTCTCTAGCTGCGATCTCGTTGACCACATCAGGCACATGCAATACAACACCACGTTAAACTCGATCTTTTCTCTCTCTCTCTCTCGCTCTCCCTGCCACCGTTATACATCGTAGAAGAATATTCTCCCTCACGTACAGTCAAGCATTTATCACACCGCAAGAGCGGCCAGTACAGAGTGGACTTACGCGCTGAGGGGGTCCACTCACTTCGGTGGGCGTTAGTCTCTCGTTAGACGAGCAGGAGAGACGTTCTCTCTAACTACTGGCCGATTACGTGAATTTCGAGTGCAACGAAACAATAATAACAATAATTCAATCGTTAGCCCACGATGCGGCTTCGTCCATAATAGTCGAGAGCTGCAATCAGTGTCGTGCGAGCTAGCCCCAAAATTTGACAACGTACGAAGAGAATAATACTTAAGGGGTTAGGCCACAGTAACGGGTATAAAATCATATGCAAAAAGTGATTCACTCGTAAAATTAATAACACATCTGTTTAGTACGAAAATCATGCTGTTAGAAAATATATATTTTTTTTTCGATGTACAAAATGCCCAAATACTAATGTTTTCTTTTATAATAGTTTTTTTTTATGCGCTCCGCGTCGTGACATTTAGAATCCGCCATTTTTTACCTGGAACGAAAAACAAAAATTCTCGTTCAATCTACAATCTACGTTAGAATATCTAGAAAAGTACGTACGGAATTTGAAAAATATTGTTTTATTCAAAAGTTGTAGGTATTTGAACGTAAGAAATGAATTTTTCGTGAAAAATTCCGTTATGACTGCTCATAAACTGCTCATAAGATGAAAAGTTTTCGATTAATGAGAAATTCCGTACGTACTTCTCTGCGAAATGCAATTAGGAGCATAACTTTTAAATTTGAAGTAAATCGAGTGAAAATTGTCGAAGTTATTTGTCACGCCGATTGGAAAAAAGCTGTGTCGAGAAGTTTCGAGTAGTCGGCAATTTTGTACGTCGAAAAAAAAAATTCTAACAGCTTGATATTTATACTAAATATTGTTAAAAAAAATTTAGTTAAAAAAAAAACAAAAAAAATTGTTAAATTCGCACATGTTTTTACACCCATTACTGTGGCCTAAGGCCTTAAAGATAATCGGTACCAAGTAGTATGTTTGTTAGAAATTAATTTTCTTCTGAATTGCCTCTTTTGGTTGATTATTCGTGCTTACGAACTTCCATTATTGATTATGTCAAAGTTTGTCTCTTTGGAATGCGAGGAACGATCTTTATTTTTCCTGGTATGCCAAATCCTTTTTTTTTTTGCATATTTATATTGTTGATCTCTGAACGAATGTCTTGAAAAGTAATTAAATTTGCCGAAAAAATCAAACGAAATTAACACGTACTTTTTTTTATTGCATTCCAACGATGCAAACTCCAATCTCGCCGTATTTGGCTAGTTTAGGTACAGAAGTTCTGTTTCACTTTGCATTTCATATTTTCATTATCATTACGATTATAATGCTGCGCTTATGGAAGTGAAGATATGGTGGAATTTTCTAGTTCAATATCGAGGAAAATAAATAAATTGTCTGTACGAATTCGGGAGCGAGTTCTGATCGTCAGTGATCAAAGTACACAAAGTTAATTTTGATCGATGCTGATCAAACGTATCAGGAGGTCAATAATGATAATACGATATTGCATAATACCGATTACTGTCTCATTCTGTTTTTTATATTAACATCCAACATAGTTTGGCGTTCAATTCCACCTGATACGATAAAAAATCTCTTATAAATAACGTTACAGGTCGATGTGTAATTATTCCAAAGCAACAATAATACTCGTTGGGCAGAAATATAAAATTTCCAATTGGAATTATTAAACATCTTCGTTCAGTCGGACCGTTTCGTGTTTTTTACTTCAACATGGACTATTGTCATTTTTATCTTCGAGAACCATTTTACCATCGAGAAGAACTCTTTTCTTGAAAGCTCGAAAATTAATAAGATTGAAGGTTGCATCGTTGGAAACCAACGAAAATTAATAGTTTTGAATTCCTTGGATATATTTTGACACATTTCTCCTACAAAATCACATAATTTTTGACGATACTCATAGAACGATATTTATATAGTAGATCACTATATAAATCTGCGAAAAAAATATCATAATAATATAATAATATAAATAATAAAATCAAAATGTAAAGAACATTTATTGCGCTCCAACGATGTAAACCTCAGCACCATGATAATTATAGAAGTTCGTTTCTAATTATACGTAGGCAAGATCTATGATCATAGATAATTTACGAATCTTTGGTAGCTCGCTTTAAATTTATTAGCACGGCGTAAAGTTTGCAACGTTTCAATGCAACGAAAATTCTTTATATTTTTTTCCAAATTTCCGAGCTTATGAAATGTGTATTGAAATCTTGTCTAAAGGTTTAGGTTGTAGATTTTCCACAAAGATCGTAAAAAGAGCATTGGAATTATTTCCGTACTGTGAAACTGGAAATTTTTCATCTACATATTTTTTTTTTAATTTAAAAAGAATATTCAAAGAAAATTTTTAAAATTAAAGTTTTCAAGTGCGTTCAAATTTTGAAATTTAAATTTTGAATTCTTTAAATTTTAAAGAATGTTTAAATTTATAAAGAAAAACTATAGAAACTTTATTTTAATCCTTTGTCTTTTCAAAATGTATGAAATATCTTTTATGAAATATGAAGTATCTTTATGAAACATGAAACATGTAATATCTTTATGAAATATGAAATATCTTTATGAAATATGAAATATCTTTATGAAATATGAAATATCTTTATGAAATATGAAATACCTTTATGAAATATGAAATATCTTTATGAAATATGAAATATGAAATATGAAAATCTTTATGAGATATGAAATATGAAAATCTTTATGAAATATGAAATATGAAAATCTTTATGAAATATGAAATATGAAATATGAAAATCTTTATGAGATATGAAATATGAAAATCTTTATGAAATATGAAATATGAAAATCTTTATGAAATATGAAATATGAAAATCTTTATGAAATATGAAATATGAAAATCTTTATGAAATATGAAAATCTTTATGAAATATGAAAAATCTCTATGAAATGTGAAATATCGAGATTTATGTAATATCTGCCGAAAAATGTTTTTTTCGAAGATTTAGGTTGTACATTTTCCACAAAGATCGTAAAAAAGAGCGTTGAAATTATTTCCGTGTTGTAAAACTGCCACAAAACATAATTTGGGCAAATCGAAATCTTTTCGTTGCATTCCCATAATGCAAACTTCGACTTCCTTATCAGAAGATTTGTGCGTCGAGACTTTATTGTGCGAATAATCGATAATATTCGATTTCTTACGTGAGTTGATTCGCGGAGTTTGTGCCTTTAAGGCACTAGACTAGTCGCTCGGACAATTTATACGTCAGGTGTGTGCGTCCTTGTGGGCTCGTGTGTGTGCCGTATAGCAAAGGGTATTATCCCCTTGCGCTCAACGCTCTTTACGCTTCCACGACTCGAGAGTCTCGAGCCTGGACGCCGGATGTGTGAGACGGGTAGCGAAGCATCGAGTGCTTGTTCGGCTCCTCCGACTTATTACGATTCCCTGTACTGCTGAGCCATGGAAAGAGCACGCACCTTTCCCAAAGTACGTATAAAATGAGCGGGAACAAAAAAATTCACAGTTTCGATAAAATCTTTTGAACAAAAGTTTTGATCGAAAACTTTGATCGAAAATTTTATCAAAAATTGTATAATTGAAGAAAAAAAGTAGGCAAGACAAGACGAACTTCGAGTCTAGTTGCAATCTGCAGTGCTTGATAAAGCATGACGTTGACGTTCGCATCGTTGAAATGCAACGGAAATAATTTTTCTTTATTTTCAAAATTTCGTTTATCAAATTCGAGCCACGAAAATCACGCAAATATTTTTGGAATTCTCATTTTGCGGTCTACGACGAATTTGAAAAATATTATTTTTTATCATGATGATAATATGAAATGGGAAAAAAATTTGAATGATGGAATAAAATGACGTAAATGAATGAATGAAAAATGAAATTAAATGAATGAATGAATGAAATGAAAATGAATAAATGAACGAAATGAAAATGAATGAAAAATGAAATTAAATGAATGAATGAACGAAATGAAAATGAATGAAAAATGAAATTAAATGAATGAATGAATGAAATGAAAAGGAATGAAATGAATGAATGAAATAAAAAGGAATGAAATGAAAATGAATGAAATGAAAATGAATGAAGTGAAAATGAATGAAGTGAAAATGAATGAAATGAAAATGAATGAAATGAAAATGAATGAAATGAAAATGAATGAAATGAAAATGAATGAAATGAAAATGAATGAAATGAAGATGAATGAAATGAAGATGAATGAAATGAAAATGAATGAAATGAAAATGAATGAAATGAAAATGAACGAAATAGAAATGAATGAATGGATGAATGAATGAGAAAGGAAATTTGTGCATGAAAATGAAAAAAAATGGTGAATGAAAAAACTGTTGAATAATTTGTGCACGAATTTAAGTATTTTTTATTAACTGAATTAGCTTGAATATTTCTTGTTATAACTAATTTGTGAATTATGAATGTCGTGTAGCCAAATTATTCAATGGACGTTTCCTCTTCTAAAATAAAAGAACACCTGGTGAAGAGTGATGAGTTATTCAATATGGGAAGAGGAAGGTACGAATTTTTATCAGATTTTCGGAGAGGGGAATTCCCACTCGTTCTGACCCTCGAGGAAGACAAATTGGGAGAGAGAGAGAGAGAGAGAGAGAGAGAGAGAGAGAGAGAGAGAGAGAGAGCGCTTCACCTGCACTGGTACACCATCGTGCGTAACGACTTAAAGGGGGAGATTTCAGGCAATTCAAAAACAGCTGATTTTCGTAATTTTTTTTCAAAAGGAAACATTTATTTATCATTTTTGAGACTTGAGGTATGTTTTGTTATTACTTTAGGCTATTACATAGTATTTTTATTTATTCATCTTTAAAAATGGCGGACGTATGGCACGATCTTTCAAACGGGTCGCGGCGGATATGGTCAGACGGCGTGACACGTAGCGTCGGCGGGATTAATGTGACAAAAAAGCAACGAAAATTTTTCACTTCTAAACACTCACACGCACAATATGAACCAATAAAAAGTGAGAAATGTTGAAAATTGATAAAACAGTACGCTGTGAAACAAAAAGATTGAATTTTCCGAAAAAATGCTATATTTTGCAATTGGAAACTACTTAAAAAATTTATCAAAAAACATTTAGTCATGTTTTAGATGATAAGGTTAAAAAGATTTATACCAAATTCCATCAGAATCGGTCGATTAGTTTTTTAGCTATACGTTACGCGACTGTAAAATGCAGTTCAGGAGACCGTCCCATAACTGGGCCATTTTTAAAGATTAATTTCAAAATTACCATATAAATGCCAAAAGAAGGAAGAAAACGAACTCTAAGTCTAAAATAGTAAAAAAATAATTAATTTAATTAAAAAAAAAAAACATTAGAATAGGCAAACTTTTTTCTTGCCTGAAGGTATATCCCCCTTAACGCCCGAAGAAGAGCGTGGCGGCAAACGAAAGCGACATAGACGGATGTACGAAAGATTTTGTCATACCAAGGATTTTGTGAATGCTCAGTGCACCACTCCGGGTCATTAGCGAAAAATGTCTTTTCAGTCGTTTGCTCGCTTTTTTAATCGCTCTACAGGGCCTTTCAACGTGAGATTTTGCTAGTGCCTTGACCCCCAACTCGAGTATAGGATGTTGAGGTTCTTAATGCTGAAATGCGATAAAAATGGATTCCTTCCAACCACCAAACAAAATCAACAAATCACATATTCAAATTACGAAATGGATTCGGCAGTTTTTTTCAGAATTGTTATTAAATATTCGCAACCTAGGGCCTCGAAAGAAATATTTTGCACAATTATGCAAAAGCTGCTACCTAAACCTTCAAACAAATGAGACTTCGTCATTACCGTCACTGCTGTAAAAGTTAATGAAAAAATCAACGAAAATAATTTTTATCGCATACGAACGACGCTTCAACACCATCTTGAGTGTTGGAATTTGCCTTTTTTGACGTGACGATGAAGCGCACAGAACGAGGCCGGATTAGTGCTTGTCGAAGCAACTTTGTTCCGTTGCTTGGGACACTGGAAATTCGAATGAACGTGACAGTGCATTTGTAGTCGATGCAAGAAAACTTTTCATCGTCGAGCACGTCTCGAAATAAGAGTTGGACGTAATTCTATTTATAAATACGAATACGGATTTATTCACATCGTCATTTTCATGTGAATATGAATGCAAATTTATTCATACTTCACTTATTCGTATTTACATGTATGCATACAAATACAATTGTATTCACAAATATTCTGAACACACAAATAAATTCACAGAAAAAATTGCGAATATTCACAAAAAATGTGAATGGTTACGAAAAATCCTGTGAATTAAAAAAAATTCACATCGACATCTGTGAATGCAAATGTATTCACAAAAAATTGTAAATACAAAAAAATTCACAAAGCAAGTTGTGATTTTTTTCCTATTTAAGACGAATTAAAATCGAATTCACAATGATTAGGTTAAAATTTACACCAAAAGTGAGTTCTTACGTATTTTGAGAGAAAACATTACGTCGAAGGAAAAGAAAATTTTGCAAACAAAGTTGCGAGTTTCAAATATTACATTATAAATATGAAAAAATTTACAAAATGAGTTGTGAATTTCCTCAAGTTGAAGAATACTAAACTCGAATTTGCGATAATTATTTCGACGTATTTCGAGAGAAAATATTGTGTTGACTCAACACAATGTTTTCTCTCGAAATACGTAAGAACTCACTTTTGGTGTAAATTTTATCCAATCATTGTGAATTTGGTTTTAATTTGTCTTAAATATGAAAAAATTCACAACTTATTTTTCGAATTTTTTTATATTTACAATTTAAAAAAAATACATTTGCATTCGTAGATGTTGATGTGAATTTTTTCATTCACAGGTTTTTTTTTGTAAATATTCACATTTTTTGTGAATATTCACAATTTTTTCTGTGAATTTATTTGTATGTTCAGAATATTTGTGAATGCAATGGTATTTGTATGCATGCATGTGAATACAAATGAATGAAGTATGCATAAATTTGTATTTATATTCACATTAAAATCACGATGTGAATAAATTCGTATTCGTATTTATAAATAGAATTACGCCCGACTGCTCAAAATTACCTGACATTTTAGTGCATTAATAAAACGTATTATTTATTTGAAACGTACGAATATTTTTACTTCAATATAACGTCCAAACATGGAGGTTATGTGTGGAACACAATATCCGATAAATAGCTGCCTCGTCCTGTTTGAAAACGTTCACTGTTTTGACGAAATTTCCAATAACATTGTGGCATAGTTGCGGACTAATTTTATTAATCCATTCCACTAAAAGAGACGGAAACCCAGCACTTTCAGCGTAGAATTAGAATTTTTGACTAAAGCTAGATGGCTCTGTACTGAAAATATCCCCAATGAAATGTTGCCCCTCAGCTCGCCCCAACCCTAAGAAATAGGGGTTGAAAACTCAAAAATCGCCGTATTTCGATAATTAACAGCCTGAGCAAAAAATATTTCGAACAAAAGTTGTTTGGAATATCAAAATACGTATAAAGTTATCTGACGTCGTATCCCATATCTTTGAAAATAGCAGCACAAACGCGTTTTTGTGCCGCTATTATCAAAGCTAGAGGGTTGAACGTTGGATAACTTTATACGTATTTCATTATTCTAAACAACTTTTGTTAGAAACATTTTTTGATTGGGCTATTAATTATCGAGATACGGCGGTTTTTAAGTTTTCAACCCCTATTTCTTAGGGTTGGGGTGAGTTGAGGGGAAACATTTTATTGGGGTTACTTTCGGCGTGCAAGCATCTAGCTGAGGGAAAAAGTTCTAATTCTACGCTAAAAGTGCTGGGTTTTCGTCTCTTTTACTGGAGTAGGTTGCGCCATCTTGTTGACAGAATATGTCTTCCAAGTCTATACCGTTTACGCCATCTATCGGATATTGTGTTCAACACATAACCTCCATGTTTGCACCTTACATGAAGATGAAAATATACGCATTTTTCAGATAAATAATACGTTTTATTGATAAAGAAAAATATCTGGTCATTTTGAGACACCCTTCAGAAGTGATCGGGACGTTGGTATAAATAAGTTTCTCGATCGGAGCGTAGTTGAACTTTCTATAATTACGTTTGATTGATGAGAGTCGGTCCGTCGAGGCAGCCGACCTTTCGATACAATAATCATCGCATCAAACCAAACATACATCTTTGCGAAGATGGAAAATTGTTCGGATCACAAACTGCAGTCTGATGACGCACGGAAAGATCGCGCTTATTGATGGGTCAACACCTCTACGCCTCTGAGCACTCGAAGTACATGTGTCTGTTTTTAGATCAAACGCGTTTTCTACTGCACGAGCCGGCAATGTTTACCGATACTTATTTTTACCTATTTTCTAGTAATTACTAGTCAGCTGTGATTCAGTCTCGGTGAAAAATCGTCGATAAAAAATGAATTCAGTCTTATCACAGAACAGATGAAAAAAAAAATAGTTGCAATCTACTAAGTCTTGATAGAAAAGGATCCACTCTCATCTTGTGTTGCGATATTTAAATTTTTTGAATAGATTCCTCCTTTGAATATGAAAACAAAGCGTTGAAGGTTATTTTTAGAAACACCCAAAAAATTTCGACCTCGATATGCTAGATAAAAATCTTCATGGAAAAACCATGCGTCACTCAATAGCAAGTGGTTGAACAAAAACAAAAAACTGTAGGCCAACGAAATAAGAAATTCATTTTAATAATTTCAGGTATAAAAAGTCGTTAATGAAAACGATAATTTTTAATGATAAAAAAATCTCATTTGTGATTATAAAAAATGGTAAATGTATATTATAATTTCGAATTATAAATAATATACTCACAAATATGATTTTTATATATAGGAGATTATGAATTGAAGTCATTGACTTCGTAAGGAAAGCGAAGATCGTACACTGACAAGGAACATCCCTCAGGTGACACCTTCGATTTAGTTGAAATTTGGATATGTTATAAAGCACCGAAAAGTAAGCGATACGTATTTTTTCTTATCGGTGGAAACACGGTTTTAAGGGGCGAAACCACCCCTCGAAAAAAGGCATTTCTAGGGGTAATATAGCAGTTTCGCACACAAGGAGTCCACCGATTTTAATGAAACAAAAAATAAACAAATTCTTATAATCCGAAGCAATGAAAAATCCACTGTAGTAACATTGCAAAAAAAAATTAAGGGTTGAACCACCCTAGAGATGCCTTTTTTCGAGGGGTGGTTTCACCCCTTAAAACCGTTTCTCCGCCGATAAAAAAAAAATACGTATCGCTTACTTTTCGGTGCTTTATAACATGTCCAAATTTCAACAAAATCGAAGGTTGTCACCTGAGGGCTGTTCCTTTTGTGAGAAAAGTCCATGGTATTTACAACAAACGTAAAAACGTTTAAAAACGCGTTTTTCGCAGTTTTTCGCAAAAAAAAAGTAAAAAATCAAATTTTAAAATCATCGAGGGTCATCTTGTTGCGAATCGTGTTTACAATATGTGGTTCAAATTTCAAGAGAATCGGTGTATTAGTTTTAGAGATACGATGGAGCTAGATTTTGAAAACGTTGTTTCGAGAAAAACACGTTTGAAGTTTATACTATGAAAAACTCTCACCTAAACTCAATCGGCAATTCCTGCACCGTACAAAATCCAATATTTCTTTGTATGTACTTTCGAAAACAGTAAAAAAAATCGATTTTTTGAAATTTTCAAAGTGGACTGGCCCCTTAAACAGTGCCTTATATTATAAAAAAACAAGATCTGTGCAAAAGTTCACCTAAATCGCAGGTAACAGCTATTCGGAAGCACAGCCGGAATTACTTTTGTCTCCTATGACATATATGTGCTAAAGATGCCAAAAGTACTCGGTAGCGTAGTGGCAGTGTGCGTAGGATAGGCAGAAGGTAGGCCGTTAGGTTCCAGATTCGATTCCGATTAGGCGAAATATTTTCTTCGAAATAAATGGGTGCGCGAAGTTTCTTTTGGGTTTGTTTGGGTTCGTTTGGGTTTGTTTGGCCAATTTGGCGCACCCGAAATAAATCATTACAGGAGGTCAGGGTATGGTGAATTATAATAAAAAATCAGCGAGGTAGAAGTCTCAGTTGCGTATTTTATTTTTTTTCGGATTTATGAAATATTCTATGCATTTAGTAGACGACATTGATGCCTTGTACCAACACTTGAATAACACACCAAATACGCATATAACAGGTCGTAACTTATAATATGGTACAAATCACTATAAACATCGTCGCAAATCACAGGCAACATTTTTAAGGCGTTACCCCCACTTGTAGCGCAAAAAAAAGGCCTTTTTCATGAATTTTTTAAAAGAAAACTACAAAACTTTTTTAATCGATCAATATACCATCTTAAAGAACACATCTTGAAGAACTTTCAGTAATTTTTTTATTGAAAAATATTACATTGTTTAGTGGCAAATGGCCGTCAATGAAATAATGTTTTTATATACACGGTTTGCGGTGACCAACATTGCGGCGAAGTGGATCATCTGAAAAAAAAATGTGGATGGATTTAGTCAAATATAAGTATAAACTAGTCTTTAATCGAAGGATTTTAAAAAATATTCATTTTTCACAAAATGGCGGACAGTCAAAGTTAATGGTTCGATTTTAACGAAAAAAAACGGCCGTTTTTGGCTATAAAACAGCCATTTTTTTTTTCGAAAAAAAAAATCGAACGATTAAAGACTGCATTTTTATGTATTAAATAAGCCTGCAACATTTCAAGAAGAGCGGTTCATTGGTGTTCGAGTAATCTTGGTCACCGACTTCAGAAATGCCATTTTGAGAAAAACGCGTTTAAAATTTCAATTTCAGTTCTTCAATTCACGGATTCTTCTCTTTCAACGCTCATTTCTCAGTCAATTTTGTTCGGATCGACTTGAAATTTTCAGGACATATTCTCAGATACTTATACTTCAAAAAAATGCAATAAAAAAATCGATTTTTTCAAAATCGCAAGTGTGGGTAACCCCTTAATCATTGTATATATATTTCTATTCACTATTAGAATTGGGGAAGTACATTTTTTATAGTATCGGGGAATATCCATTTTATGAAAGCCTACTATATTATACAACGTTGAAGAATAAACCTATGTTGGTAAGATTGGTGGTTGCGGTTAGCACATGTGCATGAGTCATGCAACTGCTAAAATATCAATAGTACTATACTTTTGGCAGTAACTATGGCTATAAAATATTGACGTCCCCTCAGGAAAATCTAAAATGTAGTTGGAATATGGCTGAGAACATGCATTTCTCTGATTGTACGGTTGTACGAGTTGGTCGATTTCATCGCAACGTACTCGCACGAGGTGGATCATGGTAGTGTTTTGTTCACGAGTGTGGGAGCAATTGTGCCTGCGGCGAATCATCAAGTACGGTTTATTATTGGTGCAGAATGAGAGCCGGGAGGAAGTGACAACGAGCAGCAGCATCACGGTGACCTCGACGACATCGGCAAAGAGCTCATCGACGAAGACGAAAAAGAAGAAGATCGAGGGTGTCGCCGGTAACGATGCATCGCCGACCCTCACGCCACGCATAAAGAAAACCAAGAAGAGCAAGAAAAACGATCTCGAGAAGGAGAACATATCCGTGGTAAGTCCAATTCAATTGTGCGACATCGTTTTTCGTCTTATTCCTCTTTTATCTACTCTCAACGATCTTTGACCTTCGAACGGAGTGAGCGCTCAACGGATTTGACTGGAAGATCGCCAAAAAGAAAACAAATATGTCTCCTTTCGACGATCGTCCCGCTAACACTGTTTGTCCTATACGTTTCGGCATCGCAGTCCTCGTTTGTTTTGTCGAATCGTTTCTATCCTCAGTTTTCGCTGTTTCCCGATAGCGTGGCATGTTTGTTGTTTGTGCTCGGTGACGAAGATTGTTTTTTTTTTTTTTTTTTTTTCGTTTTGCCCACCCGATACTAAGCCTGACCTCTGTCGAAACTCGGACGATGTTTTGTTTCTCTTTCGAGCGGAGAAATTCTCCACTAACCTAAAATCCACGCACTCCAAGAAATGTCAATCAGCCTCGCCACTTTTTCTTTCGCTAGGCGTTATTTCTGATTCGATGCTGCGCAAAATAAATCGAGCTTTTTCTCTGGCGACAATGGAAAAACTTCGTTTGCACGAAAAGCTTGTCATTAAGGAGGTACGATTAATTCCACGGTGTCAAAAAAGAGCCTAAATTAATTTTATCCGCAGCTGCTCTGATTGATGTTTACTCATGTTGATTCTTCTCATCGACGATTGTGGCGTTAGCGTCGTCACTTCATGGAGGGCCGTATTTTGTGGGAGCGTAAGGGCCCTTTCGAGTCATCGGTTAATTACAGTGATGCTTAAGGTGGAAAACCAGTTTAGATAACGCGAAAATCGTTTTTTTAATTCCGTTAATTGTTAGCAAAACTATTTTAGAGTATGATGACAAAGTAGGGTAAATAATTCATTACCGCCTTGAGTTGTTGGTTTTCGGTAATTTTTTTTTCAAACGCGTTTTTCTCGAAACTACTTATTTTTGATTTGTGTACACTCTAGCTCAAAAAGTTTTTAACCTACAATTTTGTAAATCGATAGTTGGTTTCTTTATATAATTACGCTCTATATGAACCTCAATATGGCGTTATATCATTCTTTAAAGTAGATTTTTTATAGCAAACAAATTTATAAAATAATGACAAACATTATACCCTTTTGTTTCAACACCTCTGACAAATGCAATTTTCAATTTTTTGGTCAGAGTTAGGTTCATATGGAAGAAAAATATGTTCTTGAAGGGGTTACGTGGATTTCGAAGCCAAAAAGACATATTTTGTCCATTAAAAAAAATATTATGTAGAAACTATTTTATTCAAACTCAAATTCATAAAAGAGCAAAATTTCAACAATATTTTTAAAAAAAGTTTCATCCAAAAATTTGGGAAATTCAGCCGGTGGGAGCTGGTTTCCGGAGACTACTAAAAAAAAGTGTCCTCGTGGTGGTCAGGATAACTCACGATAGCTTTATGTGAAATTAAAAAACCAATTTTTTTCTCTTAGCAGATAAGTCTAGCTCGTGATTGAACGAAGGATTTTTTGAAAAATTGAAATTTGAATTTTTGGCAGAGTTGTATGCAAAACAGTTGAATTTTTGCTACAATTTACACTACGTATAGCCTTGTAAAATTAGTTGTAATCGAGACAGGAAACCTTCGTTCAATCACTAGTCAATGCTATTTTGAAAAAGTGTGCAAAATTTCAATAAGATCGGTGCATTAGTTTTAGAGAAATCGTGTCCACCGGTCCCGGACTCAAAACATTGGGAGAATATTCTAAACATATTGTGCTGTTAGATAATAAAATGTATAAAAAAATGGATTTTCTAAAATTTTCAAACCCACGTAACCCTAAAGTCCCTTAAAAAGCGTACTCCTAAACTGGTTTCCCACCTTAACGCACGAAGTCACATGCAGGTCTGGAAACATGTAGAGTGGCGAGTGACTCAGATAACGAGAAGGTGGTAGTTCACGCTTCTGCCACCCGAAGCGCTGCTACCTTGGGGTGAGCCAATCAAAAGCAGGTCCGAACAGCTGCGCAGCGGTGCAGATTTTTCGGAATAAACGACACTTTTAAGGAGTTTCGCGACACTTGACGATATGGTACCATGTGATTCAAACTTATATAGTAAATTCTTTGTCACATACTGAATGCACTCTTTGAATTTTAAGGATGTTGAGTCCCAAATCACAAATGATAATAAAATTCTGAAAATTTGGTACGTTTTTGTATGAAGCATTTCAGAGTTCGTGTAAAAATTTCACGATAATTAGGAAGCTCGTTATTGAACAATTAACATTCACAAATTAAATGTTGTCTTATGGAAAGTGATGTAACTTTGCAATAAGTTTTTTGTTGACCTCTCAATTTTGTATCATCTACAATATACCGAAAGCAACGGAAACAAAACGAAGTTTATTGATAAATTTTTTTTTATTTCTTTTAAAAATTGTTCTTAACAAAATGTTAATTTTTTAATAACGAGCTTCCTAATCGTCGTGAAATTTTAACACGACCTGTTAAATACTTCATACAAAAACATACCAAATTTTCCGAATTTTCTGATCATTTTTTATTTCAACCCCTAAGGAGGTTGAAGTAATGATGATAGAATTCTGAAAATTTGGTATGTTTTTACATGAAGTATTCAGGAGGTCGTGTAAAAATTTCATGACGATTGAGAAGCTATTTATTGAACAATTAACATTAACATGTTTCATCAGGACTCAACATCTTTAAATCGATCTACAGTTACGGAAACACTTTTTCACATAGGGAGATACTTAGTTGTCATAACGTCGAGGAAGACAAAATTGTCATAATACACTGATATCACAGTTTAAAGGAATAAAACTTTGAACATTTTTTCACGCTATTTCGTACGTAAAACTGCCACTCAGGAATGAGCATAGGAATCTCCCTATGTTAAAAAGTATTTCTTTGATCGTAAATTAAAAAACAACTGTATAGACGAACGATTCAAAATTTGGAGGGTACATTCAGTACGTGCCGTATTAATTTGAATCAAATGGTAATGTATCGTCAACAATCTCGAAGCTCCTTAAGGGCTAGCACCACTTTAGAATTTTGAAAAAATCGTTTCTCTTTTAAATTACTCGAACAATGCTTTAGCACAATAAAAACACGTTTTTCTTCGATTCAATATAAACCCTTTATTTTATGACCAATTTACTACATATTTTTTCACGAAAAAATCGAATTTTTCTGTCAAAAGTTCACAATTTTTGCGAAATTTAATTAAATAAAAAATCTGTACGTACTTCTATAGCGAATAGTGTATAGTTCAAAGTTTTTGTTTGTTTGTTTTTTCTTCACGAAATGGTATTTCTTGAGAATTCTTGTATGAATTTGGGGAGGTTATGTCATTGCTGTATATCTATATATACCTCACCCCTACGCGCGAGCGCTCCAAGCGGATAGACGAGGAACCAAGATCGTGCCTCGCTAGTGGCGGCACTCCTCGCCACTTGAAAACGCCGCACTTTCCAGACCTGTATTCAGGGCCGTAGTTTAAGGGCATTTTTCCGAATTTTTTCAAGGAAAACTATTTGAAATTTCGGATTGGGGTTTTAATTATCTAAAAGTATATACATTCAACAATACCTTTAATTTTCTTTATTTAAAAATATCAACAATATACAAGGATATTGTACGATCCTTGGAGCGTCGTAAAATCAATCGGTACCCAAAATTTCTCGAAAACCAATGAACCGATTGCCTTGAGGTTTTTTGTGGTTATTCTATACACCATTATCTAGTACTTGTCATAGGATTTTTTTTCCGCCACTCAGTTTTTTGTTTTATAGGCAAAATAATAACTAAATTTTGGCCCAAAAATCACTATTTATGTTCAAACGTCCGCCATTTTGTGATAAATCGATATTTTCTAAATCGGCTGTGACAAGTACTAGATAATGGTGTATATAATAACCACGAAAAACCTCAAGGCAATCGTTCATTGGTTTTCGAGAAATTTTGGGTACCCATTGTTTTTACGACGCTCCAAGGATCATACGATATCCTTGTATATTTTTGATATTTTCAAATAAAGACGATTAAACGTATTTTTGAATGTATATACTTTTAGATAATTAAAACCCCAAACCGAAACTTCAAATAGTTGTCCTTGAAAAAATTCACAAAAATGACCTTTTTTCCGGCTCCTAGATGTATATCTGCCCTTAACGTCATTTCGATTTGACAAAAACGCGGCGGTTCGAAAAGGACCGGATAAACAAATCAAGAGAAAGGACATAATACACCTATTACCTCGTGCTCGTAGCATGAATCCGCGTTAGTATGCGTAAGTGTTGTGCATTTGTTTGTGTATGTGCGTAGAACGTTAACGCTGAAGACCCGAGCATGCACACGGGTAGTCGTCAAATGCCACAGGAACTAGGTGACTTCTCCGACGAGGACGATCTGTCTAATGTCAACGTCAAATCGTTGGTAAGTTGGGCACACAGGAACGTCTACGTGTAAATAAATAAATAAATAAATATATATATATATATATATATATATATATATATATATGTGTGTATATATATATATAGATTAGGGTGGTTCGGAAAAAAAAAAATATTTTTTTTCGCGGTCCTCACCGGAAAATGTTACTACGTTATGAAAAAGTAATTCATACAAAATTTGAGAGGTGTAAACATTTTTTTAGCCAGTGCTCAAACGACTTTTACGTTCTTTTTTTTCGATTTTTCGTCAATGTTTTTCTTCATTTGTTTTCTTACTCCAAAACAACACATTGCTCCAAAAAAACACGATACTTGTTAGACGTTCAGTGATGTACACACCGTGTTTTTGTTCATCAAGTGGTTGATATAATTTTGAAAACCGAATTACATGTATTGATTTTTAATCTGGTAAAAAAAATATTTAAATAAAAATTGTGTATTGGTGCAGAAAAAATTTCATGACTTACATTGGATCACGTACTAAAATGTTCTGCATCGAAATTGAAAAAAAATTAATACTCCGATTATCGTGGATAAAAAACTTGAAAAAGGCGTTTGAGCACTAACGAAAAAATTGTTTAGAAACCTCAAATATTGCAAAACTTTCATTTTTTCAACATACTTGAATTTGGCGTTGAGAAAAAATATCGATTTTTTTTAACCACCCTAATATATGAGTATAATCCCTTACCCAGATGGTTGGACATAAATGGTAAATTAATTCGACCCATTAACTTTGGGGTCAACCCTCGCAAAAAATTCCACACTCACCCACACATACACGCATCGACGGTTTGTGGGCGCCAAAACCGAGAGACGAATCTAAATAATGGAGTTTGCATCGTGGAATGCAACGAAAATGATTTTTTTCCCCAAATTTCCCTTGTCATATTTGCCGGACGAAAATCACGCGAACATTTTTCAAGATTCTTATTTATCGTTGTGCAAATTATGATTTTCGAACGAAAATCGGAAATTGAAAAAAAAATTCGTTGCATATCAACGATGCAAACGTGAACTCAATTGAAATGAGGAAAATTGATTAAAATGAAAATTCAAAGGTTTATGAATAATGGAAATACTTTTTTGCATTTTATAAACAACAAATATTTGTCCGTAAGAGCCACGGTTATCTTTATCATGATAAAAATTGCCGTAATTGAATATCGTTGAAAAGTGAGCATCTGAAAAATCAAATCGGGAAGTCAGCAATCTCGTCTTGATTTGAAATAATAGCCGCTGCGTCATTTAATTATCGCCATCGTGACGATTGTGTGAGAAATTCGAGGAGAATAAAAAAAGGGGTGAAAATGGCACAGCTATGTCAAAATGTATTCGCGGCGGTTTGTTCTGCTATTGAAGAAGTGCGATATGAAAAATCTCGTGAGGCTGACTCGATCGTTCCTGGCCGCTGATCATTGATTTATCGAATCGAAAGGGGCGCGGGGGGTGCATTAAAAAATTTAGCTGTATACAGGGTGTCCTGTTATGAACGGATAATCCTGCAAGTGTCCATAGGTCAGATCACCATACACCATATACTACCATATACTGGAATTTCAGTTAAGCAAAAGTTCCACGGTTTTCGAGATAAAAATCATCCGCTTTTGGTTTTTCGCATGCCATTTCTACAAATGATAACTTTTTTTGTCTCGGTTTTTCAAAAAATACTCTTGGTTATTTGTTTTATCTAGAAAAGTCTTCTTCTTAACCTCAAATGTTAACGCGTTACCCCCACTTATAGCGCAAAAAAAAGGCCTTTTTCATGATTTTTTTTAAAGAAAACTACAAAACTTTTTTAATCGATCAATATACCATCTTAAAGAACACATCTTGAAGAACTTTCAGTAATTTTTTTATTGAAAAATATTACATTGTTTAGTGGCAAATGGCCGTCAATGAAATAATGTTTTTATATACACGGTTTGCGGTGACCAACATTGCGGCGAAGTGGATCATCTGAAAAAAAAATGCGGATGGATTTAGTCAAATATAAGTATAAACTAGTCTTTAATCGAAGGATTTTAAAAAATATTCATTTTTCACAAAATGGCGGACAGTCAAAGTTAATGGTTCGATTTTAACGAAAAAAACGGCCGTTTTTTGGCTATAAAACGGCCATTTTTTTTCGAAAAAAAAAATCGAACGATTAAAGACTGCATTTTTATGTATTAAATAAGCCTGCAAAATTTCAAGAAGATCGGTTCATTAGTGTTCGAGTAATCTTGGTCACCGACTTCAGAAATGCCATTTTGAGAAACACGCGTTTAAAGTTTCAATTTCAGTTCTTCAATTCACGGATTCTTCTCTTTCAACGCTCATATCTCAGTCAATTTTGTTCAGATCGACTTGAAATTTTCAGGACATATTCTCAGATACTTAGACGTCAAAAAAA
>OX632356.1:2543838-2843838 GCA_951751655.1 Ophion costatus
TCTGCAAATACAAAGTTTATGATAATATTGAAGTTTGCATCGTTAGAACACAATGAAAGTTTCGTAGACCAATCTTTTTTCACAATTAGCCCTCCAAAATCACTCGAAACTTTTTTCACGATCCTAATTAACCATCTTCAGCCGAAATATGTAAGAAAATGTTTCGGACGATGACAAAAATCAGGAAATAAAAAAATGAAAAAATATTTTCGTTCCGTTCCAACGATGCAAACTTCAACATAGTAGTTTGGGAATGTTGTGATTTTTTTTAACACCCCCTTTTACTCTTTTCACGATGTCAACTGCTCCGAGGCGAACGGCCTTGCGGTTTTATATTTACTTTTCGTCGTCGACTCGTTTTGGCAAAAATCAAGCAGGAACAACATTTCGAAAATACCACGTGAAAAACTTTGTTTCCTTACCCAACGAAGTCCTTACCCTAGGAAGTTCATTGTCGAAAGCGGTATTTCGGAATGAAAAGTATACTTTGCATATTCCAGAGCCGATAAAAGCAATCAGCTTAATAGACAGGAAAGAATAAGGATGATCAAGGGCTTGTCCATTGCGCCTGGAATACTCGATATGTCTGGTACATATACAGGGTGTCCTGTTACGAATGGATAATCCTGCAACTGTCGTTAGGTCAGGTCATGTCCTACTATATGCTGGAATTTCAATTTAGTAAAAGTTCCACGGTTTTCGAGATTTCGGGCCTCGCTTATATTTGTAAAAAAATCATCTGCTTTTGGTTTTTCGCGTGCCATTTATACAAATGACACGAATCGACAATAACTAAGCAACTTTTTCAAGCAATTGGCACGATATGCGGAGAAGATTCTTTTTGCACCGCAGGCTGTCAATGTCAGATGCTCGAATTGGTTTGTATGAAAATTCTGCATAAGATCTTTTTACATAAAGTTTTCTTTAAGGGGTTAGGCTACAGTAACGGGTATAAAATCGCGGGCGAATTTAACAAGTTTTTTTCGTATGAAAAAGTTATTCACTCATAAAACTAATTACACATCTATTTAGTATAAATATCGAGCTGTTATAACATATATATATATTTTTTTCGATGTCACATGGGAAAAGTGATTTCATTTTTTCTTTCCACACTTTCGACGCCAATTGGAAAAAAGCTGTTTCGAGAAGTTTCGAGTAGTCGGACATTTTGTACATCGAAAAAAAAGATATATATACATTTTCTAACAGTTTGATATTCATACTAAATAGATGTGTAATTAAGGACGTTGAGTCCCAAATCGCAAATGATAATAAAATTCTGACAATTTGGTACGTTTTTGTACGAAGTATTTCAGAGGTCGTGTAAAAATTTCACGACAATTAGGAAGATCGTTATTGAACAATTAACATTCACAAATTAAATGTTGTCTTATGGAAACTGATGTAACTTTGCAATAAGTTTTTTTTTACCTCTCAATTTTGTAATATCTACAATATACTGAAAGCAACGGAAACAAAACGAAGTTTATTGATAATTTTTTTTTATCTCTTTCAAAAATTGTTCTTAACGAAATGTTAATTTTTTAATAACGAGCTTCCTAATCGTCGTGAAATTTTAACACGACCTCTTAAATACTTCATACAAAAACATACCAAATTTTCCGAATTTTCTTATCATTTTTTATTTCAACCCCTAAGGAGGTTGAAGTAATGATGATAGAATTCTGAAAGTTTGGTATGTTTTTACATGAAGTATTCCGGAGGTCGTGTAAAAATTTCATGACCATTAAGAAGCTATTTATTGAACAATTAACATTAACATGTTTCATAGGGACTCAACATCCTTAATTTTATGAGTGGATCACTTTTTCATACGAAAAAAAAATTGCTAAATTCGCACATGACTTTATACCCGTTACAGTGGCCCAATGCCTTAAGGTTGAAAAGAAGACATTTCTAGAAAAAACAAATAACCAAGAGTATTTTTTCAAAAACTGAGTCAAAAAAGTTATTTGTAGAAATGGCATGCTAAAAACCAAAAGCAGATGATTTTTATTTCGATAAACCGTGGGACTCTTACGAAACTGAAATTCCAGCATATAGTAGGACATGATCTGGCCTATCGACGGTTGCAGGATTATCCATTCGTTACAGGACACCCTGTATATCCATATATAGCGAAGAGATCCTCGCCTGGTTCGATAGCTCGCTTTGCACGCCCACGCGACGTGGATAAACTTGAGATTTAATTGAATTTAATCGAACCACTGGAACAAACTCGTCGAACATGGAAGGTTCGCGAGGATTGATAATACACCGGTGGGACCAGTTATAGACCGTGCAAGCTTCGGATCGTCGATTGGCATTGAAAACTATATAATAACACTCGATAAATTGCACCCACTAGATTTTATTCGTTATTATATATTAACTGTTTGAAATAGGCGAAACGTGTTTTTAACGTGATCTTCTGCTAGGCAAAACAACATGGAAAACATTCTTCTGAATTATGGTATTGTCGTTCCATATGCGTGGCGGTGGGAAAGATCATTTTTTGTAATTATCGTTTTCTTTGAATTCCGATGTGGTTTTCGAATCTATGTTATTTATTGTCTATTCAATTGCCGAGCCTCGTCGATTTGTTTATTCCTTAATTGAAAATGATGAATTTTTCCGCGAGTTTAAATATATATATATATTAGAGTGGTTTGAAGAAAAATTAATTTTTTTTTGCAGTACTCATCGGAAAATGTTACTATATTGTGACAAAGTAATTCATACAAAATTTGAGAGGTCTAAACATTTTTTTAGGCAGTGCTCGAACGACTTTTAATTATTTTTTTGCGATTTATCGTCAATTTTTTTTTCTTCAATTGTTTTTTACTCCAAAACAACATATTACTCCAAAAAAAAAAACACGCATACTTTTAGACGTTCAGTGATGTAAACACCGTGTTCTTGTTCATCAAGTGGTTGATTTAATTTTCACTACCGAATTACATATATTGATTCTTAATCTGCAAATACAAATTGTTTATGGTAAAAAAAAAATTTAAATAAAAATCGTGTATTGTTACAGAAAAAATTCAATCAAGACTTACATTGGATCACGCACTCACATTTTTTACATCGAGATAAAAAAAATTAATACTCCGATAATCATGCAAAAAAAACATGAAAAAGACGTTTGACTAAAAAATTGTTTCGAACCCTCAAATTTTGCAAAACTTTCTTTTTTTTGACACACTTCAATTTTCCGTTGAGAAAAAGAATCGATTTTTTTAACCACCCTAATATATATATATATATATTATACACATTAGCTATGATTGTTTTAGTATATTGTCAAAGCTATATTTTTAGTCAACTTACGATCCAGTCAATCAAGTCAATAACTAAAAGTTAAGCTAAGATTGTCAACAGGATTATTTAAAAAAATGAATTTTGAAGGTAATAATTTTTTTCAAATTAATTTTGATAAGTAAGATGTTTGAAAAATTGTTTGGACACTTATTTGTACGTACGTTAACAAAATTGTGTATCAAATTTCATTAAAAACGGTATACTCGATTTTGGCCACCCGGTTAATCCGAAATAAAAAGAAAAGTTTTTTTCTTAAAATACATAATATTGGCTACGAATTGACCGAGATTTTTTGTTATCGTGTTTTACTACGATAATAAAAAATGTTGCATTTAGGTCGATTTTTGGAGGATATTATGTTAAAAGAAAAATACGGTAAAGACTGAACTACGATTAGTCACTAAGTTTACCAAATTTCAAGTCAGTGCGTCGATGTCCAAAATCGAGTACACCGGTTGTGGAAAACATAGTTTTGATAAAAACGAGTTGAAAGTTCTACTAGCAGTTCCTCTTTAATTTGAGCTGCCTCGAGTGACGAACGATTTTTCGAAATTTTTACAGTAGCCTAAGTCCGCAAACGTTTTCCAAAAAAAAAAAAGGAAACGACCAAACTTCAACATCAAAAAGCTCGTCTCGATACTGCATTTAGCAGTAAGACTCTTATTTCCGTAGCAAAGACCAAAAGTGACAAATGTGAAAAGAGATAAGGATGGATTTTTCGCACGCATTTATAGCGATAAAAAAGAATTTTTTGAAGACCGTATTGAGTCGGTACTAAATATTATTGCTTGGATCTCAGGTTGTGAAAAATGTATTCTTTTACGCTCGGGAATAAATAACTCGATGAGCCCTCGTGTTCACGAATATAAAATGAAAACAGTGTCGAGTGGGATATCAAATATTTTCGGCAAGTCGTACCTCTTGAGGCTTTTCACGATAAGATATTGCAGTGAAGACGACAATCGAAAAAAAAAGGTTTTTTGCACCGCTTATGTATGCACATTACATGTATACAGGGTGTTCGTAAGATCGATGCAAAGCCTTAAGGGGGTGATACGTCACCTTGTTAGGAACAAATCTAACCTGGGTTACCTTAGTCCAAAGTCTAAGGATTTCGAGTTATCATGGTAAGTATGATTTTTGGAAAGTTTCCCAAAATTCGGTACTAACTCGTTTAACTCTTACGTCAATGCTATTTTTTTTCAAAAATAGCATTAACATAAGAGGTATTTTTATTTTTTGACAAGTTTTTGGTTATTCAACACGTCCCATTTAGTTAGTTGTGTGGATACAGATTATCGTATTGGTGTTTGTCGATTGAATATCCATTAAGCTGGGACGCAAATAAATTTGTAGTTACCAATTATTGTCTGTTTGAACGTCACGAACGAGTTAGTACCTCCTTTTGGAAAATTTTTCAAAAATCATACTTACCGTGACAACTCGAAATCCTTAGACTTGGACTAAGGTAACCTAGGTTAGATACGTTCCTAACGAGGTAACCTATCACCCTCATAAGGCTTTGCATCGACCTTCCTAACACCCTGTATGTACATACAGGGTGTCCCAGAACTGAACGTGTTCTCTGAAATGGGGGGTTGGGGGTGAAATTCTGAGTCGATTAATATAAGCATGTATGGGTCTCAGATCAACCCCTGAATTATTATTGATTTTTAAAGGCGGGCCAATCCAGCGTATCGCTCGTCGGGCGTACCTGATTGGCCCGTCTTTAAAAACGAATAATAATTCAAGGGTTGATCTGAGACCCATACATGCTTATATCAATCGACTCAAAATTTCACCCCCAACCCCCCATTTCAGGGAACGCGTTCTGCTCTGGGACACCCTGTATATATATATATATATACACATACACACACACACACGTATGAGATACGATAAGATTATAAATGATGATTTAATTGACTAACTCGCTTCGTCAAAGTTACATCTGTCAGCTGTGTTTTTCTTCTTTTTCTTTCATTACTAACAGTGCCGCAGCTTTGGCGACATATCGAACATGACAGACGTCGATCAGTCGGCCTTTGGAATTTCGGAACAGACTTCGGAAACTCAGGAGGTTCGTATAAATAACGTACTACCAAAATTAATGTCCATACTTATACAAATTCCGTCGTGCGGAGAATTG
Organism: Ophion costatus; assembly: GCA_951751655.1. Classification (NCBI taxonomy): domain Eukaryota; kingdom Metazoa; phylum Arthropoda; class Insecta; order Hymenoptera; family Ichneumonidae; genus Ophion; species Ophion costatus. The sequence goes on from OX632356.1 coordinate 2,549,315, forward strand.
AAATTAAAAAAAATAATAATAATAAATAAACAAATAAAAAAAAATTATTAAAAACGGCAACGAAGTGGTCTCTCGTATCGACAAAATGTGATGAGTATACGAGCCAACAATACAACCGTATATGTGCTTTCTTCTTTGCTGTGCTCTCTCTCTCTCTCTCTCTCTTTTTGTTTGTTTTTTTTTTGTTTTTTTCTTTCTACTTTTACTTTTGCTCTTTTTCTTCCGAATGATCGATATTAACCGCAATAACACGTGTCCGGAGATATCGCTCAATATCCGCTACATTCGTATTAATATGTCCAATGTGTTATTTGTATAACAATCTAACTTACCGGGCGATACCGCGGGTGTGTGCGTGTATGTATATGTGTAACCGTATAGAAGGCAAAGTCTATGGACGACTTGAGACTATGCCAGTGGGATTGCTCGAAGTTCGCCAAAGAAGCAACCGTGTTCGCCGGTGTGTCCGTCAAAGCCCTCGTAAGTACGTCCCGGCATGATACACGGACACGCGTTTGGCTTTCGAGGCGAGCGGGGATTGTTTTTTTCTTTCGTTTTTTTTTTTCACACGATTTGTTTCCCAAGGAGTTGCGGCAATGCAGAATTTTCAGAAATTTGTTTTTTTTTTCTTAAGTGGCTTAAGGGGACCATTTAACGTCCGAACGTGAGTCGTTTTTCGTGGATTTTTTTAAGGTGATGAAATAATCGTATCATTTTGAAATTTTGACATTATCTTGTTACAACTTTTACGTGTTAATTTTTTTTTTTCGTTTTCAAAGAAATAAAATGGCGGCGCCAGAAGGTTTTTTCTTTCTTTAGGCGTATTTTGGAAAAGTGCTCGTGTTGTAGCTCGAAAAGTTATTGAGCGGTTTGGCTGAAATTTTGGGAGGTTTCTCACTATACATTTATTGGAAGGATATACCTTATGTTTTAAGGGGGCAAATGCGTATAAATGGTCGAAAATGACGAAAAATTTCGAGATTTTTTTTCCAGCTTTATTGTAAAATTTAAAAACCATTACGTTCTATATGAAACCAAAAAAAAGTTGAAAAAGTTGAATATTGTTATAATGGCGGCACGCAGAAAAAAAAGATCGAAATTTCACCGAAAATTTTCGTGTTTTTTATGCAAAAAATGGTTGTTCAATTAAATTTTTTATTGAATATGGAGGTTTATCGACCAGGGCTTGCAATTATGTGTCTAAAAACCTTTGGTTGAAACGAATCGGATAAATAGTTCTTTTTTATCGCCGCCGCAAATTTCGAAAATTCGTTCAGCAACAATTGGCTGCAGGTTGCTGATTAAAATTGTCGATTAAAAAAAATGTTTTTCATATCTTATAATGTGCAATAAAATATCCTACAAATTTAAAAACGATTGGTCCAGTAGTTGGGCTGGAAAAAAATTCCGAAATTTTTCGTCATTTTCTACCATTTTTATGTGTTTCACCCCTTAAGGTTATGGTGTAAATAAATTACCTTTTTGGGGCGAACATTGTCGAGACAATGGTGAAAAATATGAAAACTTGATCACGAAGCCTACTTAATAATTGATTTTATAGTTTTAAAATATTTTTATCGGTATATCCAGCTATACCCATGTAAAATAATAAAATTAAACTTTTTTCTTCCATATTCAAATTTGAGTCACCATTTGTACATTTTTTAAATATATTTTTTTATTCGCTTGAACAAATGACTAATAACATCCTTGCATATTATTATCCTCTTGTCATTTCACCAAAAAAAATCGCGAAAAATCGATTGATTTTTTACGTTTACAGTGGTGTAAGATTTTATGATTTTTAAATATGATTTTTCGTTTTCTCGAATAATCGGGGAGCTGTTTTTCATCTTCGTGATTTTTTATTTCTATTTTATTTGTTTTTTCGCTGTGACGTATGTCGAATGTCGATAAAAAAAACATACGAAAAAAAACATCCCTCGTAGCCTCCGATAGCCTCATCCCGTACGAGAACGAGGTCACGGGCGTGCTTTACAAATCCGTTTTTCATTTTCCCATAAGCTTGAATTCTTGGGTAAAAAATATTACTTTGTATCAATATTCTGGAATTATGGAAATTCTATTGGAAATTGTTAACAATTATCATTTAACGATGGAACTGATGAAAGCGAGTATTAGGGTGATTTAAAAAAAAAGACATTTTTTTTGTTCGTAGTTACTTTTAAAGTTATTTTTTTTAAGTTTAATACTTACTTTTCCATGTTTACTACTGATGAAAATTGCACACACTGAAAATACATGAGTATCTTTTTCATTTTATTTATTATTTTTTTCTAAAAGAAAATATTTTTTAGATTCAGATACAAAAGTTGTGAAAATTTTTTCTCAATAAATAACTATTTTGTACTGTAAATAAACAACAAATAGTAAGTTTATGATAATTGGCGTCTTTTTATACATATTTTTGGTTAATATGCCAATTAATTTCACACAAATAGCAACTTTTCTCTATAAAATGAATTTGTAAGGCCATTTGAACTGTGGTATTTTTAAATTATTTATTGAGATGATTTTTATAGAAAATGAAATGATCTACAAAAAAGATTCGCTGACTTTTTGTGATGAGTCTGACAGTTTCACCGGAGGAGTGGAAAAATCTTATAATTTACTATACATTGAACTTCGAACTTGAATAACTTTTGAAAGAGTATATTTATCATAAAACGATGAAAGATCGTTTTTTACAGTGCGTTCAATTCCCTACGAAAATATGTCTTGAGCATTTTTGTACCCGTTGGCGAGTTATAAAATTCAAAAGTGGCAAGCAAAGCTTTCTCCGTTTTTTTAGCCTGGGAAATAGAAAATGCGATGAGGGACCTCTAAATATCAATATCACCTTACTGCACCTACTGAATAGGGAAAAAAATAGCGATTTTTTAAATCACCCTAGAATTATTGAACAGGGTATCCTGTTATGAATGGGTAATCCTGCAACTATCGATACGTCAGATCATGTCCTACTACAAGCTGGAATTTCAGTTTAGTAAAAGTCCCACGATTTTCGAAATAAAAATCATCTGCTTTTGGGTTTTCGCATGCCATTTCTACAAATGATAACTTTTTTTGACCCGGTTTTTCAAAAAATACTCTCGGTTATTTATTTTATCTAGAAAAGTCTTCTTTTTAACCTCAAATGTTAAGGAAACTTTATGAAAAAAGATCTTATGCTAAATTTTCATACGAACCAATTCGAACATCTGACTTTGATAGCCTGCGGTGTAAAAAAAACGTACTATGCATGTGCCAATTACTTAAAAAAATTAGGTTGTAGTTCCGAAAAGCCCATTAATTAATTTCCCGAAAAGCCCCTCTGATTAATTTGGAATTTCGCGTACCCGTGTATTTTGACTCGCTAATTACGAATATCATAGTGAAAATACCCGGAAATTTTATTTTCAAGGTCAACACACGAAAGCTGATTTTTTAACAGTTTTTCGGTTTTATATTGGTAAATATTCATTTTAGAGAAAAATGTTTCGTATAAAAGTTATAGCCTATGAAAATATTGATCTTTTATGTTATATACAGTTTTTATCTAAAACCATTCCGTCTCGAGAAAAATGGAAAAGGTTGGAACTTAATCTTTCAAGTGAATATTTTTTTTTGCTTTTCGTTTTTTATTTTAGTTTCTTTTAGTATTATATACTATTTTGCATTTTCTGGGATTCAGTGAATTTTAAAGTGCATGTTATTATTTGCTTTCTTGTTTTTTATTAATTTTTTTGATTTTTTTCTTTTATTGTATTTTCTTTTTGTATCATTTTACTATTTTTGCATTTTTTGTTTGGGTTTGTTTGCGTTTGGTTTTTTCTTTGTATTTGTGTGGGCTAATGAACATTATCTATATTCTTGCTGTTACCGATCCGTTACTGTAGACAAGTAGATAATATCGAACCTAATGAAGCTAAGCAATTTTAATTTATTGGACCATTATCCCATTTTTCTCGAAATGGAATGGTTATCGACAAAAATTGTATAGAACATAAAAGATCAATACTTTTATAGGCTACAACTTTTGTCGGAAACATCTATCTGTAAAATGAATATTTACTAAAATAAAACAGAAAAACTCTTTAAAAAATGTTGAATTATATACTATTTTGCATTTTTTGTGACTCAGTCAATTTTAAAGTGTATGCTTTTTTGGTTTATTGTTTTTTATTTGTTTAAAAAAAAAATGTTCTCTTTTATTTTAGTTTCTTTTTGTATTATATACTATTTTTGTATTTTTTTGTTTGGGTTTATTTGCGTTTGGTTTTTTTCTTTGGGTTTGTGTGGGCTAATGAACATTATCTATATTCTTGCTGTTACCGATCCGTTACTATAGATAAGTAGATAATATCGAACCTAATGAAGTTAAGCAATTGTCATTTATTGGACCATTATCCCATTTTCCTCGAAATGGAATGGTTATAGACAAAAATTGTATGGAACATAAAATATCAATATTTTCAATAGCTACAACTTTTGTACGAAATATTTTTCTCTAAAATGAATGTTTACTAAAATAAAACAGAGAAAACTGTTTAAAAATCAGTTTTCGTAAGTGTTGACCTTGAAAATCAAATTTGCGGGTATTTTCAATACAATATTGGTGATCAGCGACTCAAAATACATAGGTACACGAAATTCCGAATAAATCAGAGGTACGGGCTTTTCGGAACTTTATCCATAACATAAAGCCCAAAATCTCGAAAACCATGGGACTTTTACTAAACCGAAATTCCAGCATATAGTAGGACATGACCCGACCTATCGACAGTTGCAGGTCTATCCATTCGTAACAGGACACCCTGTATATGTAAATTGTTATCGTCGAAAAATTGATCATCATCTGCACAATGTGGAAAACGTTTTTTTTTCCATGAATTTGGGAGTCTCGATGGCACCTTTTTGAAATATTTTTTTTCATTCCTTATACTTTCGACTCGTCACGCACCGAGTTCTCGTTTTCGGCGAACGTGTCGTCACCGAACATTTTTTCGTAGTGCTTCTCGTTTCTTTTCTCTCATACGAAAACTAACACCCATATCATTTTTTCGATCTTTTGTTTAATTCCATGGGATCCGTGCATGAAACAAACCCAAAAAAACAAAAAAACAAACAATGTTAACCGTATCGACAAAATAACTGTCCCGATTACGACAATCGGGGGAACGAAAACGGACAGAGGGCTTCCTACTGTAATTTGGCACATTTAACGAGTGGCCACGATAAGGAAATTCGGGATCTTACGCATGCGAATCTACTCAAGCCCGAGGTAAGGTGGAGAACGGGAAAACACAAACTATCGATAGGTCGTTTCTTTTCGTTTTTTTTTTTTCGACGTATCGGTGAAGATTAATTTTTTTCCCGAAGACATTTTGTTCCTATCCGCAAGCGTTGGGACTTCCAATTATCGATGGAAGATCGAAACGTTTGAAGAGAAATTAGGAAGTGAGAAAAGTCTCGGTAGGAATGATAAGGTTGGCAAGAAAGTTTGCCTTTTATCACCGAGAATAAAATAAAAAGGCAGTCTTGAAACGAATGATTAATTTTATTTTTAGCAAAAATAATTAACTATTATTAGTTACCGTTATATAGATATATATATATATGATTAATTTTACAACAATAAAATTATTTAATGATTTATTTATTCATAATAAAATAAAATCAATTAAACAATAATTCATTCATTCAATTTTTATAATAATAAAAGTAACCATTCGTTTCAAGACTGATTTTTTATTTTATTTTCAACTAAAAATAATATGTATATAATAATAATAATTATATATATATTATAATTATATACATATTATTTTTAGTTGAAAATAAAATAAAAAATCAGTCTTGCAACGAATGGTTACTTCTATTATTATAAAAATTGAATGAATGCATTATTTTTCAATTAATTTTATTTAATGACAAATAAATAAATTATTAAATAATTTTATAATTATAAAATTAATCATTCGTTTTAAGACTGCTTTTTCATTTTATTTTTAGTGATAAAACGCAAAGACTTTTTTACCAACCTAATATGATAAATAAAAAAATAAAAAAATTTCACATATTTGTGCTTTATTCGTCCAAACACGCGCAGCTTTCTTTTCCGAGCAGTGATTCGCAATTTAAAAAAAAAGCACAATTACGCAAAGGAAAGTAAAGTAAAAAAAAATTAATTGCGCCACCAAATATGCAATGCGTATATTTTGCATTTGATAGAATATTTATGAATTGATAAACGATCACCTGGATTATTGATGCTCAAACAAGTCTGACTATGGACGGGGCGAGGCGACGATTAATTGAAGTTTACAGCGCGTAAGTACGAAGATGTGAAGCGCCCTTTTGGTCTGTCAATTTCAGAAATCGAGCTTCAGCAAATTCGACGCCCTCAGCAAGAAATCGGTGCTCAATGTCCGTTCGTCAGACCCAGCCAAGACTCAACAACAATTGAATTCGGTGAGTAAATTTTTACCCCCCCCTCCCCTCTCCATATTGGCTAAAGGCAATCCTTTCCTTATCAAAAACTAGCTTTCGCTCTCGTCGACACACACAAGGAACACAATTTTCCATACAAATTTTTACACCCCATTGCACCCCCTCAGGAGTCGATTTTCGAAAAATCCTTTTTTACAATCAGTGCACCTCTACACCTTTCGAAGAACACGTCCTGATATTTTCTCAAAACAAATTTGTTTCAAAGCAACGGCGATAAATTAATGAGACAAATCGTCGATTGTCGACCAAACCAGCAACACGAAAAAAAATTTGGAAAAAAAATCTAAAAAAAAATTTCGGGACTCCAAGATAACAAAATACAAATTTTTACTCCTTAGAGTAAATATTTCAAATCTCATAGTTTTCAAGTTACGCAACATTTTTGCGTGACCAAAAATTTAAAAAACCCAAAAAATCGATTGTTTTTAAAACGAAACCAAAGCTAACGTGTTCATTGTCAAAGCTCTTATTACTGAATGGTGAGATTACTATTTTTTCCAAGTCCAGCCCGCGATTCTGCAAGGGGCGAAAATCGTAATAAACCAACATTTTCAAAATGACGTACCGGGCACGAAAAAGATGGAAAAAATATAAAGAAAAAAGCAAAATAAAGGTGGCTTTATCTTCTTCGAAATTCCGTTTGGTAAATTGGTTTAAGATTCTTTTTCGCTGAGATATTTGATTTTTTCTCCGGATAAAAATTACAAGGTGCTTTATACTTTTGGACAAGGCTTATACAGACAAGCAATAGTTGATCACATCTGACATTTTGTCATGAAGGGGCCTTCTTACTTTAGATGCTAAAAAAGGCTATTTTCATGAATTTTTAAAATATTTTTATATTATGGATATTGATATAAAAGTTGTTACACTTAATAAATACACTTTCGAGATGTAAAAAAAGAATTATTTATTGAAGTCACTATTTATAGACGAAAATGGTAATTAAAAAAATGTCCTAAAAAAGTTGTAGGTCTGCGCTGTTGATGAAATCTCGGAGATGGATCATCCGAAATAAAAAAATCAAATGGTTTTATATTCAGTATGTGAAGGGGCTATACCAGTGTGACACTTTCAAAAAACCAATTTTTTTTGCCTCTTTCCACAGTTTATACTTTTATGAATACCGTGTAAAATTTTCAAGGCCGTATCTCTAATACTCCCCGAATGGCAGCCTTCTAAAGAGCAACCGCTCGTAGGTACAAAATGCCCCAGTTAAATCTTTAAACGCGTTTTGCTCGAAATGAGATTTTTCAAATTTGCTGACATTGTAACTCAAAGAGCAATTATCCGATTGACTTGAAATTTAAACTGAGTACTCTTGAATATATTTACTCTACAATAACGTAGGATATTTTCGATTGGATGAAAATTGACGATTTGGAATTGAAAAAAACGACCATTTTATAGGCAAGAAAACAGACGTTTTTTTTCATAACTACGCCATTTTGTTAGATTTCGATATTTTTCGAAAATCCTACATCATTGTACAGGAAATACCTTCCAGTTTAACGACATTTTTTCCTTTTTCGGTTTCGGCTACTCAATCGGCCGGAATCGTGTCAGCAGTGGAGGAACTTTTTTTTGCGCCTCCGAAGGCAGCGCCTAACTCGCTTGGATCTCAATATTTTTCAATGAAAAAATTATGTAACATAGGTCAAATATAGCCAAATATATTCTTAATTTTCCGAAAAATTCAATTGAGTACTTTTCTTCCGAAAAATTCCCGAAGATCACCCAAATTTTCAGCTGTCACACTGGTATAGCCCCTTAATGGCTATAGCGCATATCATACGATTTTTTATATATGCACAATTTCGAAAGTATTTCGAGAGTGTATTTATTAAGTGTAGCAACCTATATATAAATTACTATAATATAAGCCTACCAAAAAAAAAATCACGAAAACAGCCTTCTTCTAGCGTTTAAAGTGAGAAGGCCCCTTAAAAATATCACACTCGTCTTTCCCCGGCTCGAAATACGAAAAAATCCAAATCGAGTTTTCAGGCTCAAAAAAAAAGCTTGAATTTCGAAATTGAAAGGCGATAATGATGAAGGGTCATATGTTTTTCCCTCCTATTTTTGTGTGACGTAACGCAGGGGAGTTTAAAAGACCGGATATATGGGTCAGCGAGACGCGAGCCAAAAATATTAATCTCTTTCGTACGAGGTACGATGCCTTAGCATATCACCGACTGCTGTCTTGGCCTCAGAATTTTTATTTATATATCTCCTGTACTACTTCCGTCAACGGCGGACGTATTTCTTCACGTTACGTCCCGGCATACGTTCGTGCGGTATGCACACGGATGAGTTGGTGCGAATATGGACCGAGCGATAAATTTGGACCGTTTGTGTGTACCGGGATATGACGTGCAGTTCGGTGCACACTGGTGTGCCTGCCTCATATTCCACATCGCGAAATCACCGAAATAACTTGGGTCGTACGGTGGCGATGTTTGTTCGCGTATTCCGAGGGGAACCACAATTTCATAAACACGTTTATGGAAACCGATCGTTTCACGTTTGTTGAAGAGTTCTTCAACATTTCTAATGATTTTTAAGCGGTCAATGTACACTGTAAAAAAAGATATGAAATTTACAATACATTTAAGATACAAAAGAATTGAATTTTACGAACTCAGTAGATGAAATTAAATTTGAAACACTTGTATCGTAAATTTAAAATAGTCACATGAAATTCTAACGTGGATATAGAATTTAATAGATGGAACATGGAATTTCAAAGACAAGTTTGTAAATTTGTGGAAAATGTATTGCATTAACCCGTGCCTTAAATTAAAGATTACAACAGTTGTATATTAATTCAACTATAAAAAACAGAGTATTGCAAATACAAAACGCGCTCAACCCACTTCGGCCGCTCGCGACGACCGATGGTCGCGCGTAGTTCGCGTAGCGTCCGAGGGACGGCGCCTTGTTCCGCACTTTCCCATAGCCACTCGCAGCTTCGGTCGGGCATATAACCCGACCACCGGCTACGATCGTCCTGGGAAAAACAGACGCGTTTGCAACTCGTGCACGCGTCGGAGTGTCACAAATTCGTTAGCTCTCCATATCCACGCCAGAGTCGCAGTTCTTGAACTCGCCTTTCCGGAAGGAAATTATTTTTCCCTTTTTACGCCGCCAGGTGTTGAAGAAAGAAATTTCACAAAAATCACCTTTTTTTTATCTTTAGCTCCCGTCGAGGCGGATAAATACGAGTCACATTTTCAGTGGGCTTAATTATCAATTTCTGAAATAAACTTAATACTTAGGATCAGTAATTTTAATACACACCCGTATGTTGATATTAGCAAATGGTTCTTGAATTTAATATACACTCGTATATTGATATCACCAAATGCTTCTTGATTTCAATATACTTGGATGTGATTATTTCTTTACACGTGCATTATTTTTCAAACGCACAAGTATATTAATATTACGGAGCTACACTTTCATTTTTCAAATAACCTGTTTTGGATTTTCAAAGTCGTATCTGAAATTTCATAAGCGGTATCCGCATAAAGACTTCCTATACTTGTGTATTCATTTTTATACAGAAATTTTTTACAGTGTATAGATGGCGTTCTAAAAACGTCATATATGTGAAAGTTCAGCAAAAATGGCTTTTTGCAGAAAAAATTTCGTCACTCCGCCATTTTTCAATATTAAGGCGTCGCCCCCACTTGTAGCGCAAAAAAGGCCTTTTTCATGAACTTTTTTAAAGAAAACTACAAAACTTTTTTAATCCATCAATATACCATCTTAAAGAACACATCTTGAAGAACTTTCAGTAATTTTTTTATTGAAAAATATTACATTGTTTAGTGGCAAATGGCCGTCAATGAAATAATGTTTTTATATACACGGTTTGCGGTGACCAACATTGCGGCGAAGTGGATCATCTGAAAAAAAAATGCGGATGGATTTAGTCAAATATAAGTATAAACTAGTCTTTGATCGAAGGATTTTAAAAAATATTCATTTTTTCACAAAATGGCGGACAGTCAAAGTTAATGGTTCGATTTTAACGAAAAAAAACGGCCGTTTTTTTGGCTATAAAACGGCCATTTTTTTTTTCGAAAAAAAAAATCGAACGATTAAAGACTACATTTTTATGTATTAAATAAGCCTGCAAAATTTCAAGAAGATCGGTTCATTAGTGTTCGAGTAATCTTGGTCACCGACTTCAGAAATGCCATTTTGAGAAAAACGCGTTTAAAGTTTCAATTTCAGTTCTTCAATTCACGGATTCTTCTCTTTCAACGCTCATATCTCAGTCAATTTTGTTCGGATCGACTTGAAATTTTCAGGACATATTCTCAGATACTTATACTTCAAAAAAATGCAATAAAAAAAACGATTTTTTCAAAATCGCGAGTGGGGGTAACCCCCTTAATAATGAAACCCACAACGATCGAGACTACTGACGCCTCGACCAACCGTCCAAAGTTGAATCTCCCGACCTCCATAATGATTCAGCAGGCCTTTTTTTCATCAAACTCTGGTTTTGCGGATTCCCAGGTGGGCCAAAATGGCGACGCGAATCCGAACTGTCGCAGTTGCGGCAAGGTCGTTTTCCAAATGGAACAGACGAAGGCGGAGGGTCTGGTCTGGCACAAAAATTGCTTCCGATGCGTTCAGTGCAGCAAGCAGCTGAACGTTGACAATTATCAGAGCCACGAGAGCACGCTCTACTGCAAGGCCCACTTTAAGGAACTTTTCCAGCCGAAACCGGTCGAGGAATCGGATCAGCCTGGTAAGTCGTTCTCGCGCGTTTTAACCAGGTCATTCGATTAGTCGATCTTGCAGTTGCGTAAATTTCTCTCGTAAAGCCAGAAGTAGATCGCGCGAGGAATTAGTTAATTTTTGTTTTTATTTTTTCACTTCGGAAAAATATGATTTTCGAGGTCATTTTCAGAGATCGTTTTCGAAGAAGCGTACTTCTCGTTCATTGAGGTCGAATACTAGGCGTTTTGATGAAGAGCAGATTTGAAATAAAATCGAACGAATGAGCTGAGCTATGTGTTTCCCTTCGGGCTTATATTCGCGGTTCGAATGTATTTCCGAGGCTGAATAGGCCCGGAGTGGCAATACTCTGGTAATAGCCCTCCTAGCGATCCGTTAAATATTTTAAATCCTTCCTAGTGCGACCTCGAAAGCCGGAGATGATCATTCGGGAGAACCAGCCCAAAGAATTGCCGCCTGACGTGGTCAGAGGTAAAATCGATGATTTTTGTCGACGAGACAATCGAGAGGAATTAAAATCTATGGAAGTTTGTCCCTGTTGTTGGAACGATTTTTAACAAGATTAAACATGTAGACAAATGGATTTAACGTTGTTTTTTTTTTGCGAGGTTGCGTTAACAGGAACGTTTGATTTTACTTTTCGCCAGCTAGACTAAACACGATTAATCGACAGCGGATGAGATCCTCACGATGCAGGCCAGTCCGAGTATTGTGATTTGTGGCAAAAAAAATGAGCAAACTGATACGATGGTTCACTCGCTTCGTGCATTTTCTAACACACTGTATAACAGGCTTTTTTGTATAGGGTGTCTCGAAATGATCCGACATGTTTATTTATTAAGGAGCGATTCTAGGATGACGGCATGAAAAATTCGATTTTTGAAAAATTTCCAACTCTATACCATCATGGAATTGATATCCGATTGCTGGTAAAGTCGATTTTCACTTTATCTACTCAGTACGGCCCTTAAAGTAGGAGCGTTGGGTGCGCGCGCTCGGCTCCAGTACGGCTACCCGTAGGTTTTTCTCGAAAAACGATTTTTTTGCATTTTTCAACTCTGTACCATCATAGAAATGATATCCAATTGCTGGTAAAGTCGATTTTCACTTTATCTACTCAGTACGGCTCTTAAAGTAGGAGCGTTGGGTGCGCGCGCTCGGCTCCAGTACGGCTACCCGTAGGTTTTTCTCGAAAAACGATTTTTTGCATTTTTTAACTCTGCACCAGCATCGAATTGATATCCAGTCGCTGGTAACGTCGATTTTCACTTTATCCACTCAGTTCAGCCCTTTAAAGTAGCGGTGGGTGCGCGCGCTCGGCTCCAGTCCGGCTACCCGTAAGTTTTTCTCGAAAAACGATTTTTTGCATTTTTTAACTCTGCACCAGCATCGAATTGATATCCAGTCGCTGGTAACGTCGATTTTCACTTTATCCACTCAGTTCAGCCCTTTAAAGTAGCGGTGGGTGCGCGCGCTCGGCTCCAGTCCGGTTACCCGTAAGTTTTCCTCGAAAAACGATTTTTTGCATTTTTCAACTCTGTACCATCATAGACATGATATCCAGTCGCTGGTAAAGTCGATTTTCACTTTATCCACTCAGTTCAGCCCTTTAAAGTAGCGGTGGGTGCGCGCGCTCGGCTCCAGTCCGGTTACCCGTAAGTTTTCCTCGAAAAACGATTTTTTGCATTTTTCAACTCTGTACCATCATAGACATGATATCCAGTCGCTGGTAAAGTCGATTTTCACTTTATCCACTCAGTTCAGCCCTTTAAAGTAGCGGTGGGTGCGCGCGCTCGGCCCCAGTACGGCTACGCGTAAGTTTTTCTCGAAGAACGATGTTTTTGCATTTTTCAACTCTGTACCATCATAGAAATGATATCCAATTGCTGGTAAAGTCGATTTTCACTTTATCTACTCAGTTCAGCCCTTTAAAGTAGCGGTGGGTGCGCGCGCTCGGCCCCAGTACGGCTACCCGTAAGTTTTTCTCGAAAAACGATGTTTTTGCATTTTTCAACTCTGTACCACCATAAAAACGATATCCAATTGCTGGTAAAGTCGATTTTCACGTTGTCTACTTAGTACAGTCCTTTAAAGTAGCGTTGGGTGCGCACGCTCGGCACCAGTACGGCTACGCGTAAGTTTTTCTCGAAGAACGATGTTTTTGCATTTTTCAACTCTGTACCACCATAAAAACGATATCCAATTGCTGGTAAAGTCGATTTTCACGTTGTCTACTTAGTACAGCCCTTTAAAGTAGCGTTGGGTGCGCACGCTCGGCTCCAGCACGGCTACCCGTAAGTTTTTCTCGAAAGGATTTTTTTTCACCTGGCGTTGGTGATTTCGGGGAAACGGCTTAAGCTATCCGGACTAAAATTTGTACTGTATATTCACCATATGTATGGCTATCACCCAAACTAGAATTATTAAAAAAATAATCATTTCAACTTATACTTTTACTCAAATTATGACGAAAAAACGTGTTTTTCAAAGACCTTTGCAAAAAATGCGGCCACTTTATTTTTTGACGATCATAAAATAGTAATTCTAGTTCGGGCGATAGCGACACTCGTACAGATTAAAAGTCTATTTGAACTTTTTACTTGAGATCACCTGGAGAGCGCCGATCACCAACGCCAGCAGCATACTTTTTTCCATCCCTTACACACCCATACATTGTTAAGTAAATATACATTCATATGCAACAAAAAAATTGTTTTCCATCCTAGTAGAAGGTGCAGAAGTGGACCTTTAAACGAAAAAAAAAGTTTTTAGCGATACATACAACAGTAAAAAAAATCTTAAAAATAGCTTATTTTTTGAGTCGTCAGACTAGAATAGCACTGGCGTCAAATCGATCTCAACCTTAATACTTCCTGATGCCAGTTGTCGAAGATCTCTATGTTCGCCACAAAAACAATTGCGCTCAATTTAAAATGTCGGATCATCTTGGGACACTTTTTTATTAGTCCTCGGTGAGAAGAGCAATGGAATTTTCGATGCAAGCCATTTTTCTACCCGAGTAACATAACAACGACGAGAATGAGAAAAAATTTGCGCGCACTTCCACAGCTTCCGACAAACCCGATCTCGGACTCGAAGAACTCTCGGCACTCAACGTTAAATCGCGCTACCAAGTGTTCGAGAAGACGACCAACGAGACGAACAACGAGATCGAGAGGTCGCCCTCCCAAGTCGTCAAAAGATCGCCGAGCATACTTAGCAAACTCGCGAAGTGAGTAATCGTTTGAAAAAAAAAACACAATGCACGGAAAATTGTTCAACGAGTGAACGTAGCAAGAACTGAATGTGAAAAGTAATGAAAATGATGGTAGTGGACGAAAAACAATTCTCGTGGGATTGGAAAAGCGGATTTTGTTTTATTCATTTTCTCGCGGTAAAACGTTTCAAAGGCGCATAGAATTTCCGACGTTTCTTTCATGTTGCGAAGAAATAATAAATTGCCTGAGACAATGAATAAATTGGCGAAGTAGAGTCGCAACGTTCGAAATCTCGCCGCGACCCTAATGTCTCGAGTTTCGAAAGATAACGCAGCACTCTTTTCTCGTTGGATCGTGTGAAAAGCGTGCATGTAGATGGCAATTAGAGAAAGAGGCGGAGGCGAGAAATACGGTCTATTGACGTTGTCTCAATGTCTGCGAGAGCTCTGGGAAATTACATTATTTCTCTAGTCATATTGACAATTCAATTTCACTGAGTGCACGTACGCTTCGAGCAATTATTTGCATTTCCTGAAAAGTTCTATCGCTGCAAACGATTCAGCAAATTATAATGTTTATCTTCCTTAAACGATATAACTGCATATGTAGAATATTTTCCCAAAGCTTCGAAGCGTACTACAAAAAACTTCAAACGTTGCAGGCCGACAAAAGTATTACTGGAAAGGACGCAATGGAAGAATTATTACTGAACCAAATATGACTAATCCTATAACCGAGGAAGTATCGCTAAAAGATTCTATGATTGCAAGAATGACTACGAAAGAATATTATCGAAAATTCGATCACTCTATGGTCTTATTGATGCGCCGGTCAATAAAAAAGAAAAATTCTTAATAACGATCTTTTGCACGTCGATGAAGTTCGCATCAAAACAAATTTCATCAATGATTTTTTACAAATATCCATGATCGTTCGCAGATTCCAGGCCAAAGGAATGGACATCGGAGTGGCTGATGACTCCCTCAACGGTATACCATACGAGGAGTCGAGTGAAAGCGAAGAAGACGAGGAGATCGAGGATTCCGAAGGTACGAGAACAACTTCACTTGCGCATGAAATCTTAGGACGTTGAATAAGATCTCGCTGTTTTCCAACGGATGACGTTACCAGAACTGCGTGCGTGTAGTTTAAGATGGTAACGCATCTACGAAGAAGTACTATGAGCTAGCTCGAATTGCAGTGTATGTCGTTTAGCACGTCGTTTAGAACATCGATATCTCACCCACTTCCCGACTACTCAGAGCTCTGAGAATTTGCAAACATGCATCCAAAAGATGACGATGCATGATTCAACTTAAAAAATGTATATATTAGGAGTGCAAATAAGTCTACGCCGTTTTTAAAATAAAAAATTGGACAATTTATTGTGAAAGAACGGTACTTTATGTTTGATTCAAATTGAAATTGCTTGTTGAGTAACTCCTAATGTAAATGCAAGTTCTTGCGTTTGGCACGAATTTCACCGTTCCTAAACTTTTGAAACCACTCGCGACAACTTCTCTCACGTAAAGCATCCTCACCATACGCTTATACGAGCAATCGATGCGCCTCAGCTGCAGATTTCTTCGAATTAAAGAAGTTAATCAAAAGTTGCCGCAAACGACGCTCATTCGGCTCAAAACTCGACATTTTCGCACGAAACAAAATTATGTCATGCCGATACAAAATCGCTAATATTTGGAGGTTATGGTCTTGCCGGATGTCCAACCTTACGATATGGCGTTTCACATCTGACAATTTCAACCATAACCTCCTGGTGGGGCCATCTTTAGTCGAACGGCGGAGACTTATTTGTACTCCCAATACGAAATTTGCAACTTTTCATTCAAAGTAGCGACACGCAAACTCACTTTTCCTCTCGTTTAACAGTACAGCGCGAAATTCACACGAAACGCTATTTTTACGATTCTTCAGATCCGGACAACGAGATCGTAAAGGCAAAGCGTACAGCCCGCGAGAGACCCATAAGCTTCACCAAGATGGACGACATAAAGAATCGTTGGGAGTGCACAAGTCAGCAGGGACGACGCGAATCACAGCGCGAAGCGCGCAAGGAAGAAATCGCCGGTATACGCTCGAGACTATTTATGGTGAGTTGTTCAACTGCTAGAAACGTTCAGATTTCGCATCGTCATTGTTCCTTCGCAATCGAGCCCTTCGTTTTTTTCGTTCTTCCGATTCGCAATCCCCTCGTGCAACTGATAATCGAATTCCTCCACAGTTGAAATTAAAAATACCTTTCTATGCTTAAAAAAATACCTTTTATACTTTTTATACTTTTTATACTTTTTATAGGTTATGAAATACATTTTATTTTTCGTCGCCAGGGAAAACAGGGAAAAATGAAAGAAATGTATCAGCAGGCTGTTGCCGAGAGCGAACGAATAACAAAGACGAATCCGACGGAGGAGATTCAGCACTCGTCTCACGCCCGTTCCATCAAAGAGAGATTTGAGAGGGGCGAGCCGATAGCCACGTCCGACGGGGAAAACGAGGCTAAACTGAAGCAAGAAAAACCGGACGAGGAAGTTATCGCCGCCGGTAAGATAGATCGTGAAATTCATCGCGACGCCAATTATATTCTCACCGATTACACTTTAAGTGTTTGTTTGAGGAACGAAAATTTCCATAACATCAATCACTGTCGTAGAAACAACAGAAACATTTTAAAAATCGCTTCCTCCAAGAACGTTTCTTTTTAAATATTCATGAGTGCTGCAAAGTACTCGAAATTGTGTCTAGTACGTCTAAATGAATTTCACAAGTATTATTTCGTCTTGAAATTAGTTAAAAATGTTTTCTGTTGGCTCGTCGAGAAAGCCATGCAAATTCTATTTTCTTTTCGAGTATTTCAATAGGATATCCGTAGAGAAGGCGTTCTCGTGCCAATGAGGTCGCCACAACGACTCTGTAAGAGATTTCGAAGCGGCAATGCAGACAACAAAGCTTGCAAAAGAGAATAAGGATGGAGAAATGTGGTTGAAGCTCTGTGTCAAGAAAAAAATGAACGTATATACATGTATAGCAGGTGTAGAAGTATGAAACCGGAATTTCCCGATAGATGGTGCTAGCCATCAGTTTAGGGACCGTCTCGTAGTAGGGACCTGTTTCGTAGTTTGTCAGAAAAATTACTCGCAGGATAGAGATATACTTTTTACCTTATCGTTAATCAGCAATCCCAGGGCCGTACATTGGTCCCTCCGAAGTACTCGCTGCTTCGTCAGCTGCAATTCTCGATTGTCTGCGGTGAATTTTCCCTTCACCTACCTCAATCTGTATTATTTGTATTTTCATTCGGCATATTTCTTCGTCATTGTGAATTCCTGAATTTTGAGTTCAGATTCGTAATCAGCACCCTCAAAAGCCCCATAATACAAGTTTTCAGGATAAAAAAAATGTCCTGCCATTTTGCGCACTTTTGTCGAATTCTGTCTGCTAACGAAGAGGTTAAGTAGCATCTTCTTAGGGCGTTGCTTGAATTTTACCAACGATTCGGATTGGAAGGAATTTACATTAATACCGCATTTCATCTGATAGCAAATTCGAAAACAATGAGGTTTAGGTAACGTTGAGTATGGGGACAATTGGCTGCTGAGAGGACGGTAATAAAATCCAATATCTCCATGCGAAATGTACATTGGGTTGGTGCAGTACATACAGAAATGAATCGAAGCTACGTGACTACCATCAGGCACTAATTCGAGTACCATTTCGTTTCCCCAGGTATAAGCAGAAAATCGCGATCTCTATTTTTGGAATTGGACGCCTCGGCGGCCAAGACGGGAAGGCCCGTTACGCCTGTCAACCCGAAGACACCTACCGACGTATCCAGACGCGCCAGGGATGTGAGTTTACGCTTGCTGCCTCAATTTACATCCTCTACTCGGCCTCGTATTCAAATCTGACTCTGGTCGAAGCCTATTCTAAGCTACCTCTGGTCACATAGCTGACCAACGTCGGCAAACACGGAAACATCCAGTCGACCTAACCAATGATATGGAAAAGAACGTATTATCCTTGTTGTATCGTTTCAGCAACCCCTATAGGTTACTGACAGTGGAAAAAGATCGATATGCGGAGTTCCGTGAGCGTAGTTTCCAAACATTCTTCTATTACCAATAACTGCGAGAATTTCAAAGAGTACCGTCCATTTTTTTCTATTAGGTGTACAATGTTGCTTCCGCCGTTTTTCGATAGATGGCTGCAGCGGTAAGTGCTAGTCGAAATAGGCAGATGAAAAACGTAACAGAGGGAGCTTGGACATCTGTCAACGCAACGACAGCACCGCATTAGTGAATTTGTGTTTGCGTCATAAATTTATTCTCGATCGAAGATGTCAGTGTTCGCAATCACTTTTGAGGAATAAAGCTTCAAATTTTGGAGAAAAAACACGGCGGAAGCAAAGTTGTACACCTAATATCATTCGCCATGTGGGATCAGCGTATCCGACCTATTTTCCGTTGTAACAAGAGCACCGCATACGATATTTTTCTTCGTACGGAGATCCTGCGTTAGTTGTAGATTCAGAGGCCGCAAGAGGCTTCACCCTACGCGAAAAAGCGACGAACAGTCCTTTTCGTAAGCCCTCGGTGTCTTTTCGAGCGCAAAATATTTTCCTGCCATTCACTTGGGTGGAGTTAGAGAGGGAGACGAAGTTGCAACGTTGTTTCACGATTGTAAATCGAAGTGACGATATTTCTGCGATTCGGTATTGGGTCGGCGTGAAAAAAGGCGTTCATGGGACGTCAGGTGTCGGACGATGTGGTCCGTAGTACGGACACGACCGAGGAGGTCCAGGTCGAGACGTCCGACATCACGAACAAATTCAAGTTCTTCGAGACCTATCGGGAGCCGGCTAAGGAACGAAAAACCTTTCGAATAACACCGCCTCGCGACGATCAAGTCAAGGTTCGCCAAAAATAAACGTCGGAGTTTGGTGTTTTGTTTGCGACGGCGAATTAACCCTTACTGTGTGTTTTGCGGTTACTCCCAAGTGTGCAGCGGGGAGTAATTCGTACCTGCGCTGCTTATCTACAAAGCGTGGGCAGCGGGAGAAAGCAGCTTTTCAGTAATTTACCCTCCACAGCGATGCTTGTGTGTTATTAAAATCTGCTGCTTCTCGCAGCCCATGGGGTTTGAGGGACAAGTGTCGCGAGCGAATAAAATGCAGCAGCATTTTGGTGACTCGGTAGTTGACACTGAGCATTACCGCAATACCACGCCGAAGCACGAAAGTAATGCTAGTAAGTTACGGAGGTGCTTCTGCATTTGGTTGCGGTCTGGCCCCGTGGTGTTGATGTCCAAGGCTAGCATTTCGTGAACGACAGAAAGCAGCAACATTTTGGTGACTTGCCAGCCTAGTAGCTGGTAGGTTACGAAAACGCTGTTACTTTTTGGTAATTCGCTAGTTCGTACCTTCCATTAGTCCAACAGCATATCGCGTCACCTAGGCAATGCTGGGAAATTACTGAAACGGCGCTGCGTCTTGCTGCTCGCGACATTCCAGCCTCGAACTAACGTTTTATGGGGAGCTTGAAGCAGCAGAATTTCAGTAACTTACAAGTTATTACTAGCGTTGTTCCAGTAGTGCGATTTTACCACCAAACCGATGCTAATAAGCTTCTAAAATGCTGCTTTTTCCTTACTGCTCATAAAACAGTAAGGCTAATAATTCATACGCAGCAAAAGGCAGCACAATTTGGCAACTTACCAGTCTTAACGAGTGTAACGCTAAGGGTAACTAGCGAGCAGTGAAAAGCAACAGCATTTTGTCAACTGGCTAGTACATAGCCCGCGTTGGTCCAACAGCACGTTGAATCGTCAAATTGATGTTAGGAAGTTACTAAAATGCTGCTGCCGCTGCTTCAGCTACCCGACAAACGTTACCTTGAGAAGTAACCCAATTTGACACTATTCCTCTGCCTTTCATGATTGTTCTCGAAGATGGCTACGTACAAACGTCTTCTCCAACAATTTTATTTATCTGCGGAGAATGGTTCCCCTTGCGAGGACTTTTCTGCGAGTTCCAGCAGTTGGCCACGACATGAATGACCCCCCTTTTGACGAGCTAATCGGCTCCACGAATCTCGTTAATCCTTCATCGCGAACAAGAAAGGGAAATACGTGTTTTGCTTTAACGACGCATGAAACGCACGAGCTTTAATCCTTTGGACTAACAGAACAAGAGGTGAAAAGAGGAAGAGAGGCGCGATAGAGAGAATGTGTTAGGGAGCAGGCGAGACATTTTTCGTAATTAAACGACTACACAATGAGATTCTTTGTGCGAAAAAGTGAGTGGAACGTACCCGTGAAGTCAACTATTTCTTCTTACGCCCTTTTTCACGAGAATATTCGAGAACCCCTGAAAATTGCGAATGGACGAGACCTATATGATGGGGCTTTTCAAGACCGATGGAAAAAAATCGTACGATGGCAACCCTTCACAGTGAGAACCACTGACGCACAAAGGGGGAGCGCTCTGTCGAAGGTCGTTTAGTGGTTGTTTTTTTTTCTTCGTGCGGATAAAGAGCTGGCATTAATTTTGCTTTTTCTGCCAACTTCGCGACGACGAATATTCATGGAATTCTTCTTCGTTTCCCCCCCTCGTGTTCCGAGGTAATTACTGCACTTGGCGTACGAACACGGTCAATTTCATTTTATCTTGTGATTGTCGCGTTCGAAAGTGGCACACGACCGTTCGCCAGTGACAGAAGAGGACGAGAAGTTTAAATAAAATTAATAAAATGGCAACGCTCGAATCATCCAAGCTTGAACGAGAAAAATGCATCAGTTCACTTCCGTTATGTATCCTACATTATTCTTTTTTCAGATAAAAAAAAAAAGACATAATTTGCGGAAGTGAACCATCACGATGGATAAATTATCGACCCTGTTCTTTGTTTTTTTCGCTTTCGCGAAGAAAATACGTTCTTTGCTGGCGAAGCGCGCCACCATCTGGTCAATGGGGAAAGAGTTCGATGCTAATCGCGAGTCTCGCCACTTTTACGGACTTACTCTGAGAGCTATAATTACATATGCTGATAGGATGAGCGCCGGCGTGAATATTCGCGAGATGATGAAAGATGGAAATTTTACGGTGAAAAATAATCAAATGTTTTTAAGACACGGTGTATGATTTTTATTGATATATTTCAATTCAACTGTGCAAATTGTCGTTGTTGAGTGAGAGAGATGAAGAATTCTTACGGGAATTCTCAATCGGTACATTATCGGCATTGTGCTCGAAAGTGTAATGCGCGGGAGGGAGTGCAGGGGGCGATAGATCCTCGGATAAATTTATTATGCCCTAGTAGACTTTGGAGCGAAGGTAGATAACATAGAGGAGCGGGGGAGAGTGCTAGAGAAAGAGGAAGAGAGATAATGAGACTCGATGCAAAATCGACGGTTGATAGTCTCGGACCTAGGCACTTTTGCTGGGCTTGTCCAAGGCCTATTATTTTTCCAGTACTATTCGCCCGCATATACAGGGTGTTAAGAGGGTCGATGCGAAGCCTTAAGGGGGTGATAGGTCACCTGCTTAGGAACATACCTAACCTATGATTTCGGAAAATTTCCCAATATTAGGTACTCAGTCGTTTACCTCTTATATTAATGCTATTTTTGTCAAAATAGCATTAACATAACATTTGGCGAGCGTCAGAGGCAGCGAGAGAGAGAGAGAGAGAGAGAGAGAGAGGGGGGGGGTGGCACTTGATGTCTCGACTGCCCTTGAACCCCGCATGGTCAGCCATAGCTTTACCGTTAGTATTCCTACATCCTTCCATTCGTGAAGAGTGGAGAGGAACGAGAAACAGGGAGAGAAAGAGCGACGGAGAGAAAGAGAAAAGCGAGTGCGCCGCGGAGGGGGAAAAGGGGCGAGAGGGAGGTAGAGAGAGGGAAAGAGAGAGATGGCGAGAAAAAGTGAGACTCCGGCTCAACCACCGGCCACCCAGTAACGCACGCTCGCGCCACACTCAGTGCACTCGCATACTCGGCGAAACGGAGAAATACGGAGAAACATTCGGTGAAGTGACGCCGGTAGTGAGAGAAAAATCACGAATTCAGTGCCATATTCGCTCGAAGTTTTGAACAATCGCGAAACTGGACAGGGAAAAAAGAGAAAAAGTGACACTGCTGCGATTTTTCGGTTGAAGCTAGAAAATATCGATTGCCGTGGTAGAAAGATATTCGGAGTCCGCGCAACTTTGTACTTTCGCGAAAAGTTCAGTTCTTCGTTGCCGTGCATTCCATACACATGACCGAGGTAAATACGGAAGGATTTTGTTTTTTCTTCTTCGCGGATATACTTTTCGCGTTGTTTTTTTTGCTTGCATTGGACAAATATGAGTGAAGTTCGTGCAGGGGAACTGTTTTGAGAATGTTTAGATCGTTTTTTTTTCTGTACGCGAAATTATTCGAAGCGTTCGGGAATTTTTTTGAAACAAAGGGGAAAAAAGACGGAACGGACAAAGGGGAACGGTACTCGACGCGTTCACGCGAACGTTTCGGTGGACGCGGGTTATCGCAGGAATGGAATCCCAATGATATTTCTGTGGGAATGACGAGCCTTTTGGTCGGTTCTCGCATCGCGGGGCAGCGCGTCAAGCGGTAATTTCTCTTTGAGGCGTAGAAACGGGAATTTTCTGGATTTTTTTGACGAAACTATGAAGACAATTGAAAAATCGTTTTGTCCGTTTGTTCATTGTGTATTGAGGTTAGAATTTTTTTTTTTTTCAATTTAAAAAACAAAATCGCTGTCTACAGCATTTGGGAACGAGACAATTTTTTTTCCAAGCTACCATTCGGCACGCAGTATAAGTGATGAACATCGGACGGAAGGAAATACATTTTTTGTTTCATTATCAACATGAGTTTGGTCACAGAAGTAAACAGGGTTCGTTAAGAACAATTAATTTTGAAGAAATAAGTAAGATGGCTATTTTCATGAATTTTTCTTATAGGTTTATACTATAGATATTGATATAAAAGTTGCTACACTTAATTTCGAAATGCATTAAAAAATTATTTATTTGAGTCACTATTTATAGACGAAAATGGTAGGAAAAAAAATGTTCTAAAAAAATTGTAGGTCTGCGCTGTTGATGTCATACGATTTTTGATATATGCAAAAGTAACAAAATGGCGGACATTTTGCGATTAATATCGTGTTTTTTCGATGTTTTTGGCAAAAAAAAACACTTTTTTTTCCCAAAAACTTTTTTAAAAAAGATTTTATCGACACGCCGTCGAAAAACGTTGTTTCGAGAAAAACGCGTTTAAAGTTTGTTTGGGTCACATAAACACGTACAATTTAAAAAAAAATGTATTTCGAAAGTGTATTTATTAAGTCTAACAATTTTTATATCGAGATCTATTATATAAACCTATCAAAAAATTAATGAAAATAGCCTTTTTGGCGTCTATAGTGAGAAGACCCCTTAACTAGCAGTGCTATCGTTGCAATAATAAGTTTACCTTAAATCTGCGATTCCTGCGCCATATGGTGGACTTTTCTCGTGAATTTGTGTCGTCTCAAGCGACGAACGAGAGTTTTGACATTTTCACAGTAGCCTTACGCCTCGAATACCTTCGACATTTTTTTCTCGCTGCTCATCGTCAATTGAAGTGGATTAAAATATATCGAGATCGTTGCAATTCTTTAAGCCAACGTTGTACCCGATTATTATCGTATGCATCTATCATTGAGAATGGGCCAAGGGATTGAAATGAGATGTTTTTTTTTTTTAGTCGGAGACGACGGTCTCTTTTATTGTGCCCGAATTCTATTGCTCCTGAATTCAACAGGTTTGTCGTTTCGAGTCAACGGTATTGAGGAGTTTAACGAGATGCGATTTTCACCGCAATTTTTAATACTCCTCGTGCTACAATTATTTCTATTTCGTCCGCGGAATTGGTGCAAAGTAAGAAGTTGTTTTCATTATTGTGCAATCTTTTTTTTTTTTTTCATAAAAACTTTTCTTTCGTTCGTCTGTTGAGAAGAGTTTCTCCTCTATTTAATCTCCGATTGCACGCATTTCGAGCCATATATCCACCGTGTAGGTGCTCGGAGTTTCTACGCTCGAGTACTATCGGAGAAATCCATCTTATCGCGAAACTCGCTAATTGGTCGCGCGAGGATTCATCACTGCTATCGTGTTGGATTCTACATTGTTTTTTAATCGATAAACGGCTCGGTATCAGAGTTTTGCAGTAATTTCGCGGCTTTGAGATAGCACAGAAATATTACTCATCGTTACGCGGAGGAGTGAGAGAGCGAGAGAGAGAGAGAGAGAAAAATAAATAAATAAGTATAAAAATTAAAAAAAAATAATTATGAAAAATTAAGAAAAAAATTTAAAAAAATAATCAACAATGAAACATTTTTCAAAAATTAAAATTTTTAAACTTGAAAATTAAAAAACTTAAAAATTAAAAACTAAAAATTAAAAAAAATTAAATAGATACATAGCCTTATTAGTGCTCTAGGACCTCCGGCACACAATCCTCAGACTCCACGCGATGCGTAAAGAAGTACAAAAAATTAAAAATTGATCAACACAACAACAAAAAGTGCCGACTCTGTACGAATTAAGAGATGTAAAAACGAAAATTAAAAACAAGCGGCACGTAGAAATAAAAATAGAAATAAAATCGCTGTAGCAAAGAAAGAAAAATTATGCAAAAGAAGAATGCAAAAAATAACGAAAAACCGTATGAAAAATAAAGATAAATGGAATGAAAAATAAAAATACAGAAGAGAGAGCGGGAGAGAGTGAAAAATGAAAATAAAAAGGGCGAGAGAGGGGAGAGATTGATTGATAGTTTAATTTATCCCTTCGTAAGAATCTTTAGGCAATAGGATACATATAGTATAAAATAATATAATATATCTCATATAAAATAAAAAAAGACAGCGAGGAGAGAGAGAGAGAGAGAGAGAGAGAGAGAGAGAGAGAGAGAGAGAGAGAGAGAGAGAGAGAGAGAGACTATTATATTGTGTCAAGAAATTCTACATTCTCGTATCGCGTCAGAAACGTGGAGGGCAAGAGAGGAAGAGGAATGGAGATTATGCACATCCTACGTGCGAGCTGGTTTCCTGTAGCCATTTGTGCCAACGACGCTGGCGTGTATAAATTTCATCAGAGAAGCACACGCACGAAGCACATTCTCCGGAATGAAGGGAGCCTCTTTCTTCCTCGCTCGCCTTCCGTCGATGAAGACGAATTTTTTCCACGCGAGAATACTTTTTTTTTCACTTCGAAAGTTCAGGCGTCACATTTTTATGACTTCTGTACGGGAATTGCAATAACGGTGCGCGAATTTAAAGAGGGCTCTGTCATTAAAGTGAATCATAATGCGCGAAGAGGGAGAGAGACAACGAGAGACATCTGTAGGCCAGAAGTAACGAGAGATGTAAAAAGAAGGAAAGAGAAAGAAAGGGAGAGAGAAAGAGAGCTCGGTTGGAATAAACAGTTTGTATTCCAATCGTGTAGTCGCCTGAACGAGTTTAAATTGCTGGCAATTCACGAAATAATGAAACAAAAAAAAATTGAACTTGAATTTCAATCGTTCAGAGCGGAAAACCAGCTTAGACGACACGAAAAATCGAAGTTCTTTTTTAATCACTGAAAATCGCTGAAAAAAACGTACTCCCAAACTGGCTTCTCGCCTTAAGGGGCTGTGCCAGTGTGAACGCTGAAAATTTGGGTGATTTTCGGGATTTTTTTGGAAGTAATGTACTCGATTAAATGTTTCGGAAAATTAAGAATATATTTGGCTATATTTGACCTATGTTAGATAATTTTTTCATAGAAAAATATTGAGATCCAAGCGACTTAGGCGCTGCCTTCGGAGGCGCAAAAAAAAAGTTCCTCCACTGCTGACACGATTCCGGCCGATTGAGTAGCCGAAACCGAAAAAGGAAAAAATGTCGTTAAACTGGAAGGTATTTCCTGTACAATGACGTAGGATTTTCGAAAAATATTGAAATCTAACAAAATGGCGTAGTTATGAAAAAAAACGTCTGTTTTCTTGCCTATAAACTGGTCGTTTTTTTCAACGCCAAATCGTCAATTTTCATCCAATCGAAAATATCCTAGGTCATTGTAGAGTAAATATATTCAAGAGTACTCAGTTCAAATTTCAGGTCAATCGGATAATTGCTCTTTGAGTTAGAATGTCAGCAAATTTGAAAAATGTCATTTCGAGAAAAACGCGTTTAAAGATTTAACTGGGGCATTTTATACATTTTTACACGATATTCTTGAAAGCATAAACTGTCGAAAAAGGCAAAAAATCGCTTCTTTTAAAGTGTCACACTGGTATAGCCCCTTAAAGTGTTGTTTTAAACATTTTTTTTCGGACCCGAGAAAAGTTATAATTTCACGATTTTTTCAGCATTTTCTTAATTCACCCAGAAGAAAAATAAATGACAATTGAAAATTTCATTGGGTTATTTGGTGCGGTCGAGAATTACGAGCTGCATCTTTGCCGCTGATTGGGGACTGCAGTGGCAAGACGCATATGGAATAGGCTGATAAATCTGCACTCATTTATCGTTCCACGTTGAAACATTTTTTTTTTTTATACATTTCAAATATGCATGAAAAAATACCTCAATGTTTACTGGGCTCACTTCGTTTTTTTCCTTCTAAAAAAATTCCCGAAAAAACGCTTTTTTTTTGGACCTTTTAATTCAGGCCCCGGCGTTGAAAAAACTCGATCCAAAAGTCCAATGCGACGAACGATAGGGAATATCATTCGCAAAGCTCGGAACAGGCCCTGCCTCTTTCTTCTTCTTCTTTGTCTGAAAAATTAATTTTGGACGACCATCGGAGCATTCAAGCTGCATTCAAGAGCCACCAACACACTTCGAAGAAGAAAAAAAAGCATATTCCCGTCTGGAGCCTGCGTTTATTCAAATCTCGTGCCTGTGTAACTTGAAATTCCGGGATGTGGGGTGACATCATAAGTCGTTTGGGAAGAGCGAGAACGGATTCGATATATTGTGCGCGCGCGGTGTATGTGGGAGCGCTCGAGCGAGCCAGCGGGACAGACGAGTTGTAAAAGGGTCCGAGGGGAAACGCGGGGGATTCCGGTTCGAGAACGGAGAGAAGGACGGAGCGAACGAAAGAGACACGTACATGCAGGACAAAGAGAGAACCCATACACCCCGTAAACCTTTCATCCCGTGTGGAAAAATTTTACAGCCTGAGACTCTTTGTCAGGCGGATTATTTTCAAAGTTGATAGATTGAAATACAGTGCTCGGTATTTTTGGTTTTTGTGAATACTTATTGTTGGTAATCATGATAACTTATATACGATACAAATGATAATAATAAACATGCAGCTTATTTATGAGGTTATATTTTTATTTATTAATTATACAATTTAAAATTAAATTTAAATTAAATTTAAATTAAATTAAAACTAAATTTAAATTAAATTAAAATTAAATTAAAATTAAATTAAAATTAAATTAAAATTAAATTAAAATTAAATTAAAATTAAATTAGCATTAAATTAAAATTAAATAAAAATAAAAATAAAAATTTAATTTTAATTAAATTCATTCAAAAAATTTCTTTGAAAAAAATGGCTACATTTTGCAACAAAAAATTCATCCAAATTTTTTTAAATGGCTAATTTTGTAACAAGAAGTTCAAAGAAAATTTAAAAACTTGAAATTCAAGTTTCAAGTTTTTCAAAATACAAATTTTTCAAATCAAAAACTTGAAATTCAAATTTCAAGTTTTTCAAAATTCAAATTTTTCAAATTCAAAAAAAATTCAAAAACTTGAAATTCAAATTTCAAAAAAATTTCGAAAACATTACGGGTCATGTTTTAAAAAGAAAGATTTATGCAAAATTTCATCAAAAATTTTGCCTGTTTTGAAAATGCAGCTTAGCAGACTGTGCGATGCCTCCGCCATTTTCAAAGATTAGTTAAAAAAATCCCACATAACAGTCGAAAGTAGTATCAACACAAAGCTTCAGTCTCAAAAATGGAAAAAAAGAACTTTCATTTAAAAAAAAACATTAAACTTAACCATTTTTTTCGTCGTCCAAAGGTATCTCCCCCCTTAAAGTTCAATAGCAGTTCCTACGAAGTGATCATATCGATTTTTAAAACTGTTCACAGCGTTAGGACCTCTTAATGTTACAAAAAAATGATCGATTGTAACAAGAATTAAGAAATGAAAAAAAGTTAGAAAGAACTTTCGTTGCGTTTCAACGACGCGTAATCCAACGCCATTTCGTTTAAACACATCTCACATACGCATACACATACCCTGAATTAACTGTATCGATTATAACCCCACTTTTTGAGTTTTGTGTGCGTTGACCTATTCAGCAGGCTTGCATGTAATCCAATTCTCGACGTTGTTGCACCTAAGCATTGACAATTTACTCGAGGACTATAGAAATCGATCGGAGCTCAATGAAACACTATTTTGTTTTTCTTTCAATCTACCAGAGGTACAAGTAAGTTTCAAAGGATTTGCGAGAGAGGGCGTTACCAGAATCGAGTAGCATCTAACCATAACCTCCCCACCTTCGCGTCCAAGCGTCGTCGTTAGGCTTCAGTTTTCAGTGCGTCTTATTTTGTCGAAGTGTAAATCACGGTCTTACATACAGGCAGGAAGACTAGAGAGAAGGAGTGGACGCAGCATAGGCCAATACGTAGTTCCAGCGTCTTAAAAAATCCGACTGCAATAGTTCCAGATCGTGCCACTAGCAGCTCCCCTGACGATAACGTCTCAAATAATGATAATAGTCCAAACCTCACGCATGCGCACAAATAATGAAAGAATTTGATTTCGGTGTGTCTTTGTGCTCCGCTTTGAGGCTCATTTTTAATATTATTGTGTTTTGTAATATTGAGAAAAACTTCACGAAATTGTTTTCTTCAAAGCCCAAGGTAGAATTATTTTCAATATTGCTCCCAATCAATCGTCATTAGGGTTAGCCTTCAGTTTCTTTTTTCATGCATGTAGTTCGGTTCATGAGAAACATAACCTTTACGCTTCATTCTTCCCGAAGTAATGAGCATAAAATGGAGCATAATTTAAAAGTTATTTTTTCTCGCAAATACAACTGCAATTTTTTCACAAGTTCCTTTTTTTCTCCAGTGCAGTTGCATTTGACATACTGGTATGTCACCTACTTCCACTCTGCTTTTCTTGAATAAAAAATTTTTAGCGCATAACGACGAATGTAAATGTATATTTAGGATGCTGGGAGATCAATTGTTACTACAATATCACTATTAAGGGCTTATGTTGCACTTAGTGGATGTTGATCATCACTACAGTACAAAAAAACACGTTTTTTAGACGATAAATGTAATTGTGCCTAATCTAGCAGGTAAAACATATTAAAAAAATGAATTCAGAGACGTTTTTTGGGTCGCTGATTACGAATTCGAGCTCAAGATCCAGAAATCCAAAATGGCGGACCAAAACCGAAGATTTTACTGGAATTACTAAAACATCGGAGTTGCTCAATATGTTGATTCTGTTATACTGAATTTCTAATAGGATTACGCTTTTAGCATTACCCGGAGCTAACGGCGAGGACGTAGCGAGTTTCTAGCTCCATATCTTTTCTTTTTTTTGCTTTATTTTATATATTTTTTTTGCTTTCTTATTTTTTATATTTTTTTTTTACTTTCATATTTATTTGTACCTAAAGACTAAAATCGTTTTAGGTGTGGTAGGTCGCAAAACAATTGCGATTTACGTTTAAATTATTAGCTCAGATTAGTATCAGTGACCAAGCCAGATTTGTGTTTCATTATCCTATATTGGAAGTGCCATTTTTATTGTTCAATTTTGAACTGAGCTTCGAATTCAACGACTCAAAAAACCCCTGCGTATGGAGTTTCATCTTCATCAAGCTACTTTGAGCATTTTGGTCCGTCATATTGGATCCGCCATCTTGAGTTTCCAAATTTCGAGTGCAGATTTGAAATCAGCGACCCCGAAAACCCCCGAGTGCCAATTTTTGCTTTCATCAAACATTTTTTGCAATTGTGGTCCGCCATAGTGGATCCGCCATTTTGAATTTCCAAATTTTGAGTGCAGATTTGTAATCAGCGACCCCGAAAACCCCCGAGTACCAACTTTCGCTTTCATCAAAGGATTTTTGCATTTTTGGTCCGCCATATTGGATCCGCCATCTTGAATTTCCAAATTTTGAGTGCAGATTTGTAATCAGCGACCCCGAAAACCCCCGAGTACCAACTTTCGCTTTCATCAAACGATTTATGCATTTATGGTCCGCCATATTGGATCCGCCATCTTGAATTTCCAAATTTTGAGTGCAGATTTGTAATCTGCGACCCCGAAAACCCCCGAGTACCGACTTTCGCTTTCATCAAAGGATTTTTGCATTTATGGTCCGCCATATTGGATCCACCATCTTGAATTTCCAAATTTTGAGTGCAGATTTGTAATCAGCGACCCCGAAAACCCCCGAGTACCAACTTTCGCTTTCATCAAACGATTTATGCATTTATGGTCCGCCATATTGGATCCGCCATCTTGAGTTTCCAAATTTTAAGTGCAGATTTGTAATCAGCGACCCCGAAAACCCCCGAGTACCAACTTTCGCTTTCATCAAACGATTTATGCATTTATGGTCGCCATATTGGATCCGCCATCTTGAATTTCCAAATTTTGAGTGCAGATTTGTAATCTGCGACCCCGAAAACCCCCGAATACAAAGTTTCGCTTTCATCAAACGATTTTTGCATTTATGGTCCGCCATATTGGATCCACCATCTTGAATTTCCAAATTTTGAGTGCAGATTTGTAATCTGCGACCCCGAAAACCCCCGAGTACCAACTTTCGCTTTTATCAAAGGATTTTTGGATTTATGGTCCGCCATCTTGAATTTCCAAATTTTGAGTGCAGATTTGTAATCAGCGACCCCGAAAACCCCCGCGCACAAAGTTTCGAGCTGATTGCACGTAAGGAACAATGTATGCTTCAAAGGGTTAATACCCAGGTCGTTTCCAGACCTGTACATAAGACCGTGGTGTAAACAGCAGTTTTTTTGAACTCCAAATATGTCGACTTTTGTGCCAACGAAACGCAATTTGCGGGAAGCTTTAACGTTCTGCTTCCATTTGAAAAAAAAGCAGCTGACGGTCACCAATTGCTCAACGAACGACTCAACAAGCATCGTTACCATTTGTTTCCACAACAAAGCTCCAATTATCACAAAGAAATCCTTTAAAACTTACTTGTACCCGTAACAATCGTTCTGCAAATGACAAAATCAAAAAGGTCAACTATAATCACTCCGAAGCGATGGAAAACGACTTTTCTCTTCTGCAAGATCGATATTGCAATTTGCCCCAGATCATTTCGGACTATTCGTTGCAAATTGCAGGAATTCAAAGTTTGCGTTTCGAAACGAAAGATAATAATAGCGAGCAAGAATTTTTAGTAACAATCGATCGTGTCTATACGCGACGATTTTTCGTTATCTCCGGATTACGAATAACACGAAGCTTGCGGGTGATCGAAAACAGATGAGCTCGCCGGATCGTGAAATTTATCGGGACCCGGATGTCGTGCGAGCCGACGACAGAGTAGACGAGGTCGTCCGCACGGACACGGCCCGCAAGATGCTCTCGATCTTCAGGCAAATGGAAGAAAAAGCAACCAAGGAGGACATACCGGATGGACCCAAACCACTCAAGTGCTTCACTCCACCGCCCGAGGACAAATTCGCAAAGGCGACCGCTTCCGCGTCTGAGGACGAGGAGGACGAGGAGGGCGAGGAGTCCGAGGACGAAGAAAGCGCCGAGGAGAGAGACCCAAATTACGTCAGGGCTTCGGATAAGGTGAGAATTGACAAAGAAAAAAAAACAACAAACACATTGGTCAACGCGGACGAATTCCTGTTTCTCCCTTGTAATTTCTTCATGCTCCCTGAATCTTCATCTTTCCATCATTGAAATTCACTTCATTTGGGTAATTCACTGCTTTCGTTCGTGCTGCCTTCATCAAGTTTGCTGTTCTAAAAAAAAAAACGATTGAAATTGATTGCAAAAGGCCTCATGCCGGAAGCTAGTTGAACTTTTAGAATCATTGGCAGCCGATGACGCAGCAGTTTCGAAACGATCGTATTATACCCCAGCCGAATAATGAAGGTTCGAAACCACTTGGAATGGTTCTCCGTAGGTAGAGGACGAATTTTTGAAACAAGCGAAAAACGCTGCACGAGCGAAGACTCTGCGAGCGAAATTCGAGCAGTGGGAAACGACCGATGGTAAGGTGGCGAGTCATCACGTAGCCGAGATGGATATGGCCCAGGGTAACGGCGATCAGGCGAGCATAGAATCGGCGAGCAGTCTAAGAGCCCGCTTCGAGTCGCTCGGCTCCCAACCCCCCGATGCACCACGAGCCCAGAAAGTTAAAGTCAATAGATTTGTGGTAAGTTTCACTTGACTTCCAGCTTCTGTTTTTTTCACTTGCTCTCGCAAATTGTACTCGTACGTGTTTTCCTGCATTTGAAAAACTTCACCAAATCCAACGATAATTCTCACTCCGCGAACAGTTTGTCGAGTCATTTCTGCACGATTTTATTCGACTCTCGAGAAAAACGATTTTTTAATTCGTATATCAAATTTGTGCATTCGGAATGAAAACCAAAAAACAAGTGGAATTGCATAAAACAAACGTATTATTCTCGAGGCAAAATTGATCTCTCTCTTCGTTTCGACTCGATTGAATTTGACTTGATCGAAATTAAATTCGCTGCGGCTAGACGTCCGAATAGCGGCTCGGTTCACGCTGTACAACGCCTCAAACAAACAAACCCAAACAAACAAACCTAAATAAAGAAACCCTAACACGCAAACCAAACGAAGTAATCCAAACAACACAAATCCAATGAAACGAACCCAAACAAAGAAAACTACATAAAGAATCCCAAACAAAGAAAACCACATAAAGACACCCAAACAAAGAAACGCAAACGACAAAAATTCAAACAAAGCCAAACCTACAAGCCCAAACACACAAACCCTACACGCAAACCCAAACAAACTAACCTTAACAACACAAATCCAAACAAACGAACCCAAACAACGAAACGCAAATAGAGACATCCAAACAAAGAAACCCAAAAAACACAAATTCAAACCTACAAACCCAAACAAACAAACTTAAACAAACCACCCCAATAAACAATCATTCCCAAACACACAAACCCAAGCAAACTAACCTAAACAACACAACCCAAACACAAACTTAAACAAACAAACAGACCGAAACAAACAAGCCAAGCCAAGTAAACCCAAACAAATTAACCCAATGAAAATTGTAAAAATTTTATTCGAACGAAGACGTGTAAATTATTCGTCCAGATGGTTTGTTTAACATATTGAACACATTCTACCTGGACAATTATATATATATATATATAAGGGTGATTAAAAAAAAAAAAAAATTTTTAATTTTCTTCCAAACCGGTTTAAAAGTTTCATTTAGGTATACAAAGACGCCAGTTAAAATTTAAGATTTTAATATTGACATTAAGGGGTGGCGCATCGCACTTTTCGATTTCCCATAAGAATAACATTTTCGATTTCCCATAAGAAACATTTTCTTTGCTGCTTCTGATTTTCATAACTAGCTAACAAATCATCGTACCAAAAATCTCAATACATATTTTTGTAGGAAATTGAACGCTCTACAAAAAAGGTCTCTTGTCAAAATTTCCTAAAACTAACTGTATCAAAGTTCACAGCCTGTCAAAAGTTGAGTTACCTATCATTTGACCTTTTTTTTTTTTTTTAATATAACAGCGAATGCAGGTCTTACAAATAAAGTAGACATGAGTTTCGTTATAAAGCATGCATTTTGCTATGAACAAATGATCACTTATAATTACAGCAACAATGAAACAATTTTTCAATAGAAATTTGGTCGGAAAATGTTTTTATCGTTTTATTTGTTTATTTTTAATGGTAAATTTTGTCTTTTCATTACTGTAATTAACGGAAGACATAAATAAAGAGACAAGTGTTTTTCTTTTATAAATCTATTAATTTTATTTATTTGAATTGCTATAGGCCCTCAAATATTTATGCGAATTTACATTAATTTGTTATACGAGATTTTTTTTATAACAATTCGGATTACATCGCTGATACTTGCGGACCAAGTTTTGTGGCCAACAAATGTGACTTCAGTGGGTTAATAGACCGTCACGCCTCCACTGGCCGACGAACGAACTACACTAGTAGTCATGTATAACTCCATCTAGTAGAAAAAGAATGGTACTACTGACACGGTGTAAAAATAATCATTTTCATCGATCGTTAAATAAAAAAGAAAGATTCCTCAACGAATATTTGGAATTATACATACAACATTTTCGAAACGTATTTAAAAAGTAAGAATAATTATAGAATACAAATTTGACGTGTTGAAATAATAAGTATATTTATTTTTTTATTTTTTTTCACAATAAATAAAATTGAAAAATTGCAGAGCAAATTTGAAAAATTTAAGAAACACTGAAGTTTTGTTTCATTATTGCAAAATAGAATTATTAGTGATCATCTATTCATAGTAAAATGCATGCTTTACAACGAAACTCGTGTCCACTTTATTTATAAGACCTGCATTCGCTGTAATATTTTAAAAAAGGTCAAATTATAGGTAACTCAACTTTTGACAGGCTGCAACTTTGACACAGTTTTACGAAATTTTGACAAGAGACCTTTTTTGTAGAGCGTTCAATTCGCTATAAAAATATGTATTGAGATTTTTGGTAGCAGCAAAGAAAATGTTTCCTATGTTATTCTTATGGGAAATCGAAAAGTGCGATGCGCCACCCCTTAATGTCAATATTAAAATCTTAAATTTTAATTGGCGTCTTTGCATACCTAAATGAAACTTTCAAACCCGTTCGGAAGAAAATTAAATTTTTTTTTTTTCAACCGTCCGGATACTAGTTGACACGAATCACGAACTGAGCCGCTATCCATACGAATAACATACGCTTATTCACCCGATAACCGTGCGGCGAGTCCCTCCGAATAAAATTCAACCGACCCGAGTTGATTAATTTTGTTCTCACTGTAATTGCATCGGAATGAGCGATATCGACGATGGCGATGCTTCATTCATTTTCATCACCGTAATATTCCTTTTCCCTAACAACTTTCATGCAACGTCTTTCGCGATAACGCGAATTTCACGTAACTTCGCAAAATCAGTTTGCCGGCTACGTAAAAAGAAAATAACGTATCATCGTTGCACGAATCTTATTTTCTCACGTAGATAATAGTGAATCTTTGACTCGCGCCAATGAAATTGCACATTTCGAATTAACGAATACAATTTGCGGTCGAAAGACAAATTCGCCTAACGTCCGTTGGCATAAAATAAAAAATTCGTCAGTCGACAATTTCGTGGAATGCAAATGCGGATTCGGAAGAATATTTATTCGTTATTTTCAATTGCCGTGGAATCAATTGAAATACAACGAATATTTTGCACTTTACGCAATTCTATATGAAATTGAACGAAATAAATATTGTTTTTTTTTTTATTAAATTGGGGAATTCACAAATAAATGAAAATAAATACGTGGATGTGTATAGATGGCTTGAGATCGGAGAAAAAGATGGCGAGTCAAAGTTTTAACGTTACTGCAGCTTTACCCTCTTAATCCCAATAATTACATGTAAGGCTGAAAATTAATATTTAAGTTGTGCCAATGCGTTTGACCGTTCAATGTTGTTACATCACACGACCCATTTGTTATCACAGTTTATCTACCTATATATATATATATATATAACCTCATATATATATATATATATACCCGACTAGAAATTTTGCTACGGGCCGGAACAAGCATGGATCCGGCATGCCGTATCCCGTGCCGCGGCACTGATCAAGCTGCCGGATCAGGGCCGTAACAGGCGTGAAACGCTTTTTCGCATCCGGCCCGGATCCGGATAACGGACACGGCCCTGATCAGTAGGCCTTTTCAGGCCCTGATCCGGCCGCCGTATCAACGCCTGAAATTATAAAAAACAAATGATGGATTTAAGGCGTTAGGCCACAGTAACGGATATAAAATCATGTGCGAATCCGGCACGGATCCGACGTGCCGTACCATGGCGCCACCTGGCGCCATCTGCCGGCCACGCAGGCCATGTCAAGGGATGCCGGATCCGTACCGGATCCCGCCCGGATCGGGCGTGTCCTACTACGGCATTCCGGATTGCAGCCTGATAGGGCTCTGGTCAGTCTTCAAGCAGCCGGATCAAAATTTCTAGTCGGGATATATATATATATATATATATATGAGGTTGTATGTTTGTCTTTATTTCGTTTACGTCATCGTCCCTAATCGTTCATTAAAAAAAAGCTGTAATGACGATTTCTTCATGAATAACACGTACTACACGAGTATCTTATATGCGTTAAATAAATGTGTATAAATAGAGCACATGGAACGATGCGACTTGACGGGCTTTATTTCGTTTGGTTTTAGCCGTTAATTATAGTCCGCACATTATGTTTGTTGACTTAGCGAGCTTCCTCTCATTTGTTTATTGCGATTGGCATGAATTGCGTGAATTTTCATTTGTTTATCTTGTGAGTCGCGTCATCGGGAGAGCGTGTGCACATGGAGGATCGGTGAAAAGCTTTTCGTCATTTTGGACATTTTATTTTGAGTATAAATTTTTGTTCACTTCGAGCCTACATTCAGAATTAATTTGAAAATTCGTTCTACGATAATATTGCGATAATCCAAAGTGATCGAAAAGTTTTAACCGGTATTGTATATATGTATATTATAATATGATAATAATATTATTATATTATATTATACGCGCGTGTGTGTTATATACACGTGTTTTGTCGTTGTTCAGTTTTTGCAATGAGTTTTTACCAAGCCAAAGCGTCCTTGACACCGAGAAAGACCCTTCGGGCACTTGAACAAAAATTCTACGATTCGATCAATATGTTTGGACGTCGTGAGATTCCTCCAATTGTTGAGGGATTGAGCTACTGTGACGATGTGAAAATCGGGTGACGAAAAAAAATTCATGTTTTGAAGGAATAAGTAAGATGATTGAAAAATCGATTAATATTTGGAAGTAGGGCTCCGGCTGGAAACGGGAACATTTTCTTCAAGGGTTCAAACAAACCCAAACAACCCTAAACAATGTCAAACGACCCTATACAACGTCAAACAACCCCAAACGACCCAAAACGACCTCCGACAACCCCAAACAACCTCAAACGATCCAAAAGAACTTCAAACGATCCAAAACAACCTCAAACAACCTCAAACAACCTTAAACAAACCCAAACAAAAGTAGCCCCACTTCCGAATATTTATAAAAAAAATCGTTTGGATACTTATTGGCACGAACGTTAAAAAAATGGTGTGCCAAATTTCGTTAAAAAAAAATTCATAATTGAAAAGGCTACAAGCAATGTCGCGAGGGACCTTTATTCGCGAGGGGCTCAACGGTCTATTCAATTTTGGCGAGCCAGTTGATCCGAAACAAAAAAAAAACGCGTCTTTTGCTTGAAATACAAACCGTTGGCTAAGACTTGACCGAACTTTTTTTTAATCGTGTTTGAGTCATTGAAAAAGTCGATTTTTCGAGAAAAAATGACATTGTTGTTAGCAATTATTTTTTTCAAGTATGTTAAGATAAAAAACGTCGGTCAAGACTAAACTACTACAGAGTGGTTTAAAATGACTGGACATTTTAATTTATTACAAAACGTATTTTTTACTTGAAAAGTAGAAATATTTTTATTTCAACATATTTAGTTAAATTTAATATACACAATTTATTTTAATTTAACTTAATTTGAATT
The DNA here is from genome assembly GCA_951751655.1 of Ophion costatus. Taxonomy (NCBI): domain Eukaryota; kingdom Metazoa; phylum Arthropoda; class Insecta; order Hymenoptera; family Ichneumonidae; genus Ophion; species Ophion costatus. Next base: position 2,587,701 of record OX632356.1, read on the forward strand.
ATAATTTGACTTAATATACATTGAGGTTATGTGTGGAGCACAATATCCGAAAAAAAATCGCCGCCTCGTCCGCGGTTCGCAAACGTTTACACCTTTGACGAAATTTCTAATAACATTTTGACACAATTGGAGACCAATTTCGCCAATTGACGCCGTCGCGGGGCGAGACAACCCGACCATGAAGCTTCGTCTGCAGTGACTGCATTGTTTCGCCCGCAGTGCGACAGGTGGCGCCACCTTGTGGAAGCACCATGTCAGCCATGCCGTTCGTGCCGCTTATCGGCCATTTTGTTCCACACATAACCTCCGTGTTTGCACCTTACACCGAAACAATAATATTCGTACTTTTCGGAGAAACAATACGTTTTATAAACAAATACAAGTGTCAGGTCATTTCGTGACACATTTTATTACACTGAACAAGTGTACCAAATTTCACATCGACGCGTTAGCTGTCGAAGCGATTGTTTTTTTTTTCACTTTCACAATAGCCCAATCCCTTCGTACGTTCGCCAATTGTTTATCCGCTAATGGAACGAACTTTTCTCACATTCTTTCGCAATTTCGTTGCATGACAATGAGATAGAAAAAAATCTCGGTGTTTCTCGGTGTCCCTGTATGTACGTAAAAATGTTTCGTTGTTTTTCACACGTTTTGTTTCGATTGAACAAAAAAAACAATGAGATTGAATTAGTTAATAAATATGAAAATTCCGCTTCTCGGGAGCAGTAAGACTCGGAAGACTGCGAAGATTCGGCCGTGCGATTGACGGAAGAGGAAAGGAATCAGCGAGGAGCGGGGTTTGCGCGATCGGGGTGGGTTGGGGGGAGCCCGAGGGATGCGAAGATTAGTCTCGGCGATTGAGAGAGAGAGAGAGATAGAGAGAGAGAGAGAGAGAGAGAAAAAAATCACAACGGAGAAAAGAGAAACGTGTAAAGGCCGCCGTCGAAGCGAGTACGGAACGAGTTCTCGTCATCAAGCGTCGCAGAAGTGTTATTATTAATTATTAATTATTATTATTAATATTATAACGATTATTATTACGACGAAGAGAAAAAAACGAATCTTTATGTTTTAGAAATGATTTTAACTCCCGTTGTTCCGGTAAGATTGAATTTTAGTATGTCGTGTAATTTGCTAGGAAAAACGCGTATAATGTGTCTCGCGTAATTACACGAAAGTGCAATATATTATTTAGCGAGAAATCGTGAGAAAGAGAGAACAAGAGAGAGCGAGAGAGAGAGGGAGATCCACAATTTCCGGTTTGAAAACATTCGTTACATTTCCTTCTTTATTCGAGTTAAGCTTAAAATTCTGAGAGCTGAGGGTCACTTTAGCATGACAAAGGAAAACAACACGAAAAAAAAAAAAAAAACATCAAATACACACCACACGATTCGAGATATACGAAAAGAGAGAAAAAAAAAACAATTGAAAATAAAGAGAACGCGTCTTCCAACGAGGCTTCGAAGTACTTCCGGAATTATTTCACCAACGTCTTCATTGTCCGCACATACTCGAGTGCCAACTAACGTACCAAAGAGGACGAGATCGAGCAATTCGATAAGACTGAGGCTTCAGTGCTCAATAGTGTACAACAAAGTGTGCAACGAAACTCGTGAGACGTCCTTCTTTTCTTTCGCTTTGAACCGAAGCTCAAGGTCGACGCTCTCACGAACAGACTGGAAAAAATACACTGGCCAGCATATTTTTTTTTCTTGGTAAGTTCAGACAAGTGACTTTTCGACGAATAATTATTACGAGCAAAAAATAATTATAATCGTTTGCGTTTGGGACCCAAACAAATCGAAATGTACCCAAACAAACCCGAGCAAACCGAATTTAGGCTTCAAAAATGTTCAAAAATGCCCTATTTTATCACGTGTTTCCGCGAACTTCAAAACCCCATAGCTTTTTATGGGAGGGACGTATTTCAGCTTCCCCCGATTGAATTTCATAATTTATAACCCAATAAATGAGAAAGTAGCAAAAAAACAAAATTTTGGGCCCACCTTTCGAAAAAGTCACTTATCTCATGAATTACCCAAGACAGGTGGAACGCAAACAAATGCAAACAAAAATAATCATAATTTTTTGGGTTTGGAACCCAAGCAAACCGAAACAAACCCAAACAAAGCCAATATAGGCGTTGAAATTTTCAAAAATTCCTCATCACGTATTTGCGCGAACTTCTAAACCCCATAACTTTTTATGGGGGGGGCGCGAATGGGAGCATAAACAGAGTTGGGCGTAATTATATTTATAAATACGAATACGAATTTATTCACATCGTGATTTTCATGTGAATATAAATACAAATTTATTCATACTTCACTTATTTGTATTCGCATGCACGAATACAAATACAATTGTATTCACAAATATTCTGAACATAGAAATAAATTTACAGAAAAAATTGTGAATATTCACAAAAAATGTGAATATTTACAAAAAATTCGGTGAATTACAAAAAATTCACACCAAAATCCGCGAATGCAAATGTATTCACAAAAAATTGTAAATGCAAAAAAATTCACAAAATAAGTTGTGATTTTTTTCGTATTTAAGATAAATTAAAATCAAATTCACATTGATTGGATTAAAATTAACACCAAAGGGGAGTTCTTACGTATTTTGAGAGAAAACGTTGCGTCGTGGCAAATAAATTTTTGCAAAAAAAGTTGTGAGTTTCAAATATTACATTATAAATATGAAAGTTTTTACACAATGATTTGTGAAGTTTTCAAGTTGAAGAAAATTGAAATCGAATTCACGACAATTATATTAAAATTTACCACAAGTGAGTTCTGACGTATTTTGAGAGAAAACATTGTGTTGAGGCGAAGGAATTTTTGCACAAGAAGCAGCGAGTTTCAAATATTACTTTGTAAATACGAAATATTACGTTGTAATCAATCATCGATCAAATATTACAATGTAAATAGCATGTAATATATTTGAAACTCACAACTTGTGCACTCAACCTATGTGATATTTGAAACTCACAACTTATGTACACAACCTACGTCATATTTGAAACGCACAATATTTTTGCAAAAATTTCTTTGCCTCGACGCAACGTTTTCTCTCAAAGTACGCAAGAACTCGCTTTCGCTGTAAATTTTAACGTAATCTTTGTGAATTTGATTTTAATTTGTCTCAAATGCGATAAAATTCACAACTTATTTTGTGAATTTTTTTGTATTTACAATTTTTTGTGAACACATTTGCACTCACAGATTTTGGTGTGAATTTTTTTTAATTCACAGGATTTTTTGTAAATATTCGCAGGATTTTTCGTAAATATTCACATTTTTTGTGAATATTCACAATTTTTTGTGAATATTCACATTTTTTTGTGAATATTCTAATTTTGTGTGAATATTCACAATTTTTTGTGAATATTCATAATTTTTTGTGAATATTCACAATTTTTGTGAACATTCACAATTTTTTGTAAATATTCACATTTTTTTGTGAATATTCACAATTTTTTCCATCAATTCATTTGTACGTTCAGAATATTTGCGAATACAATTGTATTTGTTTTCACGCATGTGAACACAAATAAGTGAAGTGTGAATAAACTTGTATTTTATATTCACACGAAAATCACGATGTGAATAAATTCGTATTCGTATTTATAAATAGAATTACGCCCAACTGTGATCATAAGTAACCTTATAAATGAGAAAGTAGCAAAAAAAAACAAAATTTTAGGCCCATGTTTCGGAAGAGTCACTTATGCAAAGAATTACCTTTTTTTTTTAAATTTTGAAATGGCCTCGTGTGCGCTTGTTTTTATCTTCTCGTTTTTCTTCTGTTCTTGCACTTGTGGCGAATTATCTGGGGAAAGGAACAAACACGAAGGAGAGGGAGAAAAAACCATGCGGAAAACGCTTGTCCAATACGTTTAATTGCGCAAGACAATTTAATGGAAAAACGAAGACGAGAGTGGGGGGTGGGGGGGGGGGTGGTGTCTGTAACCATATTGCATGCATTTCATATCACATATATTTTTCATAGACTATATTCACTTATTGGAGTAGATTCAACATAGCTGAAACAGGGTACAAAGTGAAAAATGCAAAAAAAATTTGAAAAAAAATACGAAAAAAAAAATCGAATAAAAAATAAAACCTCGGCGTAACGATCGACAATGAAGACGAGAATAATTGCGTGCATACGATTTACGCAAGAGCCCTGCGATTCGAGCGATAAGCGTCGAACCGAAAAAAAAAGAACGAATTACGAGATTTGAAAATCCCATTTTGGGAAGCTCTGTTTCGGTTTTCCTTTTTGTACGTTGCCAAGAAAACTCTAGAGATAAGAATGTTCTGAACTCGAACAACGGTGAGACGACGAGCCATCCTAAAACGAAACAAACAAAAAATAATAATACTCCAGGACGTTAGATTTAGAAGACATCAAGCTTTTCGAGCGCTCTACGAATCGAACATTTTTTTTTTCCTTCGAACGAAACAGAAGTGCGCAGAGAGAATTGCAACGAGCGATTCTTCGTCCGATAAGAACGGGATTTGGAAGGAGGAGAAAAAAAAAACATTTTTCGTGCAGAGGTGAAAACGATAAATATCGAAACGAAGCAACAGCCCCAGGAATGTAACTTGTAAGACTTATATAACGTTTAGGATTAAGAGGACCGACTCGAGCCGAATGGACTTGTGGACACATGTTGACCTGCTGTTGACGTTTCGTCGAACATGCAAAATTATATTTAAACAAGGAACAGAAAAAAATCACCAACGAACAATCGGTAGAAAAACAAAACGAACGAGAGAACACGAAAAACTGCTTAAAAAAAATCGCAATTCGGATATTGAAATGTTTGGAGCAATAATAAGCCCTCGTATATATATATGAGGTATTCCACGTGAATCCGGTGGACTTTTTCCCTGACCTCCACCAATTGGATTATTTTTTTTTATCTGGTGTCATTGACTAAGACACCCTGCATTTTTTTTACATTTTCCGAAACAACCCTTAGTAAAAAAAAAATTCCGAAAAAGAACGCGCCGATTCAAGAATCTTAAAAAATTTACAAAAATGCGTGATTATATCTAAAAATTTATTGTGGGTATCAAAATACTTAAGTAGCCGCGCGAAGTAAGCGGTTCTTGAATTTTTCGGATTTTTTTTTACGTTGATCGCTCAGAAAGCACAGAAAAAATCATACGCCCACTGCGGGTGATAGCTTGAAAATTTTCACATATAATCACGCATTTTTGGGAATTTTTTCAGATTTTTAAATCGTGGCGTTTTTTTGGAATTTTTTTTTCTTTCTTTCGGGTTGTTTCGAAAAATGTAAAAAAAAATCAGGACGTCTTTTGTAGGATTATCCATTCATAACAGTTTTCCCTGCATATCTATACATCTGCGTGTGTGTGTGCTTCCGAAGCCAAATTGAGGTATTCCTTTCGCGGAGGGTTGTATTTTGTGGGGACGTAAACAGGGCCGTTCAGAGTCATTGGTAAATTACAGTGGCGCTTGATATAAATATGTCACAATCAATTATTATACCCAACTGAAATTAAAAAATTCCGCGCTAATTTCGGAGATTTAGACATTTTTATATTTTCTCCAAAAGTTGCGGCTACGAAAACTCTGCTAGTCACACTTTTCTAAGCTTTATCATTAATATTTTTTTTAAACGTTTGGTGACCATCTGCTTGTTTATTGTCGTTAGGGCATCTTTGGAATTATTTTTATGAGGGGACGATTTTTGGAGTCGGAATTTTTCGTTAAAAGTTCGGTAACGTGGCTGGAAATTTTACCAGCATACTGAGATGTATTTGTTTGAGAAAAATTTATCCAATTTGTCCAATTGGATTTAAGAAAAATTCCAATTTATTTATCAAAAACGAAGCGATATTTTTTAGTTCGGTTTGCCCCTTATTCGGTTCGGTTAAACCCCTTTTTTCAATTCCCCCATGGGCGGGAATCTACAGGTCACGATTTTCGATCTAGAACTGAAAACGACGAAAATTTTGAAAAAAGATGTCAAAATCTCGTTAAGTGGGTTTGATTTTTGAGAAATATTGATTTTTACAAAAATGGCGTCGATGTGAACAATTTTTTTTTCATTAAAAAATCGGTCATAAAATCGTTAAATTTAATTGATCGAAAAATGTTCATCTACTTCACTATCAAATGCTATTAGGAAGCTATAGTTGAAATTTGTGGTCGATCAGTTGTCGAAGGCGCTAGTTTATCGTCCAAAAAAATGGTTTTCAGAAAAACGCTTTCAATGAGTCAATTTACCGGGTGAGATCGTACCTCACTCGGCAAATTGAATTTTCGGACTTAAAAAAATGTCCCCCACATAAAACTTTTTGAATATCGTTTTTGGATAGTCAGGGCAACTTTCAAGCCAATAAAAAAGAATGGAACCAAAAAAAATTCACGAGGTATTACTGTTAAATAGTAGGGTTCGTGAAAGGAATACGTTAAAGTAGGCTTCACACACTCTGAGGCTACTTTAATAAATACTTTAAAGTAGCCTCACGCACTCTTTGATGCTACTTCAATGAATACTTTAAAGTAGCCTCACGCACTCTTTGAGGCTACTTTAATGAACACCTTAAAGTATCCTCACGAACTCTTTGAGGCTACTTTAATGAATACCTTAAAGCAGCCTCACGCACTCTTTGAGGCTACTTTAATGAATACCTTAAAGTAACCCCACGCACTCTTCGAGGCTACTTTAATGACTACTTTAAACTAGGCTTCACGCACTCTTTGAGGCTACTTTAATGAATACTTTAAAGTAGGCTTCACGCACTCTGATGCTCATTTAATGAATACTTTAAAGTAGCCTCACGCACTTTTTGAGGCTACTTTAATGAATACTTTAAAGTAGCCTCACGCACCCTTTGAGGCTACTTTAATGACTACTTTAAAGCAGGCTTCACGCACTCTTTGAGGCTACTTTAATGAATACTTTAAAGTAGCCTTCATGCACTCTTTGAGGCTACTTCAATGAATACTTTAAAGTAGCCTTACGCACTCTTTGAGGCTACTTCAATGAATACTTTAAAGTAGCCTCACGCACTATTTGAGGCTACTTTAATGGATACTTGAAGTAACGTCACGCACTCTTTAAGGCGACTTTAAGGAATACCTCAAAGTAGGCTTCACGCACTCCTTGAGGCTACTTTAATGAATATTACAAAGTAGTCTCGAGCACTATTGTAAAAAAAAAAACTATTTTGCTTCCTCCGATTTTCTCCCAATATTCGATACCTTATAAAAATGAACAACCTGCATCAAGTGGACCTCCCTTATCGTATACAGGGCATTATTTTTCAACGAGCAGCGAAAAAAAATCGTGTCTAGCTCTCTATTCGTATCCAGGTCGAATCGACGTGTCGGCCCGATTATATTCACATACGAATAACAATCATGATATTTCGAAAAAAAAAAAAATGAATAAAAATTTAGTTTCTTCTAAAGAAAAAATAAACAAGACAAGAAACGAATAAACAAATTCAACGACGATGCGATTGAAATTTCAGCGTCTGATAATTTCTCAACAGGAATTCAATGCGAAATAAATCGACTTGCTTTTATTTTTCTCTTTTTTTTCTCCTCTTTTTGTTCCTGCGTAGTGTTACCTGCGTTGTAACTGTCCGGAGACGTTCCCCTTCGACGTTCAAGTTCTGTAACGTTTATTTACGAAAAACGAAAAATAACAAATATCAACGATTGTTTTGTGGAATAAAGCGTGGATCCGTCTTGTCGAAAAGTTGAAATTATTGTTACCGAGAGCTAAGCTAAAAGAAACGAAGGAAACAAAAAAGTATTGCCCCTGGGTCATAACAACGGTCAAATGCACGCAAAACGAAAAAAGCAACAAGAACATCAGCCTGCGTCCTTTATGTCACTTCCACACATGTTTCCACCGAATAAATTTGTCCCCGAAGCTTGGGCGACGATTAATTCTGATCTCTCGAAATTCATATGGTTTATGACGTTTGAATGGTAACGAAAATAGGAAATTCAGACGATCTGTATGGACGTGTGCGAGAGCTGTCAGAAGAAGGTCTATCCTTTGGAAAAAGTCGAGACGAACAACAAGATATTTCACAAACAGTGCTTCCGGTGTCTTCAGTGCAACTGCGTCCTCAGGTAAACGCATCATTTACTCTCAAAACGTGTGGTCGTTCCAAAAGTTTACGAAAAAAAAGGATACAAATGGAAACAAACGATAAAAATAAAAGTGGGCTAAAAATGAAAAGCAAAGTAACAAAAATGATAGAATTAATGATCAAAGCATTAAGGGATCATTCTAGCGGAAAACAAGGCCTAACTTTGACTATTTATTTTGGGAGTGTGAAAAAGTTACACGATTTCTTTTGAGAGAGTTTATTTGACATATATTAAAGCATAAAAAAAGAACAATTTTATTATAATTTTCATATAAAATGGCGGCGACAGAGCCCATCTCGAAAAACGTGTTATTTTTTTTACAAAAAGCATCACGCGTGTAAAAAATGGCTTTCTGACGGCCCTAAAATTGAATTGAATTGAATTGAAAATTGAATGCGCTGAGACGGTCCCGCCCAACAGGCTGAAAATTCGTAAATACTTTAGATATGAAAATATTCTTTTAGCGACGTGTTTTGAAAACTTTAAGAATGCAAATTATGTCGAAAGGTTGAATTTTTCATCGTCATGAACGGTAACCTGTACTTGAAGAAAATATCAATAATAAAACTTGGAAAATGTGACGAGCAAAAAAATGGCAAAGCCGTAAATCTGTAAATTTTTCTTCCAGTTTATCGTTGGGTATAATAATTGATTGACTTATTTTTATCGAGTGCCACTGTGATTTACCAATGATTCAGAAGGGTGAAAAAAAGAATACGTTTATTATTTCACTATATAAAAATACCTTTCCATTTTTTACTTGTCCATTTCTTTTCTATTTCTTTCATTTTTGTTGCTTCCATTTGAAGCCCATCCATTTTCATTCCATCCACTTTACAGCCACCGATATTCAATCGACTTTATTTTCGAAAGACCAAAAAAAAAGGGCTTACATACACCTGAGACGGCTAAAAGTAGGGTTACGTTTGAAAATATTTTTGTGTATAAAACTGATTTTTATCGAACAACCATGATATACATTTTAGTATGTCATTTTATCTACATTGAGTGAAAATTTGGTTATTTCGAACCAAATTTTGAATTTCGAAATTCGAAATTTTGAATTTCGAAATTCGGAATTTTGAATTTCGAAATTCGTAATTTTGAATTTCGAAATTCGGAATTTTGAATTTCGAAATTCGGAATCTTGGAATTTCGAAATACGAAACCTTGGAATTTCGATATTCGAAATCTTGGAATTCGAAATTCGAAGATTCCGAATTTCGGTAGTTGCGGAGATATTTTTGGTTTTTGAAAACACTGTTTCGAGTAAAAGGCGTTTAAGGATGTTGAGTCCTAAATCGCGAATAATAATTAAATTCGGAAAAAATCAGTATTTTTTTATAGTGTGGGGAAATCTCCATTTTATGAAAACCTACTATATTATGTAGCATTGAACGATCAAAGTATGCTTGTAAGATTGTTGTTTGCGGTTAAGGATGTTGAGTCCCAAATCGCAAATGATAATAAAATTCGGAAAATTTGGTATGTTTTTGTATTTAGTATTTCAGGGGTCGTGTAAAAATTTTACCACAATTATGAAGCTCGTTATTGAACAATCAACATTAACAAATTAAATGTTGTCTTATGGAAACTGATGTAATTTTGCAATAAGTTTTTTTGTTGATCTCTCAATTTTGTAATATCTACAATATACTGAAAGCAACGGAAACAAAACGAAGTTTATTGACAAATTTTTTTTTATTTCTTTTAAAAATTGTTCTTAACAAAATGTTAATTTTTGAATAACGAGCTTCCCAATCGTCGTGAAATTTTAACACGACCTCTTAAATACTTCATACAAAAACATACAAAATTTTCCGAATTTTCTTATCGTTTTTATTTCAACCCCTAAGGGGGTCGAAGTAATGATAATAGAATTCGGAAAATTTGGTATGTTTTCACACTAACAAGGAACATCCCTCAGGTGTCCGCCTCCGATTTTGTTGAAACTCATATATGTGATAGAGCATCAAAAATTTTGAGACACGTATTTTTTTTTATCGGCGGAAAAACGGTTTTGAGGGGTGAAACGCACCCTCGAAAATGGGGATGTTTTTTCGTTTTTCGTCGATAACGTTTTAACGGTATGAGATATAAAAAAAATTCAAATTGCAACAATGTTTATTTTTTCATGTACTATACATTGGAGATGAGAACGATACCATTATCGACGAAAAACGAAAAACACCCCTATTTTCGAGGGCGCGTTTCACCCCTCAAAACCGTTTTTCCGACGATAAAAAAAAATACGTGTCTCAAAATTTTTGATGCTCTATCACATATATGAGTTTCAACAAAATCGGAGGCGGACACCTGAGGGATGTTCCTTGTAAGTATTCAGGAGGTCGTGTAAAAATTTCATCACGATTGAGAAGCTATTTTTAGAGCAATTAACATTGACATGTTTCATAGGGACTCGACATCCTTAAGGCGTTACCCCCACTTGTAGCGCAAAAAAAAGGCCTTTTTCACGAATTTTTTAAAAGAAAACTACAAAACTTTTTTAATCGATCAATATATCATCTTAAAGAACACATCTTGAAGAACTTTCAGTAATTTTTTTATTGAAAAATATTACATTGTTTAGTGGCAAATGGCCGTCAATGAAATAATGTTTTTATATACACGGTTTGCGGTGACCAACATTGCGGCGAAGTGGATCATCTGAAAAAAAAATGCGGATGGATTTAGTCAAATATAAGTATAAACTAGTCTTTAATCGAAGGATTTTAAAAAATATTCATTTTTCACAAAATGGCGGACAGTCAAAGTTAATGGTTCGATTTTAACGAAAAAAACGGCCTTTTTTTGGCTATAAAACGGCCATTTTTTTTTCGAAAAAAAAAATCGAACGATTAAAGACTACATTTTTATGTATTAAATAAGCCTGCAAAATTTCAAGAAGATCGGTTCATTAGTGTTCGAGTAATCTTGGTCACCGACTTCAGAAATGCCATTTTGAGAAAAACGCGTTTAAAGTTTCAATTTCAGTTCTTCAATTCACGGATTCTTCTCTTTCAACGCTCATATCTCAGTCAATTTTGTTCGGATCGACTTGAAATTTTCAGGACGTATTCTCAGATACTTATACTTCAAAAACATGCAATAAAAAAAACGATTTTTTCAAAATCGCAAGTGGGGGTAACCCCTTAAAATTTTGAGTACACTTTACACCTGCGCCCCAATCGTGAGTCGTGCCTCATCCGGTCGGTTACAAAACGGCGTAGCTTCGTCGTTGCTGCGAATTTCCTCGTGAAATTTTCCGGCTAGACGCTCGAAGGATGGCACTTTCGACCGAGCGAACCTTTGGAAAAAATCGATCTTTTTTTTACCCACCCAGGTGTACGTAAGTCCTCAACGCAATTCGCATTGTCATCGTTTGGGGTTTTGTTTACCCGCAGGATGGACACGTTCACCCTGAACAACGGCAAGCTCTACTGCATTCCCCACTTCAAGCAGCTGTTTATCGCACGGGGTAATTACGACGAGGGTTTCGGTGTCGATCCCCACAAGAACAAATGGACCTCGAACAATCCAAACTCGAGCGCCGCACCGGGCCCAGCGCCTATCGCCGTTTCGAACGGTCGCGCCACTCCTGTCGCAAATCGGGTCTGATCCTTCCGAATCCCAACCCTCCGAATTCCCCCTTCCCCCGTCCGAAATAACGACGAGAGAGAAAACAAAAGGGAAATAACGATGATTCGTTCGCAAATGAAATTCGAGCTCGCACGTCAAAACAAGCTCGAAACGTTCGAAAAGCGAATCGAACGAAGCAAAAAAAAAAATTAAGCTCAGGTAGCGAAGATAAAGCGATTCGAAGAAATTAGAAGAATAGCGAAATTGCTCAATACGAAACTCCATCTCGCTGATACGTTTTTTTTTTTTTTTTTCTTTACCACACGACGTTTTGTTTTTCTATCGACAATATTCACTTGGTTGAAGGAGAGAAAAGAAAAATATCAAATTCCTTAAATTATAATATTGATTGTGGGCAATCGACCAGACCACTATCGCGATCGGATGTGGATCCGTGCAATTTGTATTTTTATTGTCCCCCTGTCCCCTCCCGCCCCTGGCTGTGCTAAGCTCAGTGAGTTTCACGATCAAATGTTCTTTTCGTCGAGCCCGGAATAAACGTTTCGATTATTATTACTATTATTATTATTAATATTATTATTATTATTATTATTCATATATGTTTGCAGGATCTTCTGAAAGAATTGCAAAAAGCTTTTGAGCTTTAGCATATATATATATATGTGTGTGTATGTACTCGGACAAAAACACATACACATATAAATTGACGGGTCGCTCGATTGCGAAATCCGTACATTTATTAAGTCGTTACCCCTACTTGTAGCGCAAAAAAGGCCTTTTTCATGATTTTTTTTAAAGAAAACTACAAAACTTTTTCAATCGATCAATATACCATCTTAAAGAACACATCTTGAAGATCTTTCGGTAATTTTTTTATTGAAAAATATTACATTGTTTAGTGGCAAATGGCCGTCAATGAAATAATGTTTTTATATACACGGTTTGCGGTGACCAACATTGCGGCGAAGTGGATCATCTGAAAAAAAAAAATGCGGATGGATTTTGTCAAATATAAGTATAAACTAGTCTTTAATCGAAGGATTTTAAAAAATATTCATTTTTCACAAAATGGCGGACAGTCAAAGTTAATGGTTCGATTTTAACGAAAAAAAACGGCCGTTTTTTGGCTATAAAACGGCCATTTTTTTTTCGAAAAAAAAAATCGAACGATTAAAGACTACATTTTTATGTATTAAATAAGCCTGGAAAAGTTCAAGAAGATCGGTTCATTAGTGTTCGAGTAATCTTGGTCACCGACTTCAGAAATGCCATTTTGAGAAAAACGCGTTTAAAGTTTCAATTTCAGTTCTTCAATTCACGGATTCTTCTCTTTCAACGCTCATATCTCAGTAAATTTTGTTCGGATCGACTTGAAATTTTCAGGACATATTCTCAGATACTTATACTTCAAAAAAAATGCAATAAAAAAAAATCGATTTTTTCAAAATCGCAAGTGGGGGTAACCCCTTAAACCCGCGTTTTTATCTACACGCCATTGCGCCCATGATCTATACTTTATTGTACATTTAGGAGCACGATGGTGATTTTCTTCTTTCTTCAATTAAAAAAAGAACACCAATTGACGGATCGATGTTTTTATTTTTAGAAATTTTCGCGACTGGATTTATCTTGTGAGGACAAAAATGCTGACACGCTAACATATGTTGTGTTACGAATGGATAATCCTGCAACTGTCGACAGGTCAGATCGTCTCGTGTATGCTGGAATTTCAATTTAGTAAAAGTCCCACGGTTTTCGAGATAAAAATCTGCTTTTGTTCTTTTCGCATGCCATTTCTACAATTGATAACTTTTTTTGACTCGGTTTTTGAAAAAATACTCTCGGTTGTTCGTTTTGTCTGGAAAAGTCGCCTCTTTAACCCAAAATGTTAAGGAGGCGCGATCACTTCCACGGGGTCGAAAAGGAGTCAATTTATTTTACCCACAGCTGCTCTGATTGATGTTTGCATATGTTGGTTAGTCGTATTATCGATTATAGTGTGCCAAATGTTGTGGTAAGGGATGAATTTATCGCACGTCAACAAATAAAAATTGAAAAATTACAGTGTCGACGACTCGGTAGTGATCTTCGTAATAATAATATTAACATATCCATCACAAAAACGGACTAAAAAGACGAAAAAAAAAAAAAAAACGATAGGCAGGATTGTCCATACATAACAGGCCCCCTGTAAGCATCGAGCTGCTGAATGAGAAGAAAAGGAGACGAAATTGGAAATTTTTTCCTCATGTTTCTTCATGTTTCGTAATCCTTTCGCTCCGGGCTTTAAAAAAATGAAGACCTTCGTCAACTTTATTTTCGAACATAATATAATGCCGTTTGAACAAACAAAATGCTATTGGTAATGTTTCAAGGTGTCATATTCTCGTAAATCTTCGCTTTCAAAGATCGACGAGAATATCACTTTGTGAAAAAAAATTCACAAAGAATTTCGGGTAAAAAAGATGCTCGTTTCTGGCCTACTAGATGCTGTTAAACGTCAGAATTTTCTTTTGAATCTACAAAGTGAACGCCAGCTGTTATTTTGAGCCAGGCATATATTCCCGGAGCGAAAGGATTAAAGTTCATTTTCGGCGTGGTTTTTAGTCCTCTAGTCTTTTCACTTTCTCTCTATCTCGCTCTCTCATTGATACCCCGATTAAATATGATAAGTAACCAAGTAAGATATCAAAATTTGCGTTAGCCGGCTGGTTCTTTTGGTAAGTTTAAGCACGAAATATTGAGCAAAGAGAATGACGACGGATGATCTACAAAAGTGAAGAGAATCGAATGATTTTGCGATGTAGAAACGTCGTCGCGTACAGGCGTATCCTTGTTTTCTCGTAATTGGCGCATCGTAATCGGTATTATTATTATTTCTCTACTTTTTAATTATATCGTAACCGTTGTACTATATATACTTTGCCCAAGAAGGGGTTCGGCCTTTTCGCATGATTATTATCGTCATCTTGATTCCTCCCCGTCCATCTCCGAACGTGTAACATCCCCTTGTCTGTATTTGTCAATATACGTATTTAATTCTTGTACATCCGCGATGTTCGTTTGAGAAGTTTATTTTGAAAAAGGGCTCACCGCGACGATTTTTTTTGCCTACTTTCGACACCAACGACGAAATTTTCAGTTTTTTTTTCGTAGCGAATATTTGGTAACCAACAAGGAAGTGAAGTAAGTGACTATTTAATGAATTACTAATTTAGCAACTAACGAGTAAGTAGTTAAATAACTAATTTAGGGACTAACTAATTTGGTGACTGGCTAATTTAACAACTAATCAGTAAGTAATTTAGTAGCTAATGTAGCAACTAACTAATTTAGCAGAAAAATTAGTAACAAGGAAGTAAAGCAACTAAATAATTAGGTACTAATTTAGTAATTAGCTAATTTAGCAACTAATAAGTGAGAACTTTAGTCACTAATGTAGTAACGAACTAAATTTGCAACAAAATTAGTAACGAACTAAATTTAGCAACAAGTTTAGTAACTAACAAGGAAGCAAAGCAAGTAACTAAACAATTAGTTACCAATTTAGTAACTAGCTAATTTAGCAACTTATAAGTAAGTAATTTAGTAAATCATCTAGTAATTAACTAATTCAGCAACAAAATTAGTAACTAACTAAATTTAGTAACTGATTGAATGTAGCAACTAATTTAGTAACTAACCAAATTTAGCAGCTAATTGAGTAACTAACTAAACTCAGCAGCTAATTTAGTCACTAAATTTAGCAGCTCGTTGAGTAACTAAGTAAACTCAGCAGCTAATTTAGTAACTCACTAAATTTAGCAGCTCATTGAGTAACTAAGGAAACTCAGCAGCTAATTTAGTAACTCACTAAATTTAGCAGCTAATTTAGTAACTAACTAAGTTTAACAGCTAATTTAGTAACTAACAAGCAAGTAAAGAACTTGTAAGTAAGTTCAATAAGTTTTTCTTTTTTTATCGAGTATTTCTTTAGTACAACATTTGATATTTAAAAAATGGCACTATCTTTGTTGTCAGTGTACAATTATTTTCGAGAGTCGTTTCGAGTAAAACGCGTTTGAAGTTTGTTTGGGTTAGATAAATACATAAAAACAGTTTTTCAAATGTAAATCTATAATATAACCCTATCGAAAAAAAATCATGAAAATAGCCTCTTTTAACGTCTAAAGTGAGAAGACCCCTTAACTGTTGCTCATTGTATCTCCTCGAAATTTGGAAACATTCCATCAAGTGGTTCTCGAAATATGCCGACCGACGTTGGACAGCTAAAAGGTGATACTATCGAATAAAAATATTTTTGGCAAACGCAATTAACGGGATACACCTAATTCGTAAACGAAAAAAAAAGAAGTTTTCGAGGAGTTTTCTGTATCAAGGTGAGCAGGTTTTCAATTTTTTTTAGTCTAAAGATGTTCGCTATCGTTTCTAGTATCATTTACAATGTTTGCATTGAAAAATATTTATAAATGTGGTATTGGGGGTACAAGGAAGTTTTGAGGAATTTTTTGTGAAAATTAAGGCTTCATTGTGCAAAATGATAAATTGCTTGTCGAGTCGCCCCCAACCACTTTGCAAGTTCCTATTGCGTTTGACTCGAGTCTTCGTTCAATAATGCCTCCAAGTCTGCATCTTCGAACGTTTGTGGCCTTCCTTCACGTACCTTATCCTCCGTGTCAAAATCACCACGTTTGAGCCGTCTAAACCAGTACTCACGAGTTGAGATCGATAGAGCATGGTCCCCATAAGCCTCGCAGAGCAATTTGTGACCTTCAGCTGCTTTTTTTTCAAACGGCCGCAGAAAAGCAAAGCTTCCCGCAAATTGCGTTTCATTGGCACAAAAGTCGACATGTTTGGAGTTCAAAAAAAGTATGTTGTTTACATTTCGATAAAATGAGACGTACTGAAAACTAAAGGTTAATGATGACGCTTTGACACGGAGGTGGTTAGGTTATGGTCGGATGCGATTTGATACTAGTAACGCCCTCTCTGGTAAATCCTTCAAAACTTGTAGCCCTAATACAGTGGTTTGTGCTGATCGCTTTTTGAAAAACGTCCTTCACGGTGACCACTGCTGCTCGGGAACAAATCATCCGAAAAAAAATCAAACGCGTTTAGTTCTTTTATGCCATTGTCTAGTGCTTGAACGAAGGCTTTAAAAAGATATTAATTTTTTCAATGACCGCAGTTCAATGTGATCATCGAGAAAAAAAAATTCTTCGCTCAAGCACTGCTTTTCTATGTGAAAAAGAAGCTCGTAAAAATTGAAGATGATAATTGCCATGATTTCCGAGATATCTCGTTCGCCGATTGAAAAAAGCAATTTCGAGGAAAACTCATTCAAAGTACGCCGTTTCGTGGTGTCAATGACCTTGAAATTTTCAGAGAATATTTTTGAAATCCTATATTTTGAAAATGCGTGGAAAAACAGGAATTGATATTTCAAAAATGTCAACTAGGTGTAGGCCCTTAACAGAAGCATACGTACCGACCGAGCACCGTGAGCGCGACAGAGATAATTGTCTTGCGGATACCAAATTTTTTCTCAGTACCATGGTATTTCGAAAAAGCTAAAAGAATCATTTACCGCATTGTCCAAAGATTGAAAAAGGGTATCTCGTCGTTTGCCCGAATATCGGGGAGAAAATTTCGTCGGAGGTTTTTTACCGACCGAGCGTGCGATAAATTACCTCGCGTTACCAACGGGGGAACGGAGAATCGCTTACTGTTGCCGATAACATTGTGAAGATGTCGCTGCACGCGCCTTCGTCTCGATATCTATTGATCGACGAAGTACACATTGATTGCATTGGCGTCATGCCAACTGACATACCAAACGCGTTTATTATATGGTCGGACTTGTTGTTCAGCAAGAAATCGACGGCCTGCACGCTGTTGCTGAAGAATTATTAATAAACTCAATTGTTTCTCAACGAATATATACATCCGAACGTGTATATACGTAATTAAATTTCCGTATCCGCCAAGCCGAGGGAACAGCTGAGAAAGGTAAAAAAGACCATGTTTTTCAGCATTCACGTCACTCCCGCAAAGCGCGACTTCGCCATTTTCATATATCACCATAGCGGGAGCACGTACACGACATTGCGGAGTCACAGTCAGCCTCCTGTGAATGTTTTCTCTATTCTTAATTGCTCGCTCTTGCATACTGGACTGAAACTTCCATCGCACGTTAATGGTGGGGACAAGCGGCAAAAAATAGGCCTCTTGTTTCCCGACTCTGGCACCGAACGTCGCTGTGATCACTGCTATGTGTTGATACATTTGGTCGAGCAATCTCTAAAATAAATGCTACGTTAAAGACGTGCGATCATCACGAAGAATCCAACTTTCGGACTTGAAATTTTTATGTGATCTTGACAAATAGGTTATGTACTCTGGCAAAATTTGAGCTATATTCATGAGTCAGTTTTTTTTGTAATAAATTGGTCAAGTCGAGCACTAAGGTAACGAAGCACGTCGTCCTACGAAGACGATCGATCGAAAGTGCGATGATCACGGTTTTTGCTCACGTATCCAACTAAGGTTATTACATAACTGAAATTTGATAAATTAGACCTAATAGATTCTGTAAATAATCGAAAATTCGAACTTTACCGCGTAGTTAAAGCTCTACATTATGAAAAAATTTGAATCCGGCTGAAAATGATCAGAACTAAAATAGCACCTGCAGATTTTGCATCCTCGAGCGTAACACCTGGTGCGTTTGGCAAGTATAACGAGCACCATAACCTAACTTTTCACATCAACGAGTCCCGAGTGCCGACTTTGAGCATCGCAAACGCGACGTTGTCTCGTGTTTGTTTAAAACTCTATTATATTATTTAAGGAGTTCTACAGTTTATCGCGTATCAATAACATGTTTGACTACAATTTTACCCATAGTATTAAGGGATAACACCACACTAGCGGCATAAAATAAGACATAACTATGACAACTTATTTTGGGAGTATGAAAAAAATAGGATTTCTTTTGAGAGGGTTTAATATAGCCCCTTCGTTGGCATTGATGCAATAGTGCGTCAAATAATTCCGTGTCCTGTGTGGCATTGACGCAATTATGTGTCAGCCTGTATTTCCCTATTTAACTTGCTCTGATTTAAAATCAGAGCCTCACTCAGGAGTTTTTGGGCTCGCTGAATCCGAATTTGAAGTCAAAATTTGGAAATTCAAAATGGCGGCGCCAATATGGCGGACAAAAATCAAAAACTTTACTCGATTTAGATGAAAATTAGTACTCCGGGATTTTTGAAGTCGCCTATTACGAATCTGAATTTTAAATTTTGAAAATTCAAAATGGCGGCACGACAATGGCGGACCGAAATTGAAAATTTTACCCGATTTAGATAAAAATTGGTACTCTGGGATTTTCGAGGGCGCTTATTACGAATCTGAACACAAAGTTCAAAAATGTTTAATGGCGGATCTAATATGGCGGACAAAAGTGCAAAAAACAGCTCGATTTGGATGAATCTTGGTACTCGGGGGTTTTCGGGGACGCTGAGTGTGATGCTGAACTCAAAATGAAGGAATTTTTCATGTTGAATTCAATAACATGGAGCATAATACAGTAAATAGGTGGAAATATACGAAGCTTGAGTACCGAGTTTCAGAATTTAAAAAATTTCCTGCCCTTTTCGACACTTTTCGTCGAATTCTCTCTGCCAACGAAGGGGTTAACACATATTAAACTATAACCAAAAAAATTAATTATAATTTTCATATAAAATGGCGGCAACAGGGCCCATCTTGAAAAACGTTTTTTTTTCGCAAATAGCTTCACGGAAGGATGCTTTTCTCGGAAAGTATAAGACCTAGCACAAAAACAAAAAAAAATGATAATCTATATATTATTAGCTATGGGACTACGTAGAGATTTTTTAAATGAAATTTTGAAAAAATCATTTAAAAAATCAGTCAATTTAAAAAATGTTATCGAATTTTAAAAAATCGCGCTCTTTGAAAGAAATAAATCGATTTTTTGTACAAAAAATAAGCAGTAAATGGTTCATTAAAAAAGTTTACATGTAATCAAAAAACGGCTACGTACTCCCATAGAGAGTTTAATTGTTTTGCTACTATCAAAATTACAAATCGATCCATGCAAAAGTGTTCGAGCGATTCGTCCTCTCAGTTTGAAAAAAAGCAAAATCGATAATTGAACCTAAAAAAAAACTTTTTCGCTAAAGGACCAATTGCATAATGTTTTTATGACCCCAAAGTATTTTTTAAACAAAGAAAAAACGAATTTAAAAGTGAAACGTTCACCATTTTGAGTACGAAAAAAATTTTTAAACAAAGAAAAAACGAATTTAAAAGTGAAACGTTCACCATTTTGAGTACTAAAAAAATCCAGCTAACCCATTCATTTTAATTTTTTGTGTCGGCTGTGAAGCCTAATCTGATTGCGGAGTATTTTATACCGACCACCGCTGTTCGTTAATTGGTTTTTTTCGTGCAAAGCATTTTTTTCATCGTCGAAAGAACTTGCCTCTTGTAAAGGTTGAATCCTAATCACCTGGCGATTTCCGCTGAAGCTTATTGAAAAATCCATTGATGCTGGCACAGATTCGAACTCTGTATCGATGTAATAGAAATACAGGTGCCTACCCCATTCATTGCAGTCTTCATCTTCCTCCCAATCATTTCTTGGACAGCAGCGTTTTAGTAACTTACTTGCATCGCTTTGGTGATTCGAAAAGCTATTGGACTAATGCCAGTAAGTAATAGTGAGTTAAAGGATGAGACAACTGTGACGCCCGAAAATCAGGGTTAATTAAAAAATTAATTTTCAAGGAATAAGCAAGATGATTGTAAAATCATTTAGACATTTGTTTGTATGTACATTAACAACGTTGTATGACAAGTTTCATAACAAAAGTAATCATTAAGGAAATTATAAACAGCCTCCATAAAGTTCCATAATACTCCGACCTAATTCCCAGTTGCAGGCTTACACTGTAAAAAATTTCTGTATGAAAATTAATACACAAGTATAGGAAGTTTTTATGCGGATACCGCTTATGAAATTTCAGATACGACTTTGAAAACCCAAAACAGGTTATTTGAAAAATGAAAGTGTAGCTCCGTAATATTAATATACTTGTGCGTTTGAAAAATAATGCACGTATAAAGAAATAATCACATCCAAGTATATTGAAATCAAGAACCATTTGGTGATATCAATATACGAGTGTATATTAAATTCAAGAACCATTTGCTAATATCAACATACGGGTGTGTATTAAAACTACTGATCCTAAGTATTAAGTTTATTCCAGAAATTGATAATTAAGCCCACTGAAAATGTGACTCGTATTTATCCTCCTCGACGGGGGAGCTAGAGATAAAAAAAAAAGTGATTTTTGTGAAATTTCTTTCTTCAATACCTGGCGGCGTAAAAAGGGAAAAATAATTTCCTTCCGGAAAGGCGAGTTCAAGAACTGCGTCTCTGGCGTGGATATGGAGAGGTAACGAATTTGTGACACTCTCCGACGCGTGCACGAGTTGCAAACGCGTCTGTTTTTCCCAGGCCGATCGTAGCCGGTGGTCGGGTTATATGCCCGACCGAAGCTGCGAGTGGCTATGGGAAAGTGCGGAACAAGGCGCCGTCCCTCGGACGCTACGCGAACTACGCGCGACCATCGGTCGTCGCGAGCGTCCGAAGTGGGTTGAGCGCGTTTTGTATTTACAATACTCTGTTTTTTGTATTTGAATTAATATACAACTGTTGTAATCTTTAATTTAAGGCACGGGTTAATGCAATACATTTTCCACAAATTTACAAACTTGTCTTTGAAATTCCATGTTCCATCTATTAAATTCTATATCCACGTTAGAATTTCATGTTCCTATTTTAAATTTACGATACAAGTGTTTCAAATTTAATTTCATCTACTGAGTTCGTAAAATTCAATTCTTTTGTATCTTAAATGTATTGTAAATTTCATATCTTTTTTTACGTCGTATCTGAAATTTCATAAGCGGTATCCGCATAAAAACTTCCTATACTTGTGTATTAATTTTCATACAGAAATTTTTTACAGTGTTATTAGCATCACCACGGTAACTCATCATGCTGTATAACTAATACAGGGTATCAACCAGTGACTTACCAAAACGCTGCTGCCTTTCAGCTTTATAAACTCAACCTTATGGAACGTTACCCTTAGACTAATATTCCATGGGCGGCAAAAAGCAACACCAGTTAGGGAACGTACAAGTCATTACTTCTGTTCAACCAATAGCATGTTTAATCACCATACCAACTTTACTAAACAAAGTTACTAAAACGCTGCTGTCTTTTGCTCTCCCTGGATCATCGATTCAGGCTGTCAATCTATTGGCAACGTAAGCATCAGCATTTCGGTAACTTACTGGCATCATTACGGTGCTTCACCATGCTGCCGGCATAACTGGTCAGGTACCACAATGCTGCTGTTTTCCGCTGCCCATGGAATGTCAGCCTTACCGCGTGCACTCCAGCTGTAGCTTCGACTTTTGCGGACACAAAGTGCACTCTATTTTACTTATCACGAGGTCCCCAGCCCCGCTACGGTTTCCGTGGACCTCCACGCGAGACCTGCAAGGCCCAAGCCCTCAGCATGACAAAGCGTTTTGTCTCTGACAGATGGAAATTTGCATCGACTCGATAGAATCGGCGAGAAACGCCATTGCAGGTGGCGCCACTCGCCTCGAGGTGTGTTCCTCATTGTCAGAGGGTGGGTTGACTCCGTGTCTGGGTCTGATCAAGTTCATCAAGAGGCACAGCCAATATACGAAGTTGTACGCTATGCTACGCATCAGATCGGGCAATTTCGTTTACAGTCGCGACGAAATGGACGCTATGCTGTACGACCTCGAGATTTTGAAGAATCACGAGGTCGACGGCATCGTCTTTGGCGCGTTGAGAGAAGACGCGAGCATCGATTCGGACTATTGCCGGGAAATCGTGATCGCTGCGAGACCCAAACCGGTCACGTTTCATCGTGCCTTCGACGAGGCCGTTTATCCCCTGAAGTCGCTCGAATCGATAATCGATCTAGGCTTTGAGAGAATACTAACGTCCGGACAACGAGACCGGGCGATCGATGGCCTCGACCTTATAAAGCAACTGATCGACCGGGCTGACGAACGCCTCGTCGTCATGCCCGGTAGTGGAATAAATCCCTCCAACATTGAGGCTATCAAACGACACACCGGGGCCAAAGAGTTTCACGCCTCGGCCACGAAACGCGTCGAGACTACGGGTGCCGCGAATAAAGTCAAGATCGGCCATACCGACGAGCCCCATGGCCATTACGCGATGATAACCAGCGAAGAATCAGTGAAGCAAATGGTCGATATTGTTGGAAATCCCTAATGATAATAAAACAAAAGTACATCCATTGGTGTGGGTTTCCAGATTACTTTATTCTACGCACCTACACTTGGAGACATGTATGGTAACTTCAACCATGTTTTATAGTGCCCTGAGGCGACAACAATATTTTATAGTCACGGTTACTGCCTGAAGTATAGTCCTGCTTACGATATTTTGGCAGTTGTGTTGACTGTGCTCATATGTTAGGGATGGTGAGTCCCTATGAAACATGTTAATGTTGATTGTTCAATGAACAGCTTCTTAAGGGAGCTTTCCAGTGTGAAATTTTCAAAAAATCAATTTTTTTTTTTTGCTTTATCGAATAGTATACACTCTTCCGAATATTCCCTGAAATTTTCATGCCGAAATTCAGATTATTTCGGTTACTGTACAGCATTTCTTGGAAGAAGGCAACGGAGCGCTACAGCTACAGCGAAACTTTGAACGCGTTTTTCTCGAAACAGCATTTTTCAAAACGGTGTCCAACTTGGAGGGCAGAGTTTTAAAGCTATCGAGTTGAATTTTTTACACAATATTCTTAACGTCATTGTTTATCGTGCTATGGAAGCTTTTTTTTTTTTTTGACATCTTCCTATTTTTTTGTAAAAAAAACTGCCAAATAAAATGCTAAAATCGATACTTTTTGTTCAAACCGGCGCCATTTTTGCAAAAAAAAAAAAAAAAGCCTCCATAGCACGAAAGCCAATTATATACCGATCAATAATCTTTTTGTGTTTTTTGTTTCAGATCAAAATTGTGACCCCCAACGTGGACACCACATCCAAGTGCATTTTCTGCAACAATTGTTTCATCATTTTTATAGATATTAATTAATAAATAAATCGATCTTTAAAAAATTGTTTTGTATTCTTCAATACCCAATCAATATACAAAAAAAAAACCAGACCGATTAGATTATTTTTTCTTTAAAAAAAAAAATCGCGAAAAACAGCAATTTTTCGGGCTGTCACACTGGAAAGCTTCCTTAATCGTCGTGAAATTTTTACACGACCTCCTGAATACTTCGTGTAAAAACATACCAAATTTTCCGAATTCTGTCATCATTACTTCGACCTCCTTAGGGGTTGAAATAAAAAGTGATAAGGAAATTCGGCAAATTTGGTATGTTTTTGTATGAAGTATTTAAGGCGGGATTCTACTTTGAAACCATAAAAAAAACGCTATTTTCGTGAATTTTTTCTGAGAATACTATTAAAGATATCGATATGGGGTTTAAACTGTTCAATAAATACACTCTTTAAGTACATAAAAAAAATTTTAAATGTATTTTATTCATTTTTTGTACACGTAAAATATGTTTAAAGCCAACGCCTCGAAAAGCAGGTACCGTTGCCGTGGTCGTGAAATCTTCCCGACGGATGGTCTGAAACAAAAAAATCAAATAGTTTCATGTTCAGTATGTCTTCAGGAACCGACCTAACTAGAATATTTTATATACGTGCAAAATTAACAAAATGGCGGCTAAAATACGAAAAAAATGCGTTTTTTTGGGTCTTTTTTTGCAATAAAAAAATAGTTCTAATAAAATTTTTAAGTTGAATGTAGTTAGGTCGGTTGGTACACACATATAGAATATGTGTTCCAAATTTCATAAGGATCGGTTCAGTACTTTTTGAGTTATCACGACCACGGTACTTGAAAATGTCGTTTCGAGAAAAACGCGTTTAAAGTTTTGGTGAGTGATAAATCGTAGAAAAAATTATCTTACCCTCAATCAGCGATGCCTGGGCCATATAATATGCCTTCGACGTGTTCCAGGTGGGTGTTTTCATCCAATTTAGCCTTTTCAAAGTTTCAAAGTAGAATCCCGCCTTAAGAGGTCGTGTTAAAATTTCACGACGATTGGGAAGCTCGTTATTAAAAAAATTACATTTTGTTAAGAACAATTTTTAATAGAAATTAAAAAAAAATTTGTCAATAAACTTCGTTGTTTCCGTTGCTTTCAGTATATTGTAGATATTGCAAAATTGAGAGGTCAAAAAACAACTTATTGCAAAGTTACATCAGTTTCCATAAGACAACATTTAATTTGTGAATGTTAATTGTTCAATAACGAGCTTCCTAATTGTCGTGAAATTTTTACACGACCTCTAAAATACTACATACAAAAACATACGAAATCTTCCGAATTCTATTATCATTTGCGATTTAGGACTCGACATCCTTAACCGCAAACAACAATCTTACAAGCATACTTTGATCGTTCAATGGTACATAATATAGTAGTTTTTCATAAAATGGATATTTCCTCACACTATAAAAAAATAGTGATTTTTACCAAATTGAATGGTATGTCTACTTAATGTATATAACATTTCATAAATTCCAATATTATTAAGGGGCTATACCAGTGTGGACGCTGAAAATTTGGATGATTTTCGGGAATTTTTTGGAAGAAAAGTATTCAATTAAATATTTCGGAAAATTAAGAATATATTTGGCTATATTTCACCTATATTACATCATTTTTGCATAGAAAAATATTGAGATCCAAGCGACTTATGCGCTGCCTTCGGAGGCGCCAAAAAAAAGTTCCTCCACTGCTGACATGATTCCGACCGATTGAGTAGCCGAAACCGAGAGAGGAAAAAATGTCGTTAACCTGTAAGGTATTTCCTGTACAATGACGTAGGATTTTCGAAAAATATCAAAATCTAACAAAATGGCGTAGTCATGAAAAAAAACGTATCTTTTCTTGCCTATAAAATGGTCGTTTTTCTCAATGCCAAATCGTCAATTTTTATCCAATCAAAAATATCCTACGTCATTGTAGAGTAAATATATTCAAGAGTACTCAGTTCAAATTTCAAGTCAATCGGATGATTTCTCTTTGAGTTACAATGTCAGCAAATTTGAAAAATCTCATTTCGAGAAAAACGCGTTTAAGGCGTTACCCCCACTTGTAGCGCAAAAAAGGCCTTTTTCATGAATTTTTTTAAAGAAAACTACAAAACTTTTTTAATCGATCAATATACCATCTTAAAGAACACATCTTGAAGAACTTTCAGTAATTTTTTTATTGAAAAATATTACATTGTTTAGTGGCAAATGGCCGTCAATGAAATAATGTTTTTATATACACGGTTTGCGGTGACCAACTTGCGGCGAAGTGGATCATCTGAAAAAAAATGCGGATGGATTTAGTCAAATATAAGTATAAACTAGTCTTTAATCGAAGGATTTTAAAAAATATTCATTTTTCACAAAATGGCGGACAGTCAAAGTTAATGGTTCGATTTTAACGAAAAAAACGGCCGTTTTTTGGCTATAAAACGGCCATTTTTTTCGAAAAAAAAAAATCGAACGATCAAAGACTACATTTTTATGTATTAAATAAGCCTGCAAAATTTCAAGAAGATCGGTTCATTAGTGTTCGAGTAATCTTGGTCACCGACTTCAGAAATGCCATTTTGAGAAAAACGCGTTTAAAGTTTCAATTTCAGTTCTTCAATTCACGGATTCTTCTCTTTCAACGCTCATATCTCAGTCAATTTTGTTCGGATCGACTTGAAATTTTCAGGACATATTCTCAGATACTCATACTTCAAAAAAATGCAATAAAAAAATCGATTTTTTCAAAATCGCAAGTGGGGGTAACCCCTTAAAGATTCAACTGGGGCATTTTACTACGAGCGGTTGCTCTTTAGGAGGCTGCCATTCGGGGAGTATTAGAGATACGGCCTTGACATTTTTACAGGATATTCTTGAAAGTATAAACTGTCGAAAAAGGCAAAAAGAATCGATTTTTCAAAAATGCGAATCCCTACCCTCCCCTTAAGCTTTGCGCTTACGCACCCTTTTCATAATCACATGAGTACATTGGCATGCAGTTAATCTACATTTGCATCGTCCTGATCCCGCTGGATACCCAAAGCTGTGACATACAGCTCAAAATACTCTCGTTGGTCTAAGCCCGCAACTAAACGAATTCAACACTTTATTTCAACTCGCGTGTGAAGGAATCATTTGATACACGGCTGTGCAGCAACCATACAGTAGACTTACGGAAAGTTCTAACTTCTTGGTGGGTAACCGAGTCGTATCGTGGGTCGAAGAGTGATCTGACGGAGAGTCAGCTTCGCTGCGTTTCGCAGATAAGATAGAATTGACAGAAAATTTTCCAGATCGGACAAAAATACTTTGAGCCTTTGAATATCGTTTCATATCGGTCGTAATTTTCCGTTTCTTTATCGACCAATCGATCTTGCCGTAATCTCTGCTTCCTCACGTTTATTTGCATTATTGGAAACCTGCTTGTTAAAAAAAAAAATTTCTCAAAGCATAGAAGAGTCTCGACGCTTGATCGCAATCAGACGAAATGGAAAAATGCAACCCATTGCGATTCTGAGTCACAATATCTACATGGCTTTGAGTCCCTTTCCTAGACGTTCAAAATGCCAATGTACTTTTCCCAATGACGGTGACTACCTCTGCGCCTCCACGGAACGCACTTTAACCCGACTTGATAAATTCGAAAATTACGGCGTATTGTTACAACGCGTCCGATACGAGGGACGAGCGGCACTTAGGTTTTGTCTTTATCGCAAACGTGGCGAACAGTCTTGTACAAACTGCGATCACGCTAAGCTACCGATCCAAACGCGCGGCGAGAACAAATGTGCAATCTAAACGGGAACGAGATCCTAAAGTTCGTGGACCACAACGAACTTGCTTCCACCAACGTAAGAATATACATTTTTTTGCAACTTTATTTTTCGTATGACATTATTCATTTTTAAAAAAGTGCGTACTTTTTTTTTTGCCACGCGACTTGCTTGGGGAATTCAAAAATGCGCTTGGTGAAAAACGGACAATTGGTTTTTTTTTGGGGTCTTCTCACTTTAGACGCTAAAAGAAGGCTATTTTCATGATTTTTTTTTTATAAATTTATATTATAGATATTGATATAAAAGTGGTTACCCTTAATTAATACACTTTCGATATACATTTGAAAAAAAAATTGATTTATTTAAGTCACTATTTAGAGACGAAAATGGTAGTCAAAAAAATGTAGGTCTGCGCTGTTGATGAAATCTCGGAGATGTGTCATCCGAAAAAAATTAAATCAAACGGTTTTTGATGCAGTATGCAGATGCGCGAATCATATGATTTTTTATATATGCAAAAATAACAAAATGGCGGAAATTTTTCGAAAAAAAAGAGATTTTTCACCGTTTTTGGCAAAAAAAGTGAATATCAGAATTTAAAAATCCTTATATGCGATATAGCTATAGTTGTGATGAATATATGGTTAAAATTGCATAAGGATCGGTTCAGTAGTTTCGAAGATTTTATCAACAAGCCGTCGAAAAACGTTGGTTCGAGAAAAACGCGTTTAAAGTTTGAACCTGAGCAAATAAACGTGCCCAGGTAGTGAAGTAAAGGTCACACAAAAATACAGTTAAACTCCTCTGGTCTTCACAAAATTTTAGTATGATACTTTTGGATATGTATATTTTCGAAAAAGGTTTTAAAAAAATCGATTTTTTTTAAATTGTAAAGTGAGAAGACGCCTTAACACTTGGACCTCTATTTCTGTGGTACAAAATTTGAGTGTCGAATATGTCGTAAAATGTCCGGTTAGTTTGGATATTTCGTACGTTGTACCCTTGTTTTTTTTTACAGTACTAGTATTGTCAATTCGACTTATCGGCCCCGTACCCTTTTTTACGTAAAAAGTAATGGCTTCTCGTAAAGTTGTTGTGGTAATTTCTCTTAATGTATGCAATTTTGGGCAAGTCGTTATGTGTCAAAGAAACTCTAATTCAAAAGTAAGCGCTGTTCTCTTCTCCCTGAGTATACGTTGATCCCCCAAACATGCTGACGTCGTATGACGTTGACGTTTGCATCGTTGGAATGCACTGAAAAAGAATATTTCTAAATTCCCTTAAGACGGGAAACCAGTTTAGATGACCCGAAAAATGGATATCTTCAAATTCCATCAATTGTTAGTAAAATTATTCAAGAATATGTTTTCAATGTAGTATAAATAATTAATTAGTGCGTTGCAATTTTATTCAAACAATTTTTTTTCGGTTTGTGTACACGCTAGCTCAAAAAGTTTTTAACCTATTATTTGATAAAGAGATAGTTAGTTTCTTTATATAATTACGCTCTATATGAACCTAAATGTGGGGTAATATAATTGTTCAAAGTATTTTTTATAGCAAAAAAGGTTATAAAATAATGGCAAAAATTATATCCTTTTGTTTAAATACCTCTAAAAAATGGGAGTTCCAATTTTTGGCCAGAGTTAGGTTCATGCAGAAGAAAAATATGTTCTTAAATTAATCTTCAAACCGTAATGATTTCCGATGAAAACTGCGGCCTCCAGAGTGCCCACGAACGGCAAAGTCTGATGGCGACCTTCGATGGGCAGCAGGTTATATATTTTCAAAGGAAATGCTTCGAAAGAATTTAAATATCTATTAAAAAATACGTATAAAATATTCCCAAAGTTTGAATAAATTATATTCGTTCATTCCTTGTAAAAAAAATCATGAAAATCACTAAAAAAAAACGCACTCCTAAACTGGTTTCCCCCCTTAATTTCTTTTGGTACATTTTGTCTCCAAAAATTCCGCAATAATTTTCCACGATACTCACTTATCAATCTACAATATAAATTTCCAAAATATTTTTTTCGAGCCATAATAAACGTGCGAAAATATAATAACTTCCGTTGTATTCCAATGGTGCAAACTTCAACAGCATGACGATGCTTATGCGCGTTAAAAAATGCTTGCCACTCGGAAACTAAAAAATGATCCAGTTGTGCGAATGCGCGCGAGATCAGCCAGCAGAAAAAGTCACGTGAACACAGCGTGAATGGTCCCCAATTAATTTGACAAATGCGTCATTATTTTATTGGCTTTCTTATCGAAATTATTTTGTTTCGGCGGCGATGTTTATTTTGAAGCACTTCCACGTCGATTGCATTTCCATACCAGACGGATCGACGATATCACGTTTTTTTTGCCACTCTCGCAGACACCACACGCACGACAAGGTTACGAATAATTCGAATTCAATTTGTACGACCTTGTCCGTTCGCACGAGCGTTTTTCGTCAAAAATCTCGATACGAATAAAAAAAAAACAGATCAATGGCTTTGGATCGTCGCAGTTGCATTTTTAAATTCGAAAATTGCAAAATACGATTTTTTCCCCCTCAAATAGTTGAAAATTTCGGATCTCGCGGATTTTGCTAATAATTTTACCAACAGAATTTTTTAAACAGTTATGATACTTTGAATTATACTAATTTTAACATAAATGAGTCGCCCGAAATTCCGTATACTTTTGCGTTGTCTCTTTTCTTCTATTATCTTTCTTAGTTTTGTATTCTATTTCTATTTCATTTTATTCTACTGCGTATTATTTTTCATTTTGTGCTTCGGCGTCTTCTTCTTATTATTTTTATTATTTTGATATTGTCACTACTCCCGTCTCTCTTCTTTTCTTCTACTATCTTTCTTAGGTTTTTCTTATTTTTATTTTATTTTATTTCACTGGGTGTTACTTTTCATTTTGTGCTTCGTTTTTTTTTCAAATTATTTTTATTATTTTCATGATGTTCTTGCATTATATAGAGTCACCTATTTTTCTTTTTGTATCGAGTTTTTCTATCATTTTTTGTATTTTTTTGTATTTGTATTAATATTTTATTGTTTTTTGTGTTTTGTATTTTGTAAGGTGTATGTAACATGAGAATTGCGTGCCACAGGACCCTTCTTGGTTCTAGTGCACTAATAAATCTATTCATCTATACTTTTAGTTATTGAGGCGCAATCAGATATAATTTATAATTCATAATAAAATAAAACTGTGTAATTAGACAAATAATATTGCAAATAAAATGATAACAATTATAAATAAAACAACAAGAACATCGTTGATACTCAACACGTAAATATACACATTGTTTATGTTTATCTGGACTCGGATTGGTTGAAATTAAAAATATCAACAGATGAAGCTCGGGGGAGGGGGCGGGGGTAATGTTATTATTCCAATACGAGAGTAGATCTAATACTACACGCACATACGATTCGCACCTCGATCAGAATGGAGGTAGAATACTTTTTGCCACGGATGACTTCTTCGCAGTTGCTGAAAATCTGCTTAAGGTAAAGATTTTTTTCCTGTGCTATTTCGATCGTATTTGACTTCTATCGAACGAGAAACTTTGACAGAGGCTTGAACGTTTTACCAATAAATGTGGGTGGATACTGATTTTTATTAGAGCCCGATACGTTTGATAATATTAAGCGCAGTTTCTTATGGATAATCGTAAATTGCGATGGAATTCGAAGTTTAAGGGGCTATACCAGTGTGAGCGCTGAAAATTTGGGTGATTTTCGGGAATTTTTTGGAAGAAAAGTACTCAATTAAATGTTTCGGAAAATTAAGAATATATAGCCTCTTTAAGATTTACGTTAAAGAGGATTATTAACGACGTTCGAACAGGACGAGGAACCAGTGTGGAAAGAGAATCTTTTCACGGAGCACGGCAAGTGGATGGATGGATGGGAGACGAGAAGAAAAAGACAGGCCGGCCACGATTGGACTATAATAGCCCTAGGTCAACGTTCTCTTATCGAGGGTTTCTGCGTCGATACCGCGCACTTCACGGGAAATTATGCACCGAGATTTTCCATACAAGGGGTAGACCTCAATGAAAGAGGTGACAGAAATTTCGTGACAAACGTTTCGAATTTTTTTCCTCCCCTTGCCTCCAAAAATCCACTGTTGATAGAAATCACTTTTCGAAAGAAGAAAAAAAAACTCTTTTCCTCACCACAGATGAGACAAAATTCCCCCCGCGATACAGCAAAATGGGAAGCTCCGCGTCCGAAGAGAGTCTGATAAAAATGGCGACCCTCAAAACGGAGGTACGATTTTCTCCATTCGAATATTGTCTAGACTTAAGGCGGGATTCTACTTTGAAACCATGAAAAAAACGCTATTTTCGTGAATTTTTTCTGAGAATACTATTAAAGATATCGATATGGGGTTTAAACTGTTCAATAAATACACTCTTTAAGCACATAAAAAAAAATGTTTAAATGTATTTTATTCATTTTTTGTACACGTAAAATACGTTTAAAGCCAACGCCTCGAAAAGCAGGTACCGTTGCCGTGGTCGTGAAATCTTCCCGACGGATGGTCTGAAACAAAAAAATCAAATAGTTTCATGTTCAGTATGTCTTCAGGAACCGACCTAACTAGAATATTTTATATACGTGCAAAATTAACAAAATGGCGGCTAAAATACGAAAAAAATGCGTTTTTTGGGTCTTTTTTTGCAATAAAAAAATAGTTCTAATAAAAATTTTAAGTTGATTGTAGTTAGGTCGGTTGGTACACACATATAGAATATGTGTTCCAAATTTCATAAGGATCGGTTCAGTACTTTTTGAGTTATCACGACCACGGTACTTGAAAATGTCGTTTCGAGAAAAACGCGTTTAAAGTTTTGGTGAGTGATAAATCGTAGAAAAAATTATCTTACCCTCAATCAGCGATGCCTGGGCCATATAATATGCCTTCGACGTGTTCCAGGTGGGTGTTTTCATCCAAATTAGCCTTTTCAAAGTTTCAAAGTAGAATCCCGCCTTAACTAGGGACACTTAAGGTTTTTTTCTTGGAAGGGGGCTGCCCACCCTCCTCCCAGAAATGGTACATCTTTTAATCCGATTTTCGTTTCAACGTTCAAATGTTTCAACGTTTTTAAAATTATTATTTCAATCTCAGTATTAAAATGAAGTTGAAATAAAATTGACAACTAATGTAAACGTAGTCGAAAGTAAAAGTGAAATCGAATAGAAATCGAAGTAAAAATGAAAAGAAATGAAAATTGAAACGGAATTGTCCTAAAATTAAAATTGACCAAAGATCTAATTTCCAAATCAGCACGATGTGAGAAGTGCCTATAGTTATTATTATTGTCGTCATTATTTCTGTTTACTGGATCTCAAGAACTGGGAAACGCTGGTACCCATGTCAGACTTGAAGCCTGGATATCCAGAGAGTAGAAAAACATACGTCCCCATTAAATCGAACAGATCCTGGACGCATCTGAGATTGAACATTTATCCGGACGGTGGGATCGCGCGATTGCGAGTTTACGGTATAGCTTCACCAGATTGGGACCGTGCGACACTGGTGTCGCCCATCGATCTCGCATCGATGAAAAACGGTGGCATTTGCGAGGATTACAGCAACGCGCATTACGGACATCCGCGCAACTTGATAAAAGGGGGTAGGCCGATAAATATGGCGGACGGATGGGAGACCGCCCGAAGATTGGACAGGCCACCGGTCATAAGGATCAACGACTCGGGAACTATTCAGGTCTTGCTAAATCCCTTCTTAACCAAGTCGAAATCACCAGCTTTAAAACGTGCAAACCACTTCCGACACGTTTGCTCAGCTAGAGCATGTTCACCATAAACTTCCACTAAAATACGATGAGCTTCAGCAGCACTTTTGTTCATATTAAAGTAATGAAGTAAAACTCCCCGCGAAAACACTTTATTCGGCACAAATGTTGACACATTCAATAAATCGAAAAGTGTTGTTATTTACGATTCGAAAAGAGGTTATGTACACCAAATGGCGTTCAATGATAGCTGTTTCACGATGAATACATTGCTGTCGGTAACAACGAAACGATGTACTACCTACGCCATCTCTTGTAAAACGCTACGAATTAATTCCAACACCATACATACATGCACTTGAAGTAAAATATCCGCAAAACAGAGTTTTACGTTGCCGAGACCAAAAAACGAATCTCATCGATTCATGACCATTGGCAGGTTCTTCTTGATTCCGTTAATTTATTTGTTCTCTCTTCGCTCTTTTGTGCGGTTGGACATTATGTTCGAATCAGGTCACCGGCGAAGAATGGGCGATCTTCAGGCTGGCTCACACCGGAAGTGTAGAAAGCATTGTAATCGCAACCACCCACTTCAAAGGAAACTTTCCAGATAGCGTCAAGGTCGAAGGTATTCACAAGTCTGGAAAACATCGATGCGTATCTCCGGAAAATTGGAAAACCCTTTTGCCATCGACAAAAGTAGGTTTTGAAGTGGATCTTTTATTACTGGTTACGCCCGTTGCAGCTGATTCTACTTTTTTTCACTTAAACGCAATTCATGTCGCATTTGATTATTTTTTCAGCTCGCACCCGACAAAATTCACGTCTTCACAAGCAAAGACCTCGTATGCAGAGGTCCGTTCAGCCACGTGAAAATTATAATGGCACCTGACGGTGGATTTTCGCGGTTCAATGTTTTCGGTCGCGTACTAAAGTCACTCTAACCTGTTGTGCACCTCCAGCCGGGTCGAAAATCGGCATTTTTCCCGATTTTCTTCTCGGCCTTGGAGTACGTATGACTGGCGCGCGAAGCCTCGAGTGCTGCGCCACACCTCGGCCACGGTTCGTACTGCTCGTGCGCTAAGTATGCCGGCCCCTATTCGCGATCAACAAAAGTCTTGGCGCCTCTCGCGGCCTACGGTAGAAGCTCTACTAGTATAGTAAACTTGGTTAAAATATATTGATAACTGACCGGGAGGTAGTGACAGATTTCGGCGATCCATTTGTTACAGTATGGCAACCCTTCAGAGGTCGAATGAGGTAATGAATGAAACGGAAAAAAATGGTCATGGCGTTGGACATCGAGACGTAATCGCAGGAGGATTAATCGAAATTGTCCGATTAATTACGGGTCCGAAACAATTTTTACACAAAAATTCTTGTATTTTCCGGTAGTCGATAAAAAATAAACTGGGCGCTACGAAATGCCATACTCACAAGGGGGGCTTAAGGAAGCTTTCCAGTGTGACAGCCCGAAAAATCGCTGTTTTTCGCGATTTTTTTTTTTAAAGAAAAAATAATCTAATCGGTCTGGTTTTTTTTTTTTTTATTAATTGGGTATTGAAGAATACAAAACAATTTTTTAAAGATCGATTTATTTATTAATTAATATCTATAAAAATGATGAAACAATTGTTGCAGAAAATGCACTTGGATGTGGTGTCCACGTTGGGGGTCACAATTTTGATCTGAAACAAAAAACACAAAAAGATTATTGATCGGTATATAATTGGCTTTCGTGCTATGGAGGCTTTTTTTTTTTTTTTTGCAAAAATGGCGCCGGTTTGAACAAAAAGTATCGATTTTAGCATTTTTTTGGCAGTTTTTTTTACAAAAAAATAGGAAGATGTCAAAAAAAAAAAAGCTTCCATAGCACGATAAACAATGACGTTAAGAATATTGTGTAAAAAATTCAACTCGATAGCTTTAAAACTCTGCCCTCCAAGTTGGACACCGTTTTGAAAAATGCTGTTTCGAGAAAAACGCGTTCAAAGTTACGCTGTAGCTGTAGCGCTCCGTTGCCTTCTTCCAAGAAATGCTGTACAGTAACCGAAATAATCTGAATTTCGGCATGAAAATTTCAGGGAATATTCGGAAGTGTATACTATTCGATAAAGCAAAAAAAATCGATTTTTTGAAAATTTCACACTGGAAAGCTCCCTTAAAGCCCGCCATACTCATTAGAACAGTTTTTTACTTTTCGTTTTTCAACGATTTGTTACAGGCTCATTTTCTTATAAACGTATTGCTTGCGAGTTCTCATTTACGAAAATCACGATGCCATACCGCTCCAACGGTTCCGAATAGCCGCCTTACCGCCGCAAAGAAGCAGATTTATTTATCAACGCAAAACGATTTGTTGCAGTATGGCACTTGAATTGTGGAAAGTTCATGATACAGCGAGACTGTTAATATATTTGCCATTCGTGTGGTGAAGTGCAAAAGTGGTGCGATACGTGAAAAACGGTTTCTTTATAAACGTTTTTAACATAAGACTATAAAAAACGTAAAATTATTCGTTACAGAATGGCATTATTATACTCAGTTTATTTCAATACGATTGTACCTATCACGTTTACCACATGCTGCAATATTGCGGCGCGGTTACGATGGTATTGCAGAATTCGTAGTTTTTCACTGCGAGCCGCCACGAACTACCGCCAGATGTCGCAGCAACCGTCTGTAACTACAGCAAAGAGAAGGGGGCCTATTACGGTTCTCGGGTGAGACTTCTCGCTACTCGCATTTTCATCTCACGTGAATTCAGTCACACTACTACGGATCGGTCGGGTGAAAATGTGAGATTACTAGGAACTTCCGGTTAGTGGTCTCACATTTTCACGACGCCGTAGAAGGCATATACTAGTAAGCTAATCAAACCCAGCCCAAAACGAAAGACGTGCACATCGACAAAAACATAACCTCTTCACTCGAATAAGCAACAAGTTTAAATACAATCTAAGTTTGCAACATGAATGTTACCGAAAGACGAAAAAATGTTATTACATTTCATGAAAGAACACGAAGATTTAGCACGAGGCAGATTGAGGTGCAGCCACTCAAATGAAAAAGTACTATTAAGTTTTGTATCGTATTAAAACATAAGGAGGTTCTTATGACACAGTCATATAATTATTGTTTCATGTTAATAAATCGAACTATTATGCAATATATTCTTGTTCCATTACACCGATGGGTTCCGAGGCATCGCGCAGTTATATAGTCGTATGCGGAGCATTCGATTTTCCCGATCTCGCAACATCACAATCATCAGCAAATTCATCATTATCGGATGATATTTCTTTATTCACTGCGATAATAACTTTAAATAGC
The DNA here is from genome assembly GCA_951751655.1 of Ophion costatus. NCBI lineage: Eukaryota > Metazoa > Arthropoda > Insecta > Hymenoptera > Ichneumonidae > Ophion > Ophion costatus. The sequence goes on from OX632356.1 coordinate 2,624,587, forward strand.
TCATTTTTAATAAGTATTCTATATCAAGATGCTGCCGTCTCTGAATCAGTTATCTTCTAGTACCTCTTGCTATGTGTTAGCTCTGGACGTGCCGTCGCTGCTTTAGGAAGCTCACGCATGCGCACTTCGATTTTCGCCACATCTCGTGTCGAGTAAACTCACGTGAATAATCTCGCATTTTCACTAGGTAAAAAGAACCGTAGTAGGGTGAGCTGCTCACTTTTGTCATTTTCACTAAAACGGAGAACTGTAATAACCCCCTCGGATGCCCAATAGGCGACTGTTGCTACAAGTCCGTGGGTGATGTGTGTATACGTGTGCACGTTTACCTTGCGGAATCGCCACCTGTGGGAAAAGTGATGCACTAGATTTTCAGGATTGTCGATCTTTCAGCTTCGTTGGTACAATTTTCTCTCCGTCATTTTCGCGTAAAATCAGTTGAAACGACGCTCAAAATGTTTGTTTTTTTTTTTCACTTCCCAGAGCGTAACGATCTTGAGATGTGCATGAATTCGAGGCATCGGTTAGTAATTCACAATTCATCCTACGGTAACCACAATCTTCGAAGTTATTTTTCTTCAAAATTTTAGGAGGTGTCGACCGTCTGGCTCTTTCTGCGACACTTGCATGTACACAATAAATTTTATCTTAATTGATTGCATCGACTGATCGAAATTAGGGTTAAAAATTTCGAAGTGGTCGGAGCGTGGGATACACGGCCTCAAGGTACGTCGACATTTTCTTTCGTAATTCGTGAACTTTACTGTATAGGCTTTTCAGGAAAATGTGAGGAAGTCCGGTGAAACGTGAGGATTGAGGATGGCAAGAGGAAAGAAGATACGAGCCGAGATGTGCCCTGTAGTTGGAAACAATCGGACAGATACTTTATTCGGAACGGACAATACGAATTGTTTTGCATCCGAAGGTTCTTGCGAGCCCGCCTATACTGAGAATATCGAGAGCATTGTACCTCGCGAGCGGAACGATTACGGGTGTGCGTGTACTTGATTTGGTTGTATGCGAGTGTACAGCGTGAAACTGAACGAGACGCACCGAGTTCGGTAGCCTTGAGAATTTAAACGCTACGAAATACAGAAATGTTCCCATATAAGGAACTTTCAATTCTCGATGAGTTCCTATAGAAACTGGAGAACATATTTTTCATTGTACGAATATTCGAAGGTATTGCGCTTTACCGTGATATTTCGTTTTCTCAAGGACTTGAAAATTTCACACGGAGTTGAAGAAACAATGACTAGGATCAGATTCAACACATGGCGTTACTAACAATAAGTTATTTTCAACGGAGGTTGATTCGAGAAAAAAAGAATGCCAAAATATAGAAATCAGTAATACAATCAGAAGGTAACTGTGTTCGTATCTACGAATATTGCTAGTCAATTCAGATAAAAATGCTAAAATGGCGCATTTAGGTATAAAAGAGAGTTTTTTTTTCAATTTACGATACCAAATACCAGAATTATTAGAAACAATTTTTTTATTACTCGGCGATCGTAAATACTTATTGAAACAATGTAGAAATAAAAAAGAAGAAAGTTATTTTTAAAAAATGTTACTCTATGCAAAGAAATAAAGCTTGTTGATTTCTATAGATCTTATTTTATCAGTGTATAGTGAATTATTGGAGAAAAGTTGAAACTTACCGCTCGGAATGTTTGCAACTCATTTTACGAACTTGCAAGGCTTGCGACTTAGGAGTTTTCAACTGTCGCAGCCTATTTTGCAAAAACGTATTGTCGCAACAATCATACATTATTTATTGTATTATGAACATAATTACAAATCTTACAATAAGTAACACTATCATACAATATTATAAGTATCTTACAATAAATCAACTTAAAAAATTTAATTCTTTCTTTTACCATAAATAATTCATGTTCGCGTACGTTGTTCAGACGTCTGTCGGAAATTCCCCATTCCAATAATCTCCGTAACTCCCTCGTGGATTGAGGGTCCCAAAAATCCAAGAAGATTCTCGTAAAGTGATGCCAAAGGTATTGTTTATTTCATATTTCTTCATGACAAATTAGACACTTAAAATTGATATAAAAATATTCTGAAAACAAACTAAGGACGCAAAACCGGAAAAATCTGGTTTTGAGAAAAGAGAATTTGTTCAATCTGCACAATCTTCATTGGCACATGAAAAACAGGTCGATAAATGAACTGCTTAAAACACTCACCATAAAATTAAAATTTATTCGAAAACCCTGCGTGGTAATTAAAAATATCGGTTGTAATAAGCTTCACCAGTAGTCACCTGACAAAATTTATATGGTAAAAAAATATTTTTGAAAAACAAGACCTCTTAATGTACTAAAAAGTAGAAAATATGTTTTTCTACCAAGTCACCTATATGTGGTTATGAATGAAAGCTTGGGGCGCTCGATTTTTTGAATGATTAATGAATTCGACCAATTCAGTGCCATTGACCGTATTTAATTTGGCACAACAGTAATTAGGGAAATTATTATCACACGTTTATACTCAGTTTCAGGATTTTTATTTAAGAAATCTAAGGTTGCTTTACAGTAAATTCAATACAGTTGATATGTTAACGGATTTATGTAAATTAAAGATTATATGTCTAAATGTTGAGCGCCCAAGCTTTTATTTATTACATATAGGTGACTTGGTGAAAAAAATAATTTTATACTATTTAGTACATTAAATAAAAGCTTGTTTTTTTAAATATTTTTTTACATACAAATTATTTCCTACTTTTTAGTCTTTAATTGATATGACTAGTTAGTTGTTACCAGTAGTTTCCTAGTTTACGAATTTGTGCGTTAGGAACATGGAATGCTTGTAAAAAATAACAAAGACTGTAATTGGGATTGAACTTACGACTAATTGCTGCATATAAACTTTGCACGCACAAACACAGTCGACTGCGAATTTGTCTGTATGTGTTAGTGCGATTTTATATGGATGGTTAGACATCGCTAATTTTTCAGAAAAAGTAAAAAATGTTATTTTTTAAAGATGAACCATGCATCGTTACCTTTAGATGCATGTTAGCAAAATTTCAGAGCCTTGAGCCCAGAGTAGTCGGGAAGATGAAATATCGATTTTCCGTTTTGCATGTCACAGAAAGTCGAGTTAAATAAAAGCTTGTAGAATTGTTTTTCTGTTGACTTGTGTAAACACAAAAAAATCAATTTTTCGAAAATGCCCAAGGTGCCGTACCCCCTTAATCGCAAAAACAAGTTTCAGCACTTCTCCGTTGAATTAAATATTGTTTTCAGTATTCACGGTATGAGGGGAAAAGCGTTACGCACCAGCCGCCAGATGTTGTCACCGAGTGTACGACTCCACTTACGTGTTTACCCACTAAAACCCTCCGTCGTACATGCTTGGACGCCCAAATTCCCAGGCGTAATGTATTTTGAAACTCCGTTGTGAATAATATTGAATACATTTATGGCCGACAAAACTTATTTCTTATTACGTTCTTAAAATAGTGATAATTTCGACACGCTCGCCGGTTGACCGCATGGACGAGAATGCCCGTTTTCCGCTTCACGTGGTTAACATGGCTGACGCCTTTTGTAGATGTCGCGTTTAACGCTGCTAGAGGCGCTGTAGGTATTTCCGCAATTCGAATAACACTCCCGAACATTGCACCAGGCATGTACAAACACTGTCATTTTAAGGGACTATACCAGTGTGAACGCTGAAAATTTGGGCGATTTTCGGGAATTTTTTGGAAGAAAAGTACTCAATTAAATGTTTCGGAAAATTAAGAATATATTTGGCTATATTTGACCTATATTACATAATTTTTTCATAGACTTATGCGCTGCCTTCGGAGGCGCAAAAAAAAAGTTCCTCCACTGCTGACATGATTCCAGCCGATTGAGTAGCCGAAACCTAAAAAAGAAAAAATGTCGTTAAACTGGAAGGTATTTCCTGTACAATGACGTAGGATTTTCGAAAAATATCGAAATCTAACAAAATGGCGTAGTTATGAAAAAAACGTCTGTTTTCTTGCCTATAAAATGGTCATTTTTTTTCAATGCCAAATCGTCAATTTTCATCCAATCAAAAATATCCTACGTCATTGTAGAGTAAATATATTCAAGGGTGCTCAAGTCAAATTTCAACTCAATCGGATAATTGCTCTTTGGGTTACAATGTCAGCAATTTTGAAAAATCTCATTTCGAGAAGAACGCGTTTAAAAATTTAACTGGGGCATTTTATAGCTACGAGCGGTTGCTCTTTAGAAGGCTGCCATTCGGGGAGTATTAGAGATACGGCCTTGACATTTTTGCACGATATTCTTGAAAGTATAAACTGTCGAAAAAGGCAAAAAAAATGATTCTTTGAAAGTGTCACACTGGTATAGCCCCTTAAGGAGATAGGAAAAGGATACCGCCGGGACATCCTTCCCTCAAGCCTCTACTGACTAGTACCGACAACGGCCACCTGAGGCAGGCGCACCGAACGCCACTAGTGTCTCTTTACTTCCTCAGTCCTAACATTTTGCAGCACGGCGAGACTGCGTTTCCGCGCCCTCTGAATCTCTACAATTTTACACGCAGTCACACAGCCGTACGGCGAAAACTAAAAAATAAGTTTCCCGCTGAGGATGATCGATTCAAGATTCGTCAATTTGTCCGTCCAAACCGCTTCTCAAGGGGCAAACATGTTTACCGTTGTTTCTCCGAATATAGAACCGTTCCGCCATGCTTGTCGGACTGAGATGTTCGAGACGTTAGATGGGCCGATTAGTGGAATTCTTTTGACAAATACTTACCTTTCACGAACGAGCCTTCTATTCTAAATCTTGTCATCACGATCGCATCTTTGATGTCGATTTAGAGTGTAATGAGAAACGGATATGGGTGCGAGAGAAAATGAAACAGATCGATGGTAACATTGGCGTTGATCACCGAGCGAGAGTCAGACTGAGAATGTTTTTCACGTCACGTTGGCGAAGATTTGTGTAATCAAGATTCTTCTCTCGGCCACTGCACGATCTCGCCGGTGCGCGTCTTGCGCCTCTCTACACCTCTCTCTCTCTCTCTCTCTCTCGCTTTCTCTCTCTCTCTCTCTTTCTCGAGCGGTCACTACACGCAACACTACTCACGCACGGGACACCGGGAGAGAGTTCTCTCGGAGCCTGAGGAGCGCAGTTATCGCGCACGCAGTATTTTTCTATACTCTATTGCTCAACGATCTTCGTTCCGTTCCTTCAGTGTGGGAACCACGTTCAGACGGTTCGGATGGTCAGTTTCCGGCACTCGAGGGACCGTTCGTTTTTTCTTTCATTTTTCTAACATTTTGACACGTAATATAATAACGGTGTACGTACTTGGATCGCGGCCGTTGCGTTACATTTACAAACAAAATCCACACGTGAACGCGGCATCGTTGACACCGTTTGTTGCGTGAAATAACCTTGAAACTTTGGATTTCCTTGGGACTACGGTGCTTGTACAGCGGATATACACAAATGTATGTTATATAAAAGGACGCGTCTCGGTGAGCTGAATGGCCCTACAATTCCTCGCAACGATCGTCTCTGTTATTTTTTTTGCTCATTCGTATTATACCAACTCAACGCTCCGTACATGCCGATTGTTTTGAAACGGTTTTCTGTTTTTTTTATTAGCCGAATGGTGTTTCGTGTGTATTTTTAAATCACGCCGTCATCTTTTTTTCAAATAATATTGTATTCCCCTTCGAACATCAAGATCACGAAAGACATTTGTCGTTCGAACGAGAAATATATATATATATATATATATATATATATAATGCGCAAAATTGATTGAACGTGCAAATGTGCGTATGTGTACATATATATGTGCACACACACACACACATTGGTATATCTATATACATATATATAGCGAAGTATCGTGCGATTTCTCTCTACACACACATACACACGTCTCTGCAGTTTTCCTCTACACATATACAGGGCGCCCCAGTTAAATCGCTCCATTCGAAAATCTTCAAAATTGTTGATGATACTAAAATATGTTTCAGACGAAAGTTGAAAAATTTGACGGGGCATATTAAACGGTGCGGGCATTTCTTTTCAAGGTCGCGTAGAGGACATATGATGGGCAGTTTTGTTTTTTAAGGGGTTAGCCTAATGTGACGACCGGAAATCCGGGGTTATTAAAAAAGATGTCAAGGAATCAATAAGATAAGGAATCAATATATATATATATATATATATAAGGGTGGTTAAAAAACTCGATTTTTTTCTCAACGGAAAATTGAAATATGTTAAACAAAAGAAAGTTTTTCAAAATTGGAGGGTTTTAAACAATTCTTTAGATAGTGCTCACACGCCTTTGTCATGTTTTTTTTTCATGATTATCGGAGCATTAACTTTTTATCTCGATGCAGAAAATGTTAGTGCGTGATCCAATGTAAGTCTTGATTTAATTTTTTCTGTAACAATGCACAATTTTTATTTAAATATTTTTTTTTTATTTTTGAATTTTAAATTTAAATTTTAAAATTCAATTTTTTAATTAGAAAAAATATAGATATATATATATATAATGTTATTATTTGTACTTTACTTGATTTTACTTATTTTAGTTTGAAGTTTGTACTATGAAAACCTCTTACCTAATCTCAATCGGCAATTCCTGCACCGTACAAAATCCAATATTTCTGAATGTATGTACTTTCGAAAACAGTTTAAAAAATCGATTTTTTGAAATTTTCAAAGTGGACGGGCCCCTTAATAAGACAGTACAGTCAATGCAGATAAAATCGCAAGCGGGCATTGAAAGTGGTGGTCAACATTGAGCACGTTCCATAGGAGTAACTGTTTGCACTGTTTCTTCAATCGATTTTCGGCTAAAAACATTTAAATTTTGTAAATCGTTTTTTTTGTCTCCACAATGTTGATCGATAATCTTTAAATTGGGTGTGTGAATTTTTCTTTAGTTCCTTTATATAATTCCGGAAAAAAGCAGTGTGAGAAGATAATTCTGAAAAAGCAGGACCCTCTTTCGAACTATACAACTTTTGTAGGAAGCTTGTGTAGGTAAAGATTTCTCCTAAGTCCGATAGGTTAGAAAATATTTCTAATGCTAATAGTCGTTACCTCACCCGTTATATGGATAACCACATATACACGTAAATATAAAAATATATATAAATATGTATAGGGGGAGATGTTGGACGCCGAGAACCGTCCTCGAAGTATCCTAAACTCCGCATATCCAGGAATATGTAAGGTCCGCATGTCTTTAAAATAACATTTACGTAAATACACGCAGTTTAACGTAAAAGTTATTTCAACGTTCATCTTGACCCCAAAATCAACGATTCGTGTGAACAAATTTAACGACCGTCCTTATAACAGCCCGATGAGTTGATAGTCAACATTACATAAATATAACGCCTTCCCTATATATATAAATATATATATGAGGTATTCCACGTTAATCCGGTGGACTTTTGCCCCGATCCCCGCCAATTCGATTAATTTTTTTAAATCTAATTCTATTGACTCCAAAAGACACTCTGATTTTTTTTTACATTTTTCGAACGAACCCTTGGTCAAAAAAAAAAATTTCCGAAAAAAACACCACATTTAAAAATCTGAAAAAATTCCCAAAAATGCGTGATTATATGCAAAAAATTTCAAACTATCGCCCGCGGTGGGCGTATGATTTTTTCTGATTTTTTCTATGAAAAATTCGAGAACCGCTTACTTCGGGCGGATACTTAAATATTTTGATACCCACAATGAATATTTTTGACCATTTTTGAATAACCAAATCACAATCATGGACCTTGAACAATTAGCAGTCAAAAAGTTCTGGTATTAATTTCAGCTGAAGTCGTCTTCAGCACAGAAAAAATCATATTTCCACTGCGGGTGATAGCTTGAAAATTTTTACATATAATCACGCATTTTTGGGATTTTTTTCTGATTTGTAATCGTGGCGTTTTTTTCGATTTTTTTTTACTAAGGGTTGTTACGAAAGACGTCAAAAAAATTCAGGGTGTCTTTTAGAGTCAATGGAAACAGATGAAAAAAATTAACCGAATTGGCGGGGGTCAGGGAAAAAGTCCACCGGATTCACGTGGAATAGCTCATACATATACGTGTTCTTGCGAAGATCAGGGGACCATCAACTCAAGCAACGTCGCACTCGTCCTCATTGTAGCACATTAGCACACGTGCGCACATTCCACTTAGGAGAATACATTAAATCCACAAGACGAAATCGTGATTTGCACTCGTATTAGCAACATTTATTTCCAGCGTTCCATGACTTGCAGTTTTTCGAAGAGGATCAGAGACATAGAAAAAACCCAAAGCGCATACTTATCAAAATTCACGCTGTATCGGCCTACTCCCGTATTCCGATAGGCATGCAACATCTTGTAAAATTCCCAACAAATCGTGCGTACGAGAACGATGAGATCAAGATAAAAGCGGAAAATGGTTGAAAGAGGATGACAAAACGCGAGATTTATTTCGCGGAGAGAAAAAAATCTTTATTTCAAGCATGCATGAGTGGCTTAACAAAATGCTACCATAGCGATCATTTTTAATTAGAAAAAAACAAAGTTTTTCCTGGCTGCATAGAACACTATCGTTTGCAAATAGCCTTTGGATAATGAGAAAAATGAAGGAATGCAAAATGGAAAAAAAATTGTTGCATTCCAAGGATATAAACGTCAGCGTCATTGAGAAAATGATTTGATAAAAAAATAATCCTTCGGATAGTCATAACGAAATACATAAAGAGTGAAATAACTTGAACTTTGAATGGTTAATCCAACGTCCCCACGATTTATTTTATTGGTGGAATATTAAACTGATATTGTTGGTGAGCATCATAGCAAAAATGTAATTTGAAATTGGACGGAAGAAAACGACGATAAATTAAAATAGCCCATATGACCGTATTGACATAGGCTCTATACTCATTGCTGCTTTTCTGTGTCCGAACCATTTTTAAACAAGCGATCTTTTTCATTCGATTAAAATATCTTGTCAATTAAAGAAAGGATAAAGTTCCGAAAAGCACATACCTCTGATTAATTTGGAATTTCGTGTACCGATGTACACCGATGTACACATATATTCAAAATCATATTGAAAATTCCTGCAAATTTAATTTTCATGGTCAACAGTCACGAAAACTGATTATTTAACAGTTTTTCTGTTTTATTTTAGTAAATATTCATTTCAGATAAAAATGTTGCCTACAAAAGTTATAGCCTATGAAAATATTTATCTTTTATGTCCTATATAATTTTTGTCTAAAATCATTCCATTTCGAGAATATCGGGATAATGGTCCAACAAGTGAAACTTGCTTAGCTTCATTGGGTTCGATATTATCTACTTGTCTATAGTTATGGATCGGTAACAGCAAGAATATAGTGTTCATTAGCCCAAAAAAACCAAATTCAAACTGAAACAAAACCAACAAAAAAATCCAAACGCAAATTTAAACACAAAAGCTCAAACAACCCAAAATAAAAAAAAAACAACATTAAATGAAAAGCCCAAGCAAGCCCAACAAAAAACCAAACCCAAACAAGAAATGCAAAAACAGTATATAATAGAAAAAGAAACGAAAATAAAAGAAAAAAAAGAAACACAAAAAGCAAAAAAAACATGCACCTTAAATTTGACTGCATCACAAAAAATGCAAAAATAGTATATAATACAAAAATAAATTAAAATAAAAGAAAAAAAAATCAAAAGATAAAAAGCAAAAAAAACATGCAATTAAAAGACTAAACTCCAACCTTCCCGTGGTAAAGTGCGTAAGTAGATAATATCGAAACTATAATGGGGCTAAGCAATTTTTACTTATTGGACCATTATCCCATTTTTCTCGAAACGGAATGGTTTTAGATAAAAACTGTATAGAACATAAAAGAACAATATTTTCATAGGCTATAACTTTTATACGAAACATTTTTCCTTAAAATGAATACTTACTAATATAAGACCGAAAAACTTGTTAAAAAATCAGTTTTCGTGAGTATTGACCTTGAAAATCAAATTTGCGGGTATTTTCACTATGGTATTCGTAATCAGGGAGTCAAAATACACGGGTACACGAAATTCCAAATTAATAAGAGGTGTGGGCTTTTCGGAACTACACCCTAAAGAAACACGCGAACGGAATTCCGTTTCAACCGTTGGAGGTTTCACTGAGGCATGCTAGTGCAAAGTAAGCTGCAGCGTAAAGCAACGTGAAGTAGCAGATAATGCATTGGTCAACTGATTACGATACGGCACAACACGTTCATACGGCAAAAATATTATTTATCTCGTCGTAGATTTACCAGTTGGCACTAAATTTAAATGAAGAAACTCAGCTCGGTATTCCTAGAAAGCACGTGCATAAATTGGTTAAGAAAACTGTAAACAAATCGAAGAACGCTGGCGACAACGAAACATACCTGTGAGGAGCTGATCACTGTGGAATGCTTAATTTCTCCTTATTGCTCTGCAGGCAGTGCCGTAAAAAACTGGATGCATAATGATGTGCTAGTTTTAGGCCTCTAATGCTTTTAAGGGGTTATGTACGGTCAAGAGGCCCAAAAAGATGGATTTTTCAAGCATTTTTCTTGAGAAGACCTTTAAATCTATTAAAGTGAAAATTTGTACACATATTATGGTAACTCTTAACTGCATTTTATAATTTAAAAAATCGATTTTTCGAAAATTTGAACCGTATACAACCCCTTAATTTGTACGTGCGAGAAAGCCACGAAGAGAACCAAGAAGAAAGATCTCGAAAAATGGTTGGGGATAAAGGAGAGCAAATCGATGGAAAGATACAGACGATGCTAAAAGGGAGCCCGTAACTGAACTATGTACGTGCATAAAGCACTTCGAGAATCAAAATAAGAAAATAGTAAACGAGGAAGCGAATGCGAGACGAAACGAAAGGCAAAATGACAATAGGATATAAGTGAGAAATACTAAAATGTTGTGAAGGAAAACATGTATGTAGGCGAACACCTTGATGGGGTATACTTGAAATAATAAATACTCCTACCGAACCGGTGCGATGGTCTAGTGGTTAGCGTGCTTGCCTCTGAAATCTACGGACCGAGAGGACCCGGGTTCGAAACGCAGTCGCGTACATTTCGTCGTGAAGTGTTTTTTTTCGGCATTTCGCGGCGAAATAAGACTAGTTCCACGACTGGGAGGCGAACCGACGACCGGCTGTGTTTGGTATAGGTTTTCCGCAGTTTCCCTGTACCCGTCACAGAAATGTCATGATAAATTTGATACAGAGGGGGAAGTCGTCTGCGGCCGCAAGGAGGGGGGGACAGGGAGGAAAATGTGGAGAAAAGGAGTGTGGAAAAAACAGTGGAGGAAAGAGAAGCAGTTCACAGGGGGGGGGGGAAATAGGTAACAAATGCTAACAGCGTTGTACATTAGGAAAAAAACAAAAAAAAATAAATAAATGCTACTACTCTCATTATTCTGTCCGGGAAATAGAAAATATACTTAAAATACAATCGAAAACACCATTTCTCTCGGTGTACATGAATAAACATGAGTTTTATCAAAATAAATCTCTTTCTAATATACTCATTCAATTGAATGCAATAAATCGTTTTTCTGGGTATGGCTGCCCAAAATTTACTAGTGCGCATACATATGCGCATTATGGAAATATATTTGCATTGGGAGTGCGCGCATTAGGATTGAAGGTTCAACAAACTCCATGCTAATGCGTACGCACTGTGCTCCCCTGACGCGCAAAAAAGTTACACAGTACACAAAGAAAGAGAGAGTGCATATATCTGTGAGTCGAGTATATGCAATGCGTAAACGTATATATATATATATATACTCATACGGTTGTCGCGGAGCGTACGCATTATTTGTCGCACAAGTGCAAACCGAGTGCACTTTCTAATAGTGTTTGCTCTCGGTCGGCAAATCTTTATAAAGACTACGATAACGAACGAGGGGGGGGGGGGAGACCCCTCTGATTCTGCGTCCTGTACAATGACGTAGGATTTTCGAAACATATCAAAATATAACAAAATAGCGTATTTATGAAGAAAAAAAAAAACGTCTGTTTTCTTGCCTTTAAAATGGTCGTTTTTTTCAACGCCAAATCGTCAATTTTCATCCAGTCAAAAATATCCTACGTCATTGTAGAGTAAATATATCCAAGGGTGCTCAGTTCAAATTTCAAGTCAATCGGATCAGCTCTTTGAGTTCCTGTCAGCAAATTTGAAAAATCTCGTTTCGAGAAAAACGCGTTTAAAGATTTAACTGGGCCATTTTACACCTACGAGTGGTTGCTCTTTAGAAGGCTGCCATTCGGGGAGTATTAGAGATACGGCCTTGAATTTTTTACAGGATATTCTTGAGAGTATAAACTGTCGAAAAATGCAAAAAATAGTTTTTTTGAACGTGTCACCCTTAAAGTGTGTTTAGTATACATAAATACGTAAACATTTTTTAAATGTATTCCGAAAGTGTATTTATTAAGTGTAACAGCTTTTTTATCAATATCTATAACATAAACCTATGAAAATAATTCATGAAAATAGCCTTTTTCAGCGGCTAAAGTGAGAAGACCCCTTAAAGTAAAATAGTTGGATCACTCGAACTCATGGAAAACAGGGAGGAAGAATTGTACCACCACAGAGCATAATTCCCTCGTCGTGCACACATATATCCATATATAGTGTCCCGATCTTTTGTTTCCAGATTCACAACGCTATTCCCCTGACGAAAGATCCGCGCCGAAGCCACTGCGCTTAACAAGATTGACGTAACAGCGACGAAGTATATCGATGAGAAAAGAGAAATCAAGTTTTCGTGTGAAAATGTGCAATCGCTGATTCGACGCTCGTGGATCTATCGAAGATCCATCGATTACGTTTCGTTAAATTCTTCCATAGGGCGTGATTTCGATCTTTTTTTTCAAAATATTTTGACGAGTGTGAGTGTTGTGTGGGGTGGGGGGAGTCGGAGAACGGCGTGACCGAAAAACGAAGACTGCGGATTTTAAACTAGACGATAAGATGACGAGTACCAAGGACGATCCGCAGACGGAGAGGATTCGAAAAATGTTCAGCTGGAGCAACGGTCTCACAAGGTAAGATTTTTATTCAATAGTTATGGAGTTGGTTCCGAATGAAAAAATGGTTTAATGTTCAAAAATTGTTTATTGTTCAAAAAAATTATTTATTGTTCAAAAAAATTGTTTATTGTTCAAAAAAAGGTTATTGTTCAAAAAAATTGTTTATTGTTAAAAAAATAAAATTGATTGTTCAAAAAAATTGTTTATTGTTCAAAAAAAATGTTTATTGTTCAAAAAACGTGTTTTTTGTTCAAAAAATTGTTTATTGTTCAACAAATTGTTTATTGTTCAAAAAAATTGTTTATTGTTCAAAAAATTGTTTATTGTTCAACAAATTGTTTATTGTTCAAAAAAATGGTTTATTGTCCAAAAAAATTGTTTATTGTGCAAAAAAATTGTTTATTGTTCAACAAAATTGTTTATTGTTCAAAAAAATTGTTTATTAAAAAAAAATTGTTTATTGTTCAAAAAAATTGTTTACTGTTAAAAGAAATGTTTATTGTTCAAAAAAATTGTTTGTTCAAAAAACTAAATTGTTTTTAAGGAAAAAATTGTTTCAATAAGGAGTAAGAATAAACATTGTTTATTCTTGTTCGGAATTAATTCTTTCTCTTTGACGCCCGCCATGTTGAATTTTATGAATTTTTAGCAAAGGGATTCTTCAAAAGTTAATTGGATCATTTTGACGGACGATTTTCTTTGCCTTGTCAGATTACGAGATTTTTTAAAGATGCCTGCAAATAAAAATAGCTGACCCTGTAAATAATTAGATATATTCATGAGTATAGATAAAAATATATTTATATAAGTGGAAAGGCGATTCTGAAAACCTGCGACTTCGAGTACCGTCCTCACATGCGCCTATTGCCCCATACTGAACATTACGTAAACCCCAACCTCTTCGAGATCACCTTTAGCTGAATGTAAACAGATTTATATAACGATTACTTCAATGGCTGTCCTTAAGGGGGCTACTGTGACGATGTCAGGGTTATATGGAAAAATCAATTTTGAAGGCATAAGATTGAAAAATTGTTTGGACATTTATTTATATGATAAACGGTCGAAAATGCCGAAAAATTTCGGGATTTTTTCCCAATGCAACTACTGGACCAATCCTTTTGAAATTTGTAGGGTATTTTATTATACATTAGAAGACAAGAAAAACATTTTTTTTAATCGACAATAAGTGTTCATCAGCAGCCTGCAGCAAATTGTTGCTGGACGAATTTTCGAAATTTGCGGCTGCGATAAAAAAACTATTTATCCGATTCATTTCAACCAAAGGTTTTTAGACACGTAATTGCAGACCCTGGTCGATAAACCTCCATATTCAATAAAAAATTTAATTAAACAATCATTTTTTGCATAAAAACACGAAAATTTTCGGTAAAAATTCGATCTTTTTTTTCCGAGTGCCACCATTATTACAATATTCAACTTTTTCAACTTCTTCTTGGTTTATCGACAGCGTACTTTCCTATAGAATGTAATGGTTTTTGAGTCTTGTGTTTCAAATTAAAAAAAAAACTACAGGTGCCGCAGTTCGAAATTGCGGGGAAAATTCGTTCAGTAACAATTGGCTGCAGGCAGCCGATGAACACTTACTGTCGACAAAAAAATGTTTTTCGTGTCTTCTAATGTACAATAAAATACCCTACAAATTTCAAAACGATTGGTCCAGTAGTTGCGTTGGAAAAAAATCCGAAATTTTTCGTCATATTCGACCATTTATATGTATCTCCCCCCCTTAATGATGTTGGAGTGTGCATCCTTGAAACGCGACAAAAATAATTTCTTTTCGATTCCCAATTTTTTTCCGGCGAATCAAAGCTACTGTGAACTTTTCTAAAATCCTTGTTAGAGACCTACAGCCCAAATTTACCAAAAGTGATTTTGGATAACAATAAAAATGAAAAAGACCCTCCAACAATGTGGAGGGTCGCCCTCCAACAATGCAAACTTCAGCAACATACTAAGAGGTCATAAACAGTCTCATGAAGGACCTTTAAACGCGAGGGTCTCAACGGTGTACTTGATTTTGGCCACCCGGTTGATCTGAAACGAAACAACCCAATTTTTTCTCATAATAGATACTCTTGGCTACGACTTGACCGAGCTTCCTCATCGTCGTCCTTCAATCACAAAAAACATTAATATTTTCCGTGTTTTCGCGGAAAAGCAACACCATTATTATTAATAACTAATGAAAAATAACGTCAAGAAAAGAAAACGTCGGTCAAGACTAACCTACCATTACACCGAATAAGTCTATCAAATTAGAAGTCAATCCGTTTATTGGATGTCAAGAAATCGTGTACACCGATTTGAAACTAGCAGTTCTGTCGTAATCATAAGCTTACCTTCAATCTGCAATTCTTCAATTTGAATCGAGCGACGAACGAGAGTTTTGGAATTTTCTACAGTAGCCTAACCGCCTTAAGACAGCCCGATGTGGTGCTAGTCAACATTATATGCATATAAGGTATACGAAGTATCCTTCGCCCATATCTATACATGGACTACGGTATTTTGCTACTATAATAGTAATGATACCTACTGTTCTGATGACATGCCTACGTGATACCCGGTAATCGCTATGACTGCAATGTCGCTTCCGCGATTCGACGACCATTCAAGCTTAAGACACGGCTATATTATTAACTTGTGGGCTTTCACCCGCGATAGCTACACACGCACGCACACACACACAAACACATGCACACACGTGGATGTGCGTATATGCGTACGTACAAACACACATGTAGACATATATGGCCATTTCAGTAATCGAGAAGAGTTTTATGGGATTTGAACGTCCTCGTTTCGCCACAGCCGCGCCGCGATCGCGCGGACGTGTCCCTTATGGATATGCGTATGCATACGTACCAGGTGTAGAAGTATGAAACCGGAATTTCCCGATAGATGGTGCACAGTACTGTGAATAAAGTCACGTGAATAAATTTCACACAAAAATAAAGTTTATGTCACTTTTTGATCTTAAATGACCTTGAATGACTTTGACCCCTAAATGTTGTTTATGCAGATTTCGATGCTCTACAAGATAGTTGAAAAAAAAATTATCGTCCCATTTAAAAAAGTGAAGGTGACCTTTACCGTGCGACAGCGCCTCCACTGGGATAAAAAGAAATGGTCGCATTTGATGACCCCTTTTGTATGGTACAACTTTTGTTTCAAACACTTTTTTGTGACGTCTATAATTGCAGAGATATTCAAGGTGGCAACAGTTAGTGCCTCACCCTGTATGCAGTCAGGAGGCCCAAAAAGATCGATTTTTTAAGAATTTTTCTTGACAAGACCTTTGAACCTATTAACGTAAAAATTTGTACACGTATTATGGTAACTTTTAACTGTATTTTAACGTTTTTTATTTGTAAAAATAATTATTTTGAAAGCTGCTATAGCTGATCTCGGGGAGCACCTCTAAAAAAGGGGTCTTGCGGTGAGCACGATATCTCCGGACTGGACCATCTAAAATGAAAAAACGAAAAATATTTCGTTAATATAATGGATTATCTTGTAATTGGTCGAAGGAATAAGGAAAATAATAATTTTTGACAAAATGGCGGCTTCTCAGAAAAATAATCGATTTTTGACAAAAATTTAGGCCTTAAATTGCTTATAAAATTGAAAATATTTATCAGCGAGGAAAAACCTTCAATTAATGACTAAAAAATATACTTGAAAATATTGTGTTAAAATCGGTTCAGCCGTTTCCGAGAAATCTTGCTCACCGACTTTAAAACACACAGTTTTGAGAAAAACGCGTTTAAAGTTTCAAAAGCAATTTACATATAGTCTGACACGTAATTACAAATGGGCGTGTAACTTCGAAAATAAAATTGAAAAAATCGATTTATCGAAAATGTTAACTGCATATAACTCCTTAAACCAAAATGATTCCGTAAAAGAAAAAAGCAATGTATGGGTACCGTAAAACGGGCTTGAATTGACATTAAGGGTAACTTTGACAATTTTTGGGGCTACTTTAAGGGGAAGCACCACTCTAGCTGCAGAAAATAAGGCCTAACTTTGACAATTTATTTTAGGAGTATGAAAAAAGGTACAGGATTTATTTTGAGACGGTTTATTTAACGCATATTTAAAAATAAAAAAATTTATTATAATTTTCATACAAAATGGCGGCGACGGAGCCCATCTTGAAAAACGTGTTTTTTTTACAAATAGCTTTACAAATAGGACGATTTTCTCGTAAAGTATAAGACCTGGAATAAAAACCAAAAAATAATTACAATCTATATATTATTAGCTATGGGACTACGTAGGGATTTTTTAAATCACATTTTGAAACAATAGTGCACTTTGACATAAATAAATCCATATTTTGCCCAAAAATGAGCAATAAATTGTTCATAACAAACAAGTTTCCATTTAATCAATAAACGGCTACGTACTTCCATAGAGAGTGCAATTGTGAAGCTACTATCAAAATTTCACATCGATCCATGCAAAGGTGTCGAGTAATCCGTCCTCCCAGTTTGAAAAACGTGGTTTCGAGAAAAACGCGTTTAAAGTTGTACGAGCACTTGGATCCTTGAAATTTGGAAAATAACGATTTTTCCAAAATCCTAGAATGGTGTTATCCTTCAACAGAGCGCGAAAATACAGTTTAAATGTATGCGCATTTAAATTTGTTTAAATTTGTTGTTTACTTTTATTATAATGTTGCTAAAGTTGATTTTCCTCTCAATGATAATCATAAGACTGATTAAGTGCCTATAATAGTACCTTAATAAAGAGAACAATTTGATTGTAAAAAATCGTTGTTTTTTATTTAGTACTTAATAAATTTAGTACTTAATAGTACTTAATAAAGAGAACAATTTGATTGTAAAAAATCGTTGTTTTTTATTTAATTCCATGTACAATGCGTAAAATATGATTATTTTTAATCAAAATGATGCAAAAGTAACCGAAACCCCACACTCGAGGTTACTTTTTTTTTTAAATTAAAATTGTGGGTGGTGATGGGGCTTGACTTGCTTATACATTTGATAGCCAAAGGACACATTGTTCTGTTGGAGCAAAAAAAGTTGGCATGTGGGATGTTAAAAAAAGTTAGCTACGAAAAACGGACCTTACTCCCATCCTTTTTTTAGGATGTTATGAATTTAGGATGTTAAAAAAAAGTTAGCCACAAAAAACTTCCAAAGCCTGTTCAAAGTAGCCCCATTTTACGGTAAGGAAAATCGTAACCTGAAATGCACCCGCCATCGCGCAAATTCGCTCTTGTTTTTCTCCAAATTGGTCCGTTCGAAATCTTTGACGATCGGAGAAACAATCGCGGGCGAGATGCGTTCCACTCCCAGGCGAGACTCTTCACCTGCAGCTGCTTCTGCTGCTGGTGTAAAATATATCTTCTGCTGCCTCGTGTGTGCAGCCCATTGCGCGCGTTCGGGCATTAACGATCGCGTGTACTACACACGTCCGCGAGAGTGTTCCCTTTCGGCAGTCTCCGCCGTATAGTGAAAGGCAAGCGTCGAGTGTGCTCCGTATGATGAACAAATGCGTGTAGGTACGTGTACAAACGTGTGGTCTTGCGGGGCGTGTCAGTGGTGGACCAACGTCGGATGATGTCCGAGGAAAGAAAACCAGTCTCGGCAACGGTCAATGATAGCGAGTTCCCCGGACGGTATAGTTAAGACCCGCAACGAAGGGGGTGAAGCAGTACCTTGAGGCTCTGTTGCACTCCCGAGATTATGTCTGCCGTTCGATCTTCGTAAGATGGATCGCTGCTGGGAAAAGAAGGCTCTCTCCCGACGAAAGAAAACAAAAAATTTCAAAATTCCTGTCACCTGACACACACGCACATATGCACATGTATTGGGCGTACAAGTATGACTGCACGGCAGGGGTTCCCAAAGTTTTTTCAACCACGCCCTCCCCCCCTATTGCTTAAAATGAAAATGCTCTGCCCCCTCCCCAACGCGAAAATGTTATAGTTCTCTCAATTTATCCTGTGTCCGTCTTCCAGCTTCAAGCAATCTCTTTTACTAACCGCTCGCCGTGCCTGGGCCCCCCTTTTATATGTCATCATGCCCCCCCAAGGGGAGGGGGGCACTTTTAAAATCAACAATCTAGCGGCCCGAAAACTGGCCAAATCGCGAATTTTGTTCTGAGAATTGAGAGCCTTTTGAACAGTGCCCCCCTTTTCTACTACTTAAACTGAAAATGCTCCGCCCCCCCTCGCCATCGCGAAAATGTTACAGTTCTCTCAATTTATCCTGTGTCCGTCTTCCAGCTTCAAGCAATCTCTTTTACTAACCGCTCGCCGTGCCTGGGCCCCCCTTTTATATGTCATCATGCCCCCCAGAGGGAGGGGGGCACTTTTAAAATCAACAATCTAGCGGCCCGAAAACTGGCCAAATCGCGAATTTTGTTCTGAGAATTGAGAGCCTTTTGAACAGTGCCCCCCTTTTCTACTACTTAAACTGAAAATGCTCCGCCCCCCCTCGCCATCGCGAAAATGTTACAGTTCTCTCAATTTATCCTGTGTCCGTCTTCCAGCTTCAAGCAATCTCTTTTACTAACCGCTCGCCGTGCCTGGGCCCCCCTTTTATATGTCATCATGCCCCCCCAGAGGGAGGGGGGCACTTTTAAAATCAACAATCTAGCGGCCCGAAAACTGGCCAAATTGCGAATATTGTTCTGAGAATTGAGAGCCTTTTGAACAATGCCCCCCCTTTCTACTACTTAAATTGAAAATGCTCCGTCCCCCTCCCCATCGCGAAAATGTTATAGTTCTCTCAATTTATCCTGTGTCCGTCTTCCAGCTTCAAGCAATCTCTTTTACCAACCGCCAGCCGCGCCTGGGCCCCCCTTTTACATGTCATCATGCCCCCCAGAAGGTGGGGGGCACTTTTAAAATCAACAATCTAGCGGCCCGAAAACTGGCCAAATCGCGAATTTTGTTCTGAGAATTGAGAGCCTTTTGAACAGTGCCCCCCCTTTCTTCTACTTAAACTGAAAATGCTTCGCCCCCCCTCCCCAACGCGAAAATGTTATAGTTCTCTCAATTTATCCTGTGTCCGTCTTCCAGCTTCAAGCAATCTCTTTTACTAACCGTTCGCCGCGCCTGGGCCCCTCTTTTACATGTTATCATGCCCCCCCCCCCCTCAGGGGGAGGGCGGCGCCCCCCAGTTTTAAAATCAACAATCTAGCGGCCTGAAAACTGGCCAAATTGCGAATTTCGTTCTGAGAATTGAGAGCCGTTTGAACAATGCCCCCCCCCCCCTCCGTTCTACTACTTAAACTGAAAATGCTCCGTCCCCCTCCCCATCGCGAAAATGTTATAGTTCTCTCAATTTATCTGTGTCCGTCTTCCAGCTTCAAGCAATCTCTTTTACTAACCGTTCGCCGCGCCTGGGCCCCCCTTTTACATGTCATCATGCCCCCCGAGGGGGAGGGGGGCACTTTTAAAATCAACAATCTAGCGGCCCGAAAACTGGCCAAATCGCGAATTTTGTTCTGAGAATTGAGAGCCTTTTGAACAGTTCTACTACTTACCCCCTTTCTACTACTTAAACTGAAAATGCTCCGTCCCCCTCCCCATCGCGAAAATGTTATAGTTCTTACAGGCGAGGCGAGCGGTTAGTAAAACAGGTTGCTTAAAGTTGAAAGACAGACACAGGATAAACTGTAACAACTATAACATTTTCGCCATGGGCAGGGGGCGGTTCATTTTCTTTTTAAGTAAATAATAAGGGGGAGGGGGTGTAGTAGAAGAAACTTTGGGAACCCCTGCTCTAGATAGATGTAGCCCCTTAAATTTGTGATACGAAGCAAATCAATGATCGCACCTGGATTAGCGAATCACTCATATGGCCAAGAAACGGTCTAATGCGATAATTAATTCGGCCTTGAAACACAAGAGCATCGTAAAATGTGTTTGCATACATGCACACGCCCATGTATATATCATCGTATTTTACATTATTCCTCAGTATACGAGAGTATGCGTCAGTAAACGAGACGTAAAGGAAAATGAAATTGCGCGCACGAGCCATGAGCTCTATTACGCTATGTACTTCGTAATCATGATAGCACGCGCACACACACGAAGTCTCTCTTGTCTTGTGACGCGATTGATCTGTACGACGATGGAATGTGAATCGGCCAGCTCCAAAATCGGACTTTAGATCAGCGTTGATCAACTCCCCTCGGCAATTGCGACTCTCGAATCCGTTTATGTATTTCCTCACAACTTTGTTTTTATCGATTTCCTCGCCACGTTGCCTCACTAGTCGTCCTTTATCATTCCTTTGTCTATTTCATGAGATTGTGTCATGGGGAATACCGTAAAATGTTGTTTTGTAAAATAAATTGTAAAATAAACCGTAAAATTTTCTAAAAAAAGTTATTTGGGCGTTATACACACTGCTAATGCATAAAAAACGGGTCTCAAAATGGCCTGACATTTTGATTTATTAACCCCTTCGTTGGCATTGACGCAATAGGGCGTCAAATAATTCCGTGCCCTGTGTGGCATTGACGTAATAGTGCGTCAACCTTTATTTCCCTATTTAACTCGCTCTGATTTGAAAACAGAGCCTCACTCGGGGGTTTTTGGGCTCGCTGAATCCGAATTTGTAGTCAAAATTTGAAAATTCAAAATGGCGGCGCCAATATGGCGGAAAAAAATCAAAAACTTTACGAGATTTAGATGAAAATTAGTACTCCGGGATTTTTGAGGTCGCTTATTACGAATCTGAATTCAAAATTTGAAAAATCAAAATGGCGGACCGAAATTGAAAATTTTACTCGATTTAGATAAAAATTGGTACTCCGGGATTTTCGAGGTCGCTTATTACGAATCTGAACACAAAATTCAAAAATTTTTAATGGCGGATCTAATATGGCGGACGAAAGTGCAAAAAAAGCTTGATTTGGATAAATCTTGGTACTCGGGAGTTTTCGGGGACGCTGAGTGTGATGCTGAACTCAAAATGAAGGAATTTTTCATGGTGAATTCAATAACATGGAGCATTATACAATAAATAGGTGGAAATATATGAAGCTTGAGTACCGAGTTTCATCTAAATCAATCTGGATTATTTGTATTTTCATTCGCCATATTTGTTCGTCATTGTGAATTCCTGAATTTTGAGTTGAGATTCGTAATCAGCACCCTCAAAAACTCCAGGGTACAAGTTTTCAGGATAAAAAATTTCCCTGCCATTTTGGGCACTTTTTGTCAAATTCTCGCTGCCAACGAAGGGGTTAATAAAACGTATTTTTCTAAACGTTTTTAAACGTATTTAAAAGTTTTCTAAACGTATTTAAAAAATTCTAAACGTATTTAAGAGTAAAAACCTTAATTTTTCTCCAGAATAAATTATCGTAAAATTAATTTGGTCTTTCATTTGGGAGAAAAATTCGATGGTAAAAATCGATCGTACCGACCACTGGCAGTTTGTCTCTCTTGGTCACGCCTTTGCCGATCCTCGATGAATCGAACCGTGGGATGGCAGCACGAAAGCTTCGAACGAAACCGATCAAGAAACAACAAAAAACGATATGTGAACGTAGATGCATATTTATCATACGTTTAAGGCCGTCAGCTCTGTACCTGCTCCATTCTCGTATCCTTGGGTAAAAATTAATGCCGATTAAAGAAGAACACGAAGGATGTTATTAAAAGTGAGGAGTTTATGAGCAATGAATAAGTTTTCATTTTCGTCGTGCTCGAAAGACATTTAACGCTTTTATCTCTTGATCTTTCGACGGGACACGTGAATACCCAATAAGATATTTTTCGAACAAACTTTTCGGTTATTGTCATGGAACTTTAAATTGCATGAATTTCCTTCAAGGCGTTACCCCAACTTGTAGCGCACAAAAAAGGCCTTTTTCATGAATTTTTTTAAAGAAAACTACAAAACTTTTTTAATCGATCAATATACCATCTTAAAGAACACATCTTGAAGAACTTTCAGTAATTTTTTTATTGAAAAACATTACATTGTTTAGTGGCAAATGGCCATCAATGAAATAATATTTTTATATACACGGTTTGCGGTGACCAACATTGCGGCGAAGTGGATCATCCGAAAAAAAAAATGCGGATGGATTTAGTCAAATATAAGTATAAAGTAGTCTTTAATCGAAGGATTTTAAAAAATATTCATTATTCACAAAATGGCGGACAGTCAAAGTTAATGGTTCGATTTTAACGAAAAAAAACGGCCGTTTTTTGGCTATAAAACGGCCATTTTTTTCGAAAAAAAAAAATCGAACGATTAAAGACTACATTTTTATGTATTAAATAAGCCTGCAAAATTTCAAGAAGATCGGTTCATTAGTGTTCGAGTAATCTTGGTCACCGACTTCAGAAATGCCATTTTGAGAAAAACGCGTTTAAAGTTTCAATTTCAGTTCTTCAATTCACGGATTCTTCTCTTTCAACGCTCATATCTCAGTCAATTTTGTTCGGATCGACTTGAAATTTTCAGGACATATTCTCAGATACTTATACTTCAAAAAAATGCAATAAAAAAAATCGATTTTTTCAAAATCGCAAGTGGGGGTAACCCCGTAATTTTCTTTAGTGAAGGAGACGATTTTCGAAATATCGTTCGTATGTATAAATCGAAATTATGTTTGTATAATGTATAAATATTGTTTTATATAGTTCTTCAGCCACTATCTCGTAAATGAGAATTCTCTGACGCAGTGCTTTCTCTAAAGTGGAGTAAAATATCGTCAGGGAGTAATTAAATGTTTCCATTTGCTGCGTTTTCGTGTCGGACGTGTTCGAACTTTTGGAAACGAAGTTTTCATACTTGGATACTTGGATAAGTATCCAAGTTTGAAAACTTCGTTTTCAAAAGTATACCCTATCGATTGTGCGAATATTGGCACATCATGTGCGAATTTACCAATTTTTTATTTATTTTTTATTTGAATTTAATTTTTTATTTAAAATGAACAATTTTCATTTTATTTGATAATCTCGTCCGTATAATTGAACGTGGCCATTTGGGGTGTATCGAACCTTTGAAAAAGAAGATCCGCATATTTTATTCAAAAAGTCCATTTTCGTGTGCAATAAATACGCGGAAAACGATTATCCTTCACTTAATTTGGAATTGGCAAGGTCGGGCCCGATGTTATCATTTTTCATTTCGGTAATTTGTACTATACGTGTATACGTATTTCGTCAATGTTTGCGAGACACAGTAACGCTGCGAATGCACGCACCTCTCGTGAGTTTAGCCTTCTGGGGAATAATGTTTCAAACGAATGATGAATAAATATACGTGACGTGGGTCGAAGTGACATTCGTTTTCGATTTTTTTTCTTTTCTTTTCCTATCACCACAAGTATTTCTCAAGACCTTGGACGTCTCATTCAAGGATTCTCAGCGCAAAATCTCATTTAACGCGTTTGCGTTGTAGCGCAAAAAAGGCCTTTTTCATGAATTTTTTAAAAGGAAAACTTTTTAAAAAAATTTAAAAGGAAACTACAAAACTTTTTTAACCGATCAAAATACCATCTTAAAGAACACATCTTGAAGAACTTTCAGTAATTTTTTTATTGAAAAATATTACATTGTTTAGTGGCAAATGGCCGTCAATGAAATAATGTTTTTATATACACGGTTTGCGGTGACCAACATTGCGGCGAAGTGGATCATCTGAAAAGAAAATGCGGATGGATTTAGTCAAATATAAGTATAAACTAGTCTTTAATCGAAGGATTTTAAAAAATATTCATTTTTCACAAAATGGCGGACAGTCAAAATTAATGGTTCGATTTTAACGAAAAAAAACGGCCATTTTTTTCGAAAAAAAAAATCGAACGATTAAAGACTACATTTTTATGTATTAAATGAGCCTGCAAAATTTCAAGAAGATCGGTTTATTGGTGTTCGAGTAATCTTGGTCACCGACTTCAGAAATGCCATTTTGAGAAAAACGCGTTTAAAGTTTCAATTTCAGTTCTTCAATTCACGGATTCTTCTCTTTCAACGCTCGTATCTCAGTCAATTGTGTTCGGACCGACTTGAAATTTTCAGGACATATTCTCAGATACTTATACTTCAAAAAAAATGCAATAAAAAAAATCGATTTTTTCAAAATCGCCAGTGGGCGTAACCCCTTAATATATATATATATACACAGGGTGTCATGTTAAGGCCTTAGGTCACAGTAACGGGTATAAAATCATGTGCGAATTTAACAATTTTTTTTCGCATGAAAAAGTGATTCACTCATAAAATTAATTACACATCTATTTAGCATGAATATCAAGCTGTTAGAAAATATACATATTTTTTTTTCGATGTACAAAATGGCCGACTACTAATATTTTCTTTTTTTTAGGCGCTCCGCGACTTGACATTTAGCATCCAAAATTTTCGACTTAGAACAAAAAACAAAAATTCTCGTCAATCTACATTAGAATACCTAGAGAAGTACGTACGGAATTTAAAAAATATCGTTTCATTCAAACGTTGTAGGTATTTGAACTTACGAAATGAATTTTCAGTGAAAAATTGTGAAAAAACTGCTCATAAAATGAAAAGTTTTCGATTAATCAGAAATTCCGTACGTACTTCTCTGCGAAATGCAATTAGGAATATAACTTTTAAATTTGAAGTAAATCGAGTGAAAATTGTTGAAGTTATTTGTCACGCCAATTCGCAAAAAGCTGTTTCGAGAAGTTTCGAGTAGTCGGCCATTTTGTACATCGAAAAAAAATGTATATATTTTCTAACAGCTTGATATTCATACTCAATATATGTGTAATTAATTTTATGAGTGAATCACTTTTTCATACGAAAAAAAATTTGTTAAATTCGCACATGATTTTATACTCGTCACTGTGGCCTGAGGCCTTAAAAAGTTGCTCAGTTATTGTCGTTTCGTATCATTTGTAGAAATGGCATGCGAAAAACCAAAAGCAGATTATTTTTTTAAAAAAATAACATAAGGCCCAAAATCTCGAAAACCGTGGTACTTTTAGTAAAGTGAAATTCCAGCATGTAGTAGGACATGATCTTACCTATTGACAGTTGCAGGATTATCCATTCACAACAGGACACCCTGATACACATATACATGTATATGTACATATATATATATATATATATATATATATATATATATATATATATATATATATATATATATATATATATATATAGATTACGAGAGAAATAAATCTTGTCACTTTCCCATATGCTTCAAGGTAAGTGTGTCACTCGAAATGACACTTACTACTTTTGTGAACTCGCGACTCGCGGATATGTTCCTCCGATCCGCCAAGTGCCGAACGCCATGTTTGCGTTGAAAATTCACGGACTCGCGTTCAAATAATTATCTTTATGACGTCGTCTGTCATCATGACCGGTTTCGTCGTCTTTTTGACTGTGCGTTTTGAGAAGCTCTTCAACTCGTACATCATGTACTTATTTTCCTTCGATTTTCCAAAATTACTTTAAATTTCATATTTCGTTCGAAACTATTCATTCCTGAAATTCCTTACACATTCGTTAGCGTTACTTTTTTTTTTAAGGAAGTTGGAGCGGTCCGGTTGAGTCAAATGACAGTTTATGACTTTTTTTTCAATGAACCTCAAAAAAATGCATACGAGGTATAGATTTATTCTTTAGGGGCTGATTTTTTATGAAATCCGTGAAAAATGTGTAAATCTGTAAAATGAAATAAAATTATTTTATACATTTTTTTATAAAATTATTTTCAAAACATTTTTATAAAATTAGAAGGCATAATTATGCATTTTAATATTTTTTGTTAGGTAGATAAGAAGAACTTTGATGTTACTACCAACGCGAAAAACATTATCGATGACTATTATGAGAAAAACTGCGTCAGCGAACGTTTTGTACAACTTTGTTAGAATGACATTTTTGGTCATTTGTAATTATGCCTATTTATATTTATGTCACGAAATTATTTATTATTACCATTAATTAATATTGAGTGTTGCCGGAATACGGCAACCTCGCGGACATTGAGGCTGGCAACGATGTTCTTCATTCGCCAGCCAAGATTCGTAATTTTTCATCAAACCTTGATGGTTCAATATTGAATATATATGGTTTACGATGGGCAAGATGGCTTTTTTTCTCTAAATGTTTACAGCGGTTTAACGTCCATTAATCCATTATTAGGATCGGTTTATTTTGGTGCCAAATAGCCAACAAAAGTTAAATCTCCCGCAACGTAAACGTATTGTCCATCTAACCGCACGTGAAATTACACTCACTAAACTATTTTTTACCTCTGGTGTTTCGTGGTGAAAAAATTTCAAAAAATTCGTAAAGTTTCAGTAAGGCCTAGACAATAACATATATTTTTTTCAAACTTAATCTTGGATTGTGGCTAATCCTCCAACCTCCTTAAGTTATACGTTTTTATAGTTCGTTGAATTAATAACCAAAGTACAGTTGCTTGTAGGTCTAGAAATTTCTATAGGGCAAATATTGCGCAGAATTTATGGAGAAAGGATGTATCATTTTTTTTTTTAATTCTCTTCTTGTGGAAATATGAAATCAAATCGGAGTTCATACTTTTAAAAACCAGCAAGTCCATTGAAACGTCTTCGTGTGTGTGTTTTTTACGTCTGCGTCAGCTACTATTCTTCCTCGTAAATGTATAACCAACGAATCAACCGCCTCGTCAGGATACAAAGTTCACGCTATCCTTAAACGTCACTCGTTCGAAGCTACACGCACCGTGTAATTTGTTTGTGCATATGCGAATTTTCGACGCCATGCTGGATGATGATTCTCGGGACGTCATTGGTTTTTTTTGTGGTCAAGCCTCACTTAGAATTTGTTCACTCGTCGGAGCTTTGAATCTCAATTCCCGTTGCGTTTCAATTCTCGTCGAAAAAAAAATTTCGGTCCACCGAAAACAAACATTTTCATCTGACCACGAAACGAATAGGCTTGGTGACGTTGAAAATTTAATTAGTCTTCTCACTTCAGACGCTACAAAAAGGCTGTTGTCATGAATTTTTTGATAGATTTAAATTACGGATGTTGATATAAAAAGTTGTTACACTTAATGAATACACTTTCGAAATACATTTTTTTTAAATTGATTTATTCAAGTTACTATTTATAGATGAAAATGGTAGGTAAAAAAATGTCGTAAAAAATTGTAGGTCTGCGTTGTTGAATCTCCGAGTTGGATCATCCAAAACAAAAAAATCAAACGGTTTTAGATTCAGTATGTTAATGGCTATAGCGCATATCATACGATTTTTGTTATATGCAAAAATAACAAAATGGCGGGCATTAAAAAAGAAAATAAAAAAACGTGTTTTTCTTGTTTAAAAAAAAATCATTAAAAAAAATCATTGATATGCGCTATAGCTGTAGTTGTAAAGAATATGTGGTTAAAATTTCGTAAGGATCGGTCCAGTGGTTTCGAAGATTTTATTAACGTCGAAAAACGCGTTTAAAGTTTGCTTGGGTTACATAAATACATTAAAATTTCTTTTAAATGTATTTCGAAAGTGTCTTTATGAAGTGTAACAACTTTTATATCAATATCTATAATATAAATATATTTGAAAAAATCATGAAAATAGCCCTTTTTAGCGTCTACAGTGAGAAGAACCCTTAATCAAAATTGAAACTTTCCTAACTCCGATCTCCGGTGACCGGCGGTGTTGGTTTGTTTCGACAATTGGATGGACGACGAACGATGACTATAAACCGACAAAAAAACAGATAAAAGTTGTTATAATATTTTACTCGACGTTTTAAGGGGACTAGGCATCGAAAAATCTTACACTTTTTTGTTTTTTTTTTTGTATTCTGCTACTACAATCTCTTCCAAACATTTTGGCGCAAAGAAAACGGAAAAATTCTCAAAATTGAGCTCAGGAGAGCAATAAAACTCCAATACTCCTCTTTGGACCGGTTGTTGGATGCGGACAAGAGATGTTAAGCATCGACAAAAGAAGCTAGGGTGGAAAAAAACCGACGTTCCGCGATCGCTGCCACGGAAAAAGCTGAACTCGAGAAGTCCTTCAACAGCGCCGGAAATTTTTAACGTACGTAAGTTGCAATTTTTCCGCCGTATGGAGGCCTAAAAGGAGGCCTAAAAGGAGGCCTAAGGAGGCCTAAGGAGGCCTTAAAAAAGCGTTTTTTGGGAAATTTTTTTAGGGCAGAAAAAAATAAGCAAGTCTAGCGAACTTTTGAGAATATTTTAATGCATATTTGAACATGACAAACAATTTTTTTTTGGAGGAAAATATTGAAACGCAGCCGATTTATATGAACATTTATTCAGCACTTTGCAAGTGCACTCTCCAATCGGTGTGCAATATGGTGCTCGTAATTTTCGTCTGAAACAAAAAACCAAAGAAAATTTTAATTTTCATATATCTTTCTTCTATGTGAACTACGAAAAACCCAAAAAATTGTGAAGTTTCAAATTTTTCTCAAGTTTTAAAAAAATGTGCTTTTTGTACAAAAAAAATCATTTCAACTTGCTAAAAAAGTTGTTTAGGATTTTTTTTTCACGAATATTTTCAGTTCGTAAAGAAGAGAATACAAAAGTAAAGCTAACAAGCCTTGGTTCGTTTTGATTGGTCGTCTAGTTTTCTTGCAATCATTCACGCCAGTTTAGAAAAATCGTCAAAACGAAAACTCGAGAAAACGCGCGCTCCAGCTGCCCGAGCGGTCGTATACCTGCTCTGCGCCACCACGTTTCGTGCTGTATCTTCGAAAATACTGCGAATTAGCTTCTATAACTTTACACACATATTCTTAGACATACTAGGATTAGATTTAAGCAATAAAAAAATCGATTTTTTTATGCTTCTAATGCAGGATCCTGCCTTAAACGCGTTTTTCTCGAAACAGCATTTTGCACTAGTTATGCAGCGATAACTCAAGAACGATTGAAGATATCGCCTTGATTTTGTTTTTAAATGAAGATATCAACTTTCTCTACAAAACGAACTGACGTCTATGTAAAAAAATCAATTTATTATTATTGTTATTACAACAAATGTCATCCGTTTTTCGATGTTTTTCAAATTTTAGCCGCCATTTTCCAAATTCTTATATTTTTTCAAAAAGCCAAGTTCCTAAAAGTTAAGTTAAGAATAGCGTTTGGGAATTGCCGAAAACTTCAAGCGGCCACTCGGAATCGTGGCATTGAGGGAGCAGTGCATGAGACGCGTGGTCTTCTTTATTCATCCGTATCTCCCTTAAATATTTATATTTTTGAAACCTCAGCCACTGAATTTAATAGCCAAAAGTTCAACAAAAACGTTGCAAAAAATAAAAAGTACGTACGTTGTTTCGGTTCTTCACAAATACCATTTGAATTTAAGCCATTTTCGGCCTCTGTTCCCTGCCTAGTCTCCCCGAAGCGACCGAAAGTTCTTCGCTGATTTAACAGACGCAGCTGTCGGCTCGAGGCGAGCAAATTTGGCATCAGAAAATCGAGGCACTTTTGCTTTTGTTCAGTAGAAAGAACCTCTTCGAACGTGAGAAATATTTTCCGGTAGACCTTGTATGAAACGCTTCGCGTCGTTTCTGGATTCGCTGGAGAGTGAAAAACCCACGTAGACGTCTGTAAGACACGCACTTTTTCGCTTCGTCGAGGAGGAACGTTAGACCTTGGGGGCACATCATTCTTCTGTGAATGCCTGTTTACACCGTCTCGTAATTTGCTCTTCTTTTTTCTTTTCCCTCGTCGAGAGGTCAAAGCTCGCGAGTTTCGTGGCCTTGGATATCAAGCGATTTACCAAAATCTTCCGTCCAGTGTTGTGAATATTTTGTCTCGAGTTCCATGCCCGAGTAAACCGTATCTTTTTTTCTCCTCGTGACGCGGTGGCAAAAACAAGTTTGTTTCAACTGTCTACAAAAAACGAACGAGTGGACGAAAACCCAAACCAACTCGCTATAATTCCCAGCGGGCATTAGAATTTGCTTCTAATTTTATTTTATTTTCGTGATGGATCATTCGATGTGACGTTCGAGCGAATGATCGTGATAAAAAGTGGCATTTTTTTATCATCTTCATTATTATTATAGATAATACTATTTCCTGAGTTCCAACGTATGGCCTTGCGGGTTTTTACGCAAGGGTGAATCCGTTCAACTCCGAGGTGTCGATTTACAGATATTTCTATTATTGTTATTATTATCAATGTGTATTAAAATTATCACGGTTATCGTTACCATTCATATAGTTGTCGTCACGGTCATTATTATTATTTATTTTATTATTATTATTTGTTTAAATTGATTTATTATCTATTTAAGGAATTTTTATTTATTTATTATCTATTTTTATTGATTTATTATCTATTTAAGGAACATTATTATTTATTTTATTATTATTATTATTTCTTTCCTCAGCGCGAAAAATAATTGAAAAAAAAATAATTTGCGAAATTTTTAGCTTGTAGTTGCAATTTTTTTTCGCACATCAAAGTTATCACAAACGTTTTTGAGGGGTTATATACAGTGAGGAGGCCCAAAAAGATCGATTTTCAAGAATTTTTCTTGAGAAGACCTTTAAATGTATTACCGTAAAAATTTGTAAACATATTATGGTAACTTTTACCTGTATTGTAACATTTTTTATTTGTAAAAATAATTATTTTCATAGCTGCTATAGCTAATCTCCGTGAGCACCTCTAAAAAAGGCGTCTTGCGGTGAGCACGATATCTCTGGACTGGACCATCTAAAATGAAAAAACCAATAATATTTCGTTAATATAATGGATTATCTTGTAATTAATCGAAGGAATAAGGAATATAATAATTTTTGGCACAATGCCGGCTTCTAAAAAAAATCGATTTTTAGACAAAAATTTAGGCCTTGAATTGTTTATAAAATGGAAAATATTTATCGGTGAGAAAAAACCTTCGATTAATTACTAAAAAATATACTTGAACAGATTGTGTTAAAATTTGAGACTGATCGGTTCAGCCGTTTCCGAGAGATCTTGCCCACCGACTTTAAAAACAGAGTTTTGAGAAAAACGCGATTAAAGTTTCGAAAAGCACTTCACATATAGTCTGACACGTCATTATAAATGTGCGTGTAAATTCGAAAATATTCGCCGGATTGACAAGAAATTTTCTGCGAGTGTACTTAAATATATGTACATTACGAAAATAAAATTTTAAAAATCGACTTTGAAAATTTTACATGTATATAACCCCTTAAGGCGTTTTCTCACTGTAGACGCTAAAAAAGGCTATTTTTATGAATTTTTTCGTAGGTTTATATCATAGATATTGATATAAAAGTTATTACACTTAATAAATATACTTTCGAAAAACATTTTTAAAAAAATTTACTTATTTCAGTCACTATTTATAGACGAAAATGGTAGTTAAAAAATGTCCTAAAAATCATCGGATGGATCATCGGAAACAAAAAAATCAAACGGTTTTAGATTCGGTAGGTTAATGGCTATAGCGCATATCATACGATTTTTAATATATGCAAAAATAACAAAATGGCGGACATTTTTCGAATAAACAAAAAAACGTTTTTACACCGTTTTTGGCAAAAAAATTAGTCAATGTTGAAATTTTTTTTAAATCCTTGATATGCGCTATAGCTATAGTTGTAAAGAATACGTGGTTAAAATTTCATAAGGATCGGTCCAGTAGTCTCGAAGATTTTATCAACAAACCGTCGAAAAACGTTGTTTCGAGAAAAACGCGTTTAAGGCCTTACATACGCGATTTCGCCGATTTTCGTAGGTACTTTTCTAGACGGGGTTAAAAAAATGACGCATAAATTGACATTTTTTTACAGATCATTTATGCACATGGTTAAATATAGGTAGTAAAAATCAAAAATATTAAAAAATGGCGGAGATATAACATAATAAAGCGATGAAAGTTCTCGGCATCGAAAAATGAACATAAATATGTTCATTTTTTTAAAATAATTTTGTTGGTTCACATTAAAGATACATTCATTATGCAATGATAAATATAATTGCATAACGAATGTATCTTTAAAGTGAACCAACAATATTATTTTAAAAAAATTATTATAATAAAAATTCGATACTCAACATTTTTTACTCAATTTTCTGTCGGTATTTTATTTTTTATATTTTTTTTAGTCATTGAAATGTTTGTTTCTGTGATTCACACGATAGGTGATGATACTAAGAAGATGTTGTAAAAATGTCAAAGCGATCGGAACCTTCGTTCAAGAGTTAGAACTTTCACAAGTTTCAAAAAAGTGAATCGTGGAAAAACGGTTTTGAAGTTGGCGATCGGGCGTGCCGCGCGATATCTATGCTACGCTCTAAACGCTGTAACTTTAACAATTTTTGGAATTCTTCAATTCTCCAAACCTTAAAATATTCCTAACCGTTCAGGCTAATGGAATCGAAAAATGAAAAAAATGAAAAATTTCGAAATGTTTTGCGTATATGAGGCCTTAAAGTTTTATAGTAAACTCGTAAGGCTTGTAAGTATAGGTAGTAAAGTAAAGGTCACACAAAAATGCAGTTACACTCCTCCGGTCTCCATAAAATGTTAGTATAATACTTTTGGATACGTATACTTTCGAAAAATGTTATAAAAAAATCGATTTTTTGATAAGTGTAAAGTGATAAGACGCCTTATAATATCCTCATTAGAGACCTGCAACCTGACCATGGGAAAATATTTTTTATAACAATGGAGACGAAGAAAAATGAAAAAAAAAAAAAAAATGTCTATTGCATTCGCGACGTAAACTTCAGCAGCATCGCATTCGTTAGATCGCGCGGTCTTCCAAGCCCTCCAACTAACGCCTTGTATTTTTTTTTCTACGCTCGCTGAAAGCGTGAGATTCATCACAATAACTTTCTCTCCCGGTTAGTTCGAAGATTTGCGCGATCGTCTCGTCGCCGGTGAATGACTTGGCGATAACAGTCCACCAATCCATACGGTTATTCTTACGTGTGTCATTGCTCTTTCGTTGTATATCGCAAGGGAGTTATTCCTTGGCAGCGCGCAATTAAGAATTGTATAACATCCTTTCCACATTACGCGGAGACTCGTGCAACGTACCATCTCTGACACCAAATTCTTCGTTACTTAAGGGGGGAAATCACAGTAGGACACAAAAAAATAGGCATATTTTCGGGAATTAATTTTGGCTGAATAAAAGTATCAATCGAAAATCTGTAAAGTAGGTTTTATAGCAATACTAAAAAAGTACAAAATGTAATTTTTTCAATGAAAAATATTTAAAAATGGCGACTGCGCAGCATATGCCCCAAGGCGCCTATTTTTGAAAGCGTGTCGATGGCCGAAGACGTAGACTCCTTAATTTTTGACCTGGAAAAAAAAACAAAAATTTTTTAGTTTCCATATAACAACAGCTAGCGAGCTACGTAGGATTTTTTCGATATATTGATTTTTCGCAAAATGGTGCATGTTTGAAAATAAAGTTAAATTTTTAACAAAAAAAAAACGCCATAAAATCGTCGATAAAAAAAAACTAAGCCATATAAAATAAAAAATCCTACGTAGCTCCGTGGAGAAAGATGTTTCGAAGGTACTGTCAAAATTTCAAGTCGATCGGTTAAGATTTGCTCGAGTTATGTCTTCGGCGAGCTCAAAAAAAGTGGTTTCGAGAAAAACGCGTTTAAAGTTTTAAGTACTGAGAAACCATATGAAAATTTCATATACCTCTGATCTGCAATGCCTGCACCGTACAGTCGATTTTCGTACGCAGTATCCTTTTTCGTCCCTTTTCTAACACGACTCGACGACGTGTCGCTCATAATGACAATGATTTACAAATATCACTGTTTTTTATCACTATTTATGTTATATATGTATGCACGAAAGTGAAGCGTCGTGAAAAAGCATTGTATTCAACGCAAGAAATTTGGGCACTCGGACACTTTTGCCGTATTCCATCATTTGGTATATTATTTTTAAGACCCTAAAGCACCTTTTAAGCGAATTTTTTTTTTTCGAAAAATTGAAAACTACTGTGATTTCCCCCTTAAGGGGACTTGAGGGGAATTCATTTGCGAGAGATTCTTTACACGAGTCATGCAGGCAATGACCAATAGAGGGTGTCTCGAAATTACCTGACATTTTAAATCGCGCGCCATTTTTTCGTGGCGAACATAGAGTAAAATGGAGTCCCTGTGAACAGCTTTTGGAAGTTTTTCGTAGGTCACGTTTTTTTTTTATTTTAAATTTGCAACTTTTTTTGCTCGAGTATAATAATGTCTCCATTGGCTGTCAAATTTATAAAAAGTTAAGCCCCCCTCACAATTTTATATATATATTTTTTAATACTGTTTACTAAGTTAAAATATTAACTTGTCAATGTAAATTAATATAAGATAAATATATTTTTTAAATATTGGAGTCAGCTCCAATGTGGAGTTTCTTTGACAAGGCATTGAAATGCAACTTATGTCAAAGATTGAGGCTTACTTTGACGTAATTTTGATAAAAAAAAAGAATTATTATTGTATGCATTATACGTGGAATTCAATGAGAAAAAAAACGATTTTTTACAACAAAATTGTCATCTTTATGGAAGAAACATTTTACACAAAAATATCAAGTACCTAGGGTACTATTGTAGGCACTCAACCAGTTTTATAATTATCGTTGAGATCAATGCCAACTTGAGCAACATTACAATCAACGTTTGCAAGATTTTAATAAACTTGGAGAACAAATTTGAGCAGCAATATAAAAAAGCGTGCTGCGCACACAATTAAACTATATTTTGACGCCCTGTTAAAGTAGCCCCAAGAACTGTCAAAGTTACCCTCGATTCCTCAAGATTTCGTCCAAAGAACAAAAATGTGCAAACAGGGACGAGGCGGCCATTTATCGGATATTGTGTTCCACACATAACCTCCATGTCTATACCTGATATTGAAATAAACATATTCGTACTTTTCAAATAAATAATACGTTTTATTAAGGGATAACACTACTCTAGAATTTTGGCAAACTCGTTTCTGTTTACTTAAAAATACTTTGGGGTTACAAAAACAATATGCAATTGGTCCTGTAGCGAAATATTTTTTTTAAAGGTTTCATTATCGATTTGAATCTTTTTTTCAACTGGGAGGAGGGATTACTCGAATACCTTTGCGTGGATCGATTTGAAATTTTGATAGTAGCTTCACAAAGCTTTGTAAAAAACTTTACTCAAAGTTGTGCAAATAAAACTAATAATAACAATAATAATAATAATAATAATAGTAGCTTCACAATTATATTCATTACGGGAGTACGTAGCCGTTTTTTGATCAAATGTAAACTTTTTTAAACAATTTACTGCTTATTTTCTCGGCAAAAAATCGATTTATTCATTTCGAAGTGCGCAATTTTTTCGAAATTTGATTTAAAAAAACATCCCTACGTAGTCCCATAGACTATAATTTTTTTTGGTTTTTTCCAGGTCTTATACTTTACGAGAAAACCGTCCTCCCGTAACGCTATTTGCAAAAAAACACGTTTTTCAAGATGGCCTCTGTCTGTATGAAAATGATAATACATTTTTTTTTTCATACTTAAATATGTGTTAAATAAACCTTCTCAAAAGAAATTCCATCCCTTTTTCATACTCCCAAAATAAATTGTCCAAGTTAGGCCGTATTTTCTGCCGCTAGAGTGATGTTATCCCTTAATAAATTTAAACGTCAGATCATTTTGAGACATTCTGTACCAGTTATTGTTCTACTGTTATTCAAATTATTATTCCTGTAGCGTAACCTGAAGTAATCGTGTTTTGCGGAATTTTTATTGCTTTTTTTACAATTCTTTACGACCCTCTTGTTTGGACTTGAGCCAGGGTTTTTTTTATTCATCGGGAAACGTGAGACGGGTCCTGAAACGCCAACAAAAAAAAAGACCGTAAAAAAATCGACTATTTTTATTGTCCGCACGAAATATTCTTGAACCACTGGGACGACGTAGTAGTCGATGTGCGTTTAGGTCGGACGAATTTTTTCGTCCCCTCTGCCAACCGTGTTTTATTCCACTTCGACGATGAGAACGTCATCTCGTCACTGTACTCACCGAATTATTCAGCGTACCAGATATTATATTCACTGTGCGCAAATCGAAAGTCTCTCCCGATACGACGAAACGCAATATAATCGATTCTACGAACATTTCGCGTACGATCGATTTCCTTTTTTCTCTGCGAATTACCTTTTCAAAGCCTTAGGCCACAGTAACGGGTATAAAATCATGTGCGAATTTAACAATTTTTTTTTCGTATTAAAAATCGATTTACTCATAAAATTAATTACACATCGATTTAGTATGAATATCAAGCTGTTAGAATTTGTTTTTTTTTTCGCTGTACAAAATTGTCGACTACTAATATTTTCTTTTGTTATCTTTTTTTTAGACGCTCCACGGCGTGACATTTAGCATACGCAATTTTTTACCTAGAACAAAAAACAAAAATTCTCGTCAATCTACATTAGAATACCTAGAAAAGTACGTAAGGAATTAAAAAATATTGTTTTATTCAAAAGTTGTAGGTATTTGAACTTAAAAAATGAATTTTCAATGAAAAATTTCGTTATAACTGCTCATAAAATGAAAAGTATTCGATTAATCAGAAATTCCGTACGTACTTCTCTGCGAAATACAATTAGGAACATAACTTTTAAATTTGAAGTAAATCGAGTGAAAATCGTTGAAGTTATTTGTCACGCCAATTGACAAAAAGCTGTTTCGAGAAGTTTCGAATACTCGGCCATTTCGTACATCGAAAAAAAATATATATATATTTTCTAACACCTCGATATTCATACTAATATTTATTTTTATTTATTTATTTATTTATTTATACTATTATTTATACTATTATTTATCTATTTATTTATTTATACTAATTCATTCATGTGTAATAAATTTTATGATTGAATCACTTTTTCATACGAAAAAAAATTGTTAAATTCGCACATGATTTTATACCCTTTACTGTGGCTTAAGGCCTTAACATCAAAGTCCCTCTGTCACTTTAATCGCTAGCGCGAAAGGCGAGGGAAAATGACGTAGCAACGCTCACAGGATATTCACTCTTTGCCTTGCAAAGGCAAATTAAAAGTTTGCATGTATGTGTGTATGTTCACATCCTTCGGTGGGGTGATCGCAGCGCTTGGAAAAAGGAGGTCGCGGGCAGTCTCGTGCAAATTCTACTCGTGCTAATATTTGTCGTTGAGCCACAACTAGCGCCCAGTACTTTTACGATGTTTGATTTCTTTCTGCTATGTATATATACAGGGTGTTGGGAAGGTCGATGCAAAGCCTTAAGAGGATGATAGGTCACCTCGTTAGGAAAATATCTAACCTAGGTTACCTTGGTCCAAAGTCTAGGGATTTCGAGTTGTCATGGTAAGTATGATTTTTGGAAAAATTGCCAAAATTAGGTACCAACTCGTTCATAATGTTCAAACAAACAACAATTGGTAACTAAAAACTAACTTGCGTCGTAGCTTAATGTGCATTCAATCGACAAACATCAATACAGTCATCTGTATACACACAACTAACCGAATGGGACGTGTTGAATAATTAAGAACTTGTCAAAATATCGCTTACGTTAATGCTATTTGAAAAAAAATAGTATCAACGTAAGAGGTAAACGAATTAGTGCCTAGGTTTGAGAATTTTTTTTTAAATCATACTTACCATGATAACTCGCAATCCTTAGACTTTGGACCAAGGTAACCCAGGTTGGATATGTTCCTAAAGAGGTGACTTATCACCCCCTTAAGGCTTTTTATCGATCATCCTAATATTCTGTATAAAGATCCGTTAAAAATCCTATCAGCATTACGTATGACAATATTTTTCACAGGTCCATCGAAGTTTTCATAGATTTTTGGGATTACCCAGCAAAAAAAAATTCAGGATCATCTACTTTGATTGTAAGCCAAAGTGAGGTAGATTTATACAGTTTTTATTTAGAAAGAGAAACTCTTCGTGCCTTTGCACTGATAACTGTACTGCTAAATAGCCTGTACGTTTAGCTTAAAAAGTAGTCTACGTAAATGTTTAAGGGGGGATTGTCTTTTTTTTCGCAAAATTTATCGCTTTTTAGGAATTTTTTTGTGAAGAAAGTATACAACGGAAAACTTGTGAAACTTGGCATATAGTTTTATTGATCTGTTTACTACATACAAAAAAATGTTTAAACAATTTCATCAAAAAATCCGCCTCCCACCCCCCTCGACGCGCGATGGTCCTTTTTTGATGGTGTGCACGATTACAGCCTTCACGTTCATCCTGCAACAAAAACCCAAAAAGCATTTTACTTTAGACACATATAGCTATCGTTTGATGAAGCAAAAAAGCAATACGTTTAATAGTTTTTTATTTATAACAAAAAATCGATCAATTTTTTTCGAAAAATCGATACTTCAAGTTCAAAACGTCACCAAATCGTCAATTTTTTTTTCCCCTTCATCGAACGATAGCTATATGTGTCTAAAGTAAAATGCTTTTTGGGTTTTCGTTGCAGGATGAACGTGAAGGCTGTAATCGTGCACACCATCAAAAAAGGACCATCGCGCGTCAAGGGGGGTGGGAGGCGGATTTTTATATGAAATTGTTTAAAAAATTTTTTGTATGTAGTAAACAGATCAATAAAACTATATGCCAAGTTTCACAAGTTTTCCGTTGTATACTTTCTTCACAAAAAAATTCCCAAAAAGCGGTAAATTTTGCGAAAAAAAAGACAATCCCCCCTTAAACGATGTAACGTATTCAAATAATGGGAGATATTCCCAAAGATGGGAAACGAAGGTGATGGCATTGACGTTTGCATCGTTGGGATGCAAAAGTGAAAAGGAAACATTTTTTCATAGCGTTCATCATTTTTAGGTTAGAATACCATTTTTTTTACTATTTTAGGTCTATCTAAAATGTACCACGAGGAGGTAAAGTCTTCAACATCCCGAGCGTAAGTGTGCGTGTGTGTGTGGATCAATTTGGGTTTATTTACGTTTGTTTCGGTTTGTTCGATAACCCAAAAAAATCCAAGCAAGGATTATGTCTCTATGGCTCGTCAGTTTCGTTATCAAACAAACCCAAGTGTAGGTGTGCGTGTGAGTTTGTTTGGGTTCGTTTGGTAGCGGAAGTGACGAACAGCAGTGTCCTAACCCTTATTTGGGTTTGTTTGGGTTATCGAACAAACCCAAAAATTCTCACACCCACATACACACGCACCCTTACAGTAGGGATGTCGAAGACTTAACCTCCTCGTGGTACATTCTGGATAGCGCTAAAAAAGTAATAATGGATATTCTAACCTAAAAATGATGAACCTTATCAAATAACGTTTCCTAAAAAAGTCCTCAGTATCGACCTGGCAAATTTGTCGCTGAAAACAAAAATTCATCACCCCGTTTAAAAAAAACACACTTCAATGACAACGTCACCATTTTAAAACCAAAAAACATTTTTTACGGTCCCCCTTTGAACCCTACACGTTTTACTATACTCGATACGTGAAATCGGAGCAGAATGTTTCGAGATAAATCAGGTGTAAGATCAATAAGGAATTTAAATATGAATATATATTAATTCTCCTCCAAGCAGGTTCGCATTTTAGAGAAATAAGAATGACCCATTATCCTTTCGCCAAGCAGGCCTCGTGTCCTCTTACTTTTTCCAGAACACGTCAGTGACATACTAGAAAAAATCGGCATACAAGAAAAAACGGCTATCAGCCTCGCATACTCGTGGCAGCTCTCATACGTCACATCCGCTTCGACCAAACGAAAAAAGATTTCAACAACATTTGCAACATGAAATTCCGATGAAAATAATACATTTCGCGGTTTGGTGTATGTGTGTGCCCTATAGATAAGTGCGACACAAACATTTCGTGTTGTAATGATACATAGGGTCGCGTTCGAGTCGTGACAAGGTCTGGGTTAGGAAGAGAGTGAACCTCGAATTGGGTCAGCCAATGACCGAGTCCGGAGTGCCAGGTGAAACAAAAAAACAAGGGCGAGGTCATTTACCGAAGTTTCGAATTCTCTTCTCCGCTTTGAGGTGCCAACCCCGCTATTCGGGTAACCCATATTATCTCGTTCGCGCTCTGCCTTTCTCGAGGAATCGAAAGGTGTCACCACGGATGCGTTGGTATATTTTCGCAACTCACG
Organism: Ophion costatus; assembly: GCA_951751655.1. Classification (NCBI taxonomy): domain Eukaryota; kingdom Metazoa; phylum Arthropoda; class Insecta; order Hymenoptera; family Ichneumonidae; genus Ophion; species Ophion costatus. The sequence goes on from OX632356.1 coordinate 2,665,854, forward strand.
TAGCGCCGCGGTTGCGCAGTTGATACGTTATTTAATCGACTTTTCATTACATCATTGGCTGTCGCTTGTTTTTTTTTCCCGCTGCCGAGTGTGTGTAAGTGTGTCTGTATGGTTGTCGATTCGTCTGTGCAACGAAAGAAGTCGGTACGGTGCTTTGCCAACATTGCGGCTGGCACCGATACAACGTGGACTCTCCCGGGTGCTCGGTGGACATAAGCATGGATTGCGCAATCACTGGGGAAAGTGGCAAAGAACGTCTTGACCACTGGCGCGCGCGTGATGGTGTGTTCGTCCGCCTTACGGTGTACCGCCACGTAGGCAGCCTGAAATCGACGAAACGCGAACGTGTACACGCTGTCCCGCTTTGATTTCATCTATCAACCAGCAAGAAACACCAGACATGTGCCACAAATCGAACCGCCTGGCATGGTTAACCTCAAGGACGATCATTCCAGGAGTCTACCTCGCTGCAAAACAACGAAGAAGATGGACAGAGTCATTTCGGCACTTTTCTTCAATTTTATTGGACACGCGGAATAACGATTGCCCGAACGAAATGGGTTATTCCGAGCTGCACGCGACTTCACCACTGTAGCAGCTTTTGGGGACACATACGGACTGCTTTGTTGACGGGTCTAGCGGAGCAACGTCTGAATGTCAGTGGAAAACATCGACGAATATTTCCATTGGCCCAGCGGCTTCAGCTTTGCCATGCAATTTGAAAGTGGTTGAAGGCTTGATCACGGATGTGTAATCTGTTTTTGCATTTTCACTGCGGCTCTCCTTAGCGAATCTGCTTTCTGTGGATGACTATGAGGTGACGTTTTCGTAACCAATTCCCATATGGGGGACTTGGAGACTTTTTCCTATTGACTGGTAGATAGTGTGCTGGTAACCTATTAGCAAATGGCAGTCATACTCACTGGTGAGGTACTAATTAGAAGACAGTGAGCTAGCAAACTAGTTTCTAGTGATTGGGGGACACAACTAGGAATGCTGAACTGTTGGATAGTACCAAACGAGTGACCCTGGACTACTAGTCTCGAAGCTGTATCTATAGACGTTAATCTGAAGCAAGTAGGTACTACACTAGTCGAATTAGCTGAGGTGCAATTTCAGTAGTTCACATTGTGCACATTAAAGCACATATGAGTAATCTGTTTTTGCATTTTCACTGCGGCTCTCCTTAGCGAATCTGCTTTCGGTGGATGACTATGAAGATGACGTTTTCGTAACCAATTCCCATATGGGGGACTTGGAGACGATTACATATTGACTGGTAGCTAGTGACTGCCATTTGCTATTAGCAAATGGTAGTCATACTCACTGGTGAGGTATTAATTAGAAGACAGTGAGCTGGCAAACTAGTTTCTAGTGATTGGGGGACACAACTAGGAATGCTGAACTGTTGGATAGTACCAAACGAGTGACCCTGGACTACTAGTCTCGAAGCTGTATCTATAGACGTTAATCTGAAGCAAGTAGGTACTACACTAGTCGAATTAGCTGAGGTGCAATTTCAGTAGTTCACAGTGTGCACTTTAAAGCACATATGTGTAATCTGCTTTTGCATTTTCACTGCGGCTCTCCACAGCGCATCTGCTTTCTGTGGATGACTATGAGGTGACGTTTTCGTAACCAATTCCCATATGGGGGACTTGGAGACTTTTTCCTATTGACTGGTAGATAGTGTGCTGGTAACCTATTAGCAAATGGTAGTCATACTCACTGGTGAGGTACTAATTAGAAGACAGTGAGCTGGCAAACTAGTTTCTAGTGATTGGGGGACACAACTAGGAATGCTGAACTGTTGGATAGTACCAAACGAGTGACCCTGGACTACTAGTCTCGAAGCTGTATCTATAGACGTTAATCTGAAGCAAGTAGGTACTACACTAGTCGAATTAGCTGAGGTGCAATTTCAGTAGTTCACAGTGTGCACTTTAAAGCACATATGTGTAATCTGCTTTTGCATTTTCACTGCGGCTCTCCACAGCGCATCTGCTTTCTGTGGATGACTATGAGGTGACGTTTTCGTAACCAATTCCCATATGGGGGACTTGGAGACTTTTTCCTATTGACTGGTAGATAGTGTGCTGGTAACCTATTAGCAAATGGTAGTCATACTCACTGGTGAGGTACTAATTAGAAGACAGTGAGCTAGCAAACTAGTTTCTAGTGATTGGGGGACACAACTAGGAATGCTGAACTGTTGGATAGTACCAAACGAGTGACCCTGGACTACTAGTCTCGAAGCTGTATCTATAGACGTTAATCTGAAGCAAGTAGGTACTACACTAGTCGAATTAGCTGAGCTGCAATTTCGGTAGTTCACAGTGTGAACCAAAAACTAGTGAAATATTATCTAGCTATTTTGCTCTAACCTCATAAATCAAATTGCAGTTTAATAATAGCTCTTTTTAAATGATTGAATAGCTACTAGCTACTACTTAATAGCTCGCAATGTTACCGCGCCCTGGAAGGGCCATCATCCACTAAAGCAGAGATAAACCGAGCTAGGTAAAAACACCCAATAGAATCGTCCCGCTCAGCTTCGATACGACGTTGAAGCTTGCATTGTGGAATGCAACCGAAGTCAATTCTTCTCAGTTGTTCAAAAGTTTTTTCTGGCCGATTTAGACTACGAAAATCACTCAAACGTTTTTACGTATCCTATCAGAGAGCTACGACCGTGTTTCGCAAAACAGCCTTTGGATAATGATAATAATGACGGGAAAAAATGAAGCAAAGAAATCGTTCCGTTCTAACGATGCAAACTTCAACGTCATGCTTCGATGGAAATGAATTCAGCGGTTGATTGGGTGCTTCTTGCTAGCTCTGCTCATCTCCGCTTTGGTGGATGATGGCCCTTGCGGGCTCTTCTATCCGAATAATGAACGCTGTAATAGGGAGACAAGAAAAATGTTTTTTTCGCGCGTATAGTTGCTAGACAGGTTCTTTTTTCATCGTGTATTCTCGTGTGACCAGCGTCCAAAACGTTACCAGACGTTTAGCAAGCTTTCCGATTCTGCCGTATGTGATGTGACGCACAGCCGCATTATGCTCGTGCTCTATAGTCGTGCTGTTAAAGTCTCCGCGTGGCTTTACCCACGTATTGTACAATTCTCGATAGAGTTGCCGAGAAGGAATCCACACTTGCAATGTACATGGTTGCGCATGCGAATGACGAAATAAGACGATTAGAAAAACTACAGCGGCAGGCAACCCGCGCGAATATTAAAACTAATCTTGCCCGAGTTTGCGTTCAAGGTATCGTCGGATTGCGGAACAGTAATCCTCGTACTTTCCATTCATGCGAAATCATTGTGATGATGATCGGTAGGAGTTCCATAAAATTGAACGCAGAAGACTTTGGGGTTTACTTTGGGTCTGAGGACCCAAGAATTTCGAGAAAATAAACGGATCTCGAGAAAAATCAGTCAGGGCCTTCGATGATCAGATTTATTTCTACGAGCTGATGATCTACGGATGATAAAATTAAGGGAGCTGTCCAGTGTGAAATTTTCAAAAAATCGATTTTTTTTTTTTGCTTTATCGAATAGTATACACTCTTCCGAATATTCCCTGAAATTTTCATGCCGAAATTCAGATTATTTCGGTTACTGTACAGCATTTCTTGGAAGAAGGCAACGGAGCGCTACAGCTACAGCGAAACTTTGAACGCGTTTTTCTCGAAACAGCATTTTTCAAAACGGTGTGCAACTTGGAGGGCAGAGTTTTAAAGCTATCGAGTTGAATTTTTTACACAATATTCTTAACGTCATTGTTTATCGTGCTATGGAAGCTTTTTTTTTTGACATCTTCCTATTTTTTTGTAAAAAAACTGCCAAAAAAAATGCTAAAATCGATACTTTTTGTTCAAACCGGCGCCATTTTTGCAAAAAAAAAAAAAAAAAAAAAAGCCTCCATAGCACGAAAGCCAATTATATACCGATCAATAATCTTTTTGTGTTTTTTGTTTCAGATCAAAATTGTGACCCCCGACGAGGACACCACATCCAAGTGCATTTTCTGCAACAATTGTTTCATCATTTTTATAGATATTAATTAATAAATAAATCGATCTTTAAAAAATTGTTTTGTATTCTTCAATACCCAATTAATATACAAAAAAAAAACCAGACCGATTAGATTATTTTTTCTTTAAAAAAAAAAATCGCGAAAAACAGCGATTTTTCGGGCTGTCACACTGGAAAGCTTCCTTAATTTTGTTCCGATTCGTCTTACAAGATCTTGATGATTTTTACTTAGGATTTTGATGTTTGGATTCTTGGAGGACATATTCTTGGAGGACCAATAAACATGTGTATTTCTCTTTTTAGCTATTCTTTCAATTATTCCATCCTAAAAATTACCTCCGCAACAACGCTTTGGACAAGCTGCCTTAAATGTCAAAATCTTTTTCGGGTTTCTAAACTTTTATGGATGTCTTGGAAGACTATGAACGAGTAGCCTACTACTTTTGGCAACTAACGACGAAGTGCCATGACGAATATCTTCGATCGATTGCCGCGTGCATAAACAAAATTATTATCCTGCGCTATAATTTATTTGATGGCGAAGGATTGATCGTACCACAGTGGAGATGGTCACGAGCGCAAGCGAACGCGCGTGACGAATACGATTGTCGGTAACGGCTGAACTTGAGATGCGGAGGTTTGTTCGCCAATTTTTTCTTTTGGTTCATTATACATCGATGGCATGTGCGTTGAGCGTCTTTATGATGCGAGAGGTCTGTGGCAATGGAGAAAAAGAAAGGAAAAAATTAAAAAGACTTGTACAGTGTGTTGGCGCGCATCGGTGAACGTTGCCGTGCATAATATTTCGCGAGGATCGCGACACCGACAGCCGGTGCGAAGAAGTGACGCGAGGATTTTCCTTCACCTCGCTAACCCGCGACGATAACGAAACAAAAAATGACACGTGCAGACGACGAGAATCACGGGGATAGATCGATAGTCACGGATAAAAAGTTTCGCGGGCCTGATCGATTTGAAACGTGTACGGTCGCCAGTCATCATTTTTTTTTTTTGACATTTTTTTAGTTCCGTCGCACTGCTCAATTCTTGGGCATGTCGTTCGAAGCCTTGAACGATCAATCGCCTATATATTAGCCTTGTACTGATAAACGTCAGAAGCAGGAGATAATTACGGAATGAAGCAGTCGGAAAGCAGAAAACAAATAAGTGGACGAAGGTTCTAGCAATTGTGATTGAGTAATTGAACGTTGAGGATATTATATTTTCGTAGTAATGAAATGTCGATATGATGTCCAAACTTGGATGGATCTCAATATGCAACCAGATCAAAGTTCTTGGTCAATGAAGATGATGCTATTGACAAATTAGTCATCTTTAACCAAACTGCTATAGTAACGAAGTCTCGATCAAACGACACTCGATGATAACGATGCTATATACTAAATAGTAACCCCTTAACTATATTGCTATAGTAGTGCGGTGTCGACTAAATGATGTTCAATTATACTCAGTTTATGATGCCCAAACTTGGATGGATCTCAATATGCAGCTAGATCAAAGTTCTTGGTCAATGAAGATGATGCTATCTACCAATTAGTAATCCCTTACGGGCGGGGTAAGGTTAATTCGGCGAAAAAAGCATGTTTTTAAGATTTTTTTTTGGCGTAACGAATAGTGTTCGTTTATTTAAAAATTTACATATAATAAAGTAACATTTGAACAACGTTCTCCTAAATTTGCATTGCAAAATATTCAAAATTAAGCGAGTGAAAATTGAACCCCGGAGGCGCCTCGAAAAAAAGTTGGTTTGCGGTGTGCACCATAACTCGCAACGGAATCAGCTGAAACAAAAAAATCAAAATGCATTTGTCAAAGGAGATGTTTCTCGAGGTAATGACGGGAGGATTTTTTTTTTTTTCGATTTTTCGATTTTTCGTAGCACTTGGGAGCCAAAAACCCGATTTTCGCTAAAAAAAATCGGCTAATTTGTTGTTGAAAAATTAGTAATTATTAAAAAAAACAAAAAAGCTCTCGACAATACCTGGTGAATTATGTGAAGGAGTACTGTGCAAAATTTCAAAACGATTGGTTCAGTAGATTTTGAGTTATCGTGCACACGGACTTCAAATATGACAAGTCTCAGAAAAACGGTTTGAAAGACGCAGAAGAGTTTGGTCGCTTAGCGCTCATTGCACATAAGTTTGAGAACACTTCTCGATTGCATAAAAATCTGAGAAAATTCATGCATATTAAAGGTACTCAAAAGATTAATTTTGCATAATAATAATTCCAAAATGTTATTAACAAAATGATGAAAAAAAAAAATTAGTCAACAAATTTCCCCGCAACCCAATTTTTTTTCGTGATTCGTTCATTTTTCTGAATACGTATGAATTTTTTCAGATTTTTCAATTATCTTTGAATTTTTATCAATCAATTATTCTCAGCTCATGATGCCCAAACTTGGACGAATCTCAATATGCAGCTAGATCAAAGTTCTTAGTCAATGAAGACGATGCTACCTACTAATTAGTGATCCCTCAACCAAACTGCTACTCTAAATCTAATCATGCGTCGTTACGATATATAAATTCAGGTGTCACACGATTGGAGCTAGAAAAAAGCTGAACCAGCGCCTTCTTGCTTATCCTCATATTTTCTTTTCTAATAACGTTTGTTGTTTTTTTAATGGACGGGACGGATCTTCGATTATTCCGTGTCTCGATAGGCGAACACAGCGACTCGGATATTTCTCGTGCGTAACGCGAAAATTGGTCTCCTCATTTGTTTGTCGGTAAACATCGCGAGACGAGCATACGAGATTCCTAACGAGCCCCAATCACAATCAACGAATTTGTAGTCGTCGTGATGTACGAGTCCGGAACGTTACGTCCGTTTTTAGCTGCTGGTTCAACGTTGGCGAATGACAACTTGAGAAAACAAAATTTGTTGCATTGTTTTGTGCATACGATGAAATGAAAATGCAACGTGCCTCTTTATCGTGCCACGAAGCCAAATGATCCCAAACAAGCTGCCATCCTCCAATGAGAACAGATAGTTGGGACAGTAGTAGAGAACAGGATGACACGCTCGGTGGTAGAGTTATATAAGACAAGTATTTTTCTTCATCATTTGTCCGTTTTCATCAAATTGTCAATTTTCTTGGCGATTACGTTCTCTCCATAGTTACGAACAAGTCCAAAGTTGTACACCTGATCGTAAGCTTGTTTTCAACGATAACCTTAGTGTATAACCCTCAATGAAATGATCATCAAATCTGTTCCCGATATGAATCAAACTTCCAATATCCGAGCGAGCGTGGCCGCGAGCAAACACGAATCGAGTTTCTTTTTCCATGCAGAGATCCGTCATTTTTCCGTACCTGCGGAAAATCGAGCGCACCGAGTGAAACTTTCGTCGATTTGTAACGACGATTGGAGACCAGTCGATCGGAAATTTTCCGCCCGTTGGGAATCTCGGCGATGTTTTATTTTCACAAAAGTAGACTTCCGTACAGTGTTAGGTTACCACACACAATAATTGTAACCTTAGCTCCAACCTCGACTACTTTGAAAAAGCTTGCGAATGAAGCTGTTGGTTATATAACGATATTTCACAAACGCCGATAAAATTGTCAACGATCGATGTGTAAAAGCGTTTCGAACCGTGTCGAAAAAATAGGACGAGACCTGTCAAAATAAAGTCCGTTTTTTTTTGTTTTTTCCCCCCAAATCTAAATCCAATTGCCTAACTATTACAGTAACGGCAATTATTTTACTTGTGCTATTTTTACACGGAGAGAATTTTTAAGTATTTTTTACGGTGAAATCTCCGTAAAAATTACATAAAAAATTTGAAACCGGTGACAAATGTGCACATAGTCAAAAATTGACACTAGCTTTTAATATTTTGCTTTCATTCGTGTAAAAATTTAAACAAGTAGCATAATTTTTTACATTTCTTTCAGTAAAAATTCTGACACATTCTCATGTAGAATTTTAACAATGGGCTGCCTCAAAAATTCCAAGTTTCTACAGTAAAAATAACCTGGACAAACTTGAAATTTCTAAAATCCCTAGCGAAAAATTAATTCCCTATGATTAAATAAATACTCTATATACTGTATTTCTGAACATTTGTGTTCTTGATTGCTGCTTATTTTAGCATATCATCTTTCCGTACCATTGTAGACGTCCTTTATCGAAGTTTCTTTTCACGTTTCTTTGTTTTCTTGCGTAGAACTGCGTAGAACACGTTAGACTGCACGAGACCACGAGGCTTTCTTGGCCCATGCTTCGTACTATAATGCGCATGCGCGGTACCGCTGTTGCTAAGCAACGCGGGTCGGCGTCGTTCGTGCTCGTCATACTGCGTCATACACAAGCACACTCTCACAGCTTGCGTTCAAGTATACGCACGCCCGCACACAGAGCTCACGCGTACGGTCAGGCGACCTAGCCCTAACTGATTTTACTATAAAGAACGTAAAATTCCGGTGGACGCACGGAAAATTTCGGCTTCCTTTTTTAAATTTTTATGGAAAACACGCAAATTTCTCAATGTTCCACTGAAAAATTTCATTTATATTAGCACTTTTTCAACTTATTGTCGTAATCTTTACGTTTCATGAAATTTTACTATTAATTTCAGTAAAAATTCTGGAAAATAATTTAAATTTCTGTTACGCAAAAGTAAATTTTGATTCATTTCCATGAAAATTTATAATTTATTTTCTAAAAACCTGAAGAATTGCACATTTGTCACCGAGTTACTGTGATTTCACAGTAAAAATTACTTAAAAATTCTCTCCGTGTACGCATTATTTTGGATCTTTTAACAAAAGGCTTAGAAGAATAAGGGGGGGGGGGGGGGTAAAGTCTGCTACAACGAACGATCTGACATTTCAATTATTTCCAATTCCTATCTAAGCCCAAAAGTACCGAAAACTGCGCTATTGAAAAACGAACATTTCGAACTACGTTTCAAATGTTCTTTTTTTTTCTCTCTCGCTAACATTATAGCGCAAAGTGTTTGGAATACGAAATTGCTCTGCGTCCGTACGCACACTGTACGGAATCGCTAAAATTCAGTTTAAATTTGTACGACCCAAAACTCGGTGGCTTCGAGATGGCGACTGTGGCTTTCACTTTTACTTCGGAGGCCTCTCTCGCGGGACCACCTCACCGCCTCGCGGAGTGGCTCACAAGTAATAAAAAGAGGATTGAAAAAAGGCGGAGAGGAGAAAAAATCGCTATCGCTCGATTATAAGTGTCCGCATCTCTCGGTTAAACGCGACGCGAGTGCCGGACTCGCGACGATTGCTCGTCAAATAAACGCGTCACGAATGACGAGACGAGAAACGGCGCGGAAGGATGCGAAGAAAATCGCCCGACACTTTGACGATATATATATATATATATATATATATATATATATATATATATATATATATATATATATATATATATATATATATATATATATACACATATATATGTGTGTGTGTGTATATATATACTCAAAATGCCGCGCGAATTTCTTTTATGTCACATATATATTCGAGACGCTCATTTTGAAGACATTGGAGCTTACCTAACGCTGAGTATGGTGGCAGCATGCTACTATAAGGACGGTCCACAAAATCGAACGTCATCAGAATTACCTTTCCACATATTATATATATATATACCAGGTGCCCGATTTCAATCTTACACCTGATTTATCTCGAAAGATACTGCTCCAATCAACTATTGAGTATAATAAAACTTCTCGGGTTCCAAGGGGGATGTTAAAAAAATTTTTTTTTGTCCAAAATTAAAAATGACGAGCCTAAGATGGCTGACATGTTTTTCAAACGAGGTCATGAATTTTTCTTCACCAAAAAGCTAGTCACTCTATAATCAACGGCTTTTGAAAGAAGAGTACAACCGAAACGTTCATAATTTTTAGGTTAGAACACCATTTTTTACTATTTCAGCGCAGTAACAAACCCAAATGTAGGTGCGCGTGTGAGTTTGTTCGGTAACGGAAGTGACGAGCCGCAAAGACATCATCCTTGTTTGGGTTTGTTTGGGTCATCGAACAAACCCAAACAAACCCACATACACACGCACACTTACACTTGGGATGTTGAAGACTTTACCTCCTCCTCGTACATTCTGGATAGCGCTAAAATAGTACGAGAATGGTATTCTAACCTAAAAATTATGAGCGTTATAAAGAAACGTCTCCTCCAAAAGTTGTGAGTTTTGGCCAGACCATTTTTTTGGCGAAACAAGAGTCATCCCATTGGAAGAAAAAAACACGTCGACCATCCTAACGTCGCCATTTTGAATTTTGGACCAAAATAGATTTATTTCGTACCCCTTTTGAACCCTAAACGTTTTACTGTACTCCATACTTGATTAGACCAGTATTTTTCCAAATAAATAAGGTGTAAGATTAAAATGGGAACACCCGGTATATATATATATATATCCAGCCGAATTCGAAACTAACATTGGACCTTCATTTCCTGCTTCCTCGTGTACAGCATTCCCATACATGCAGCATTTCCACCAAGAAACGTTTTTGTTTACCTCGTAAAATGACATCAACCACAGACGCGTGAGTAATCGAAATAAAAAAGTTCGCGTCAAGAAAACGACATCCAAGTGTCCGATACGACGGATCTGCGCAAGATGTTCAGATCTCGAGAACGTTTCAAGGGCAGAATGCTGAAATTGAATGAACGATCGATCGGAGGTTCGACTTATTTCGATTTTTTTAGTCCGAAGAAACGAAGGAGTGAAATTTGGGTACAGGGTGTGCGGCAAGTAGCAAGAGGCATCGCGACTCGAGAGCGAGAGAGGCAAAGAAGTGGCAGGGGGGGGGTGGAGAAAGAGGGGGAAAGAGAAAGAGGGCAACAGAGAGAGAGAGAGAGCTGGTGGAATGTCCAGCCCGTGAAGGTGTAGAGGAGGACGACGACGAACTCGTGGAGGTGTTCACGCAGTTGTGACTCGCGAGGCGATTCGCGGTTCGATCAGTCTTGAGGCAGGACTCGAAAGTCGTGGAGGGTCCATCGTGCGTGCTATACACCGTCGCTCACCATCTGAGCGCTTCGAAGAGCCTCTCCGCGTTTTACCTTCGAACGTTCCATACACATACACATGTACATTTATATATCTATGTGCACATACATATATATATATACACATACATACATACATACATATATATAAATCGTGTATCTATATATATGTATATGAATCGTAGACGTCCGTGCCTGCAAACATATATCGGTGTGCAAACGAGAAATTCAAGTCACGAATTGATGAAAAAAGAAACCGGTGGAATTGGTGGATGATAGACCGAAAAATCGAACGAGCGATATATGTATACAAATTTGAATACATACACAGCTAAGCAATAAAAGTCGTTCCAGCCGCATCCGCAAACTTGGCAAGCCGTCGAAACCGAAGAATAAAAACAAGCGAATCCATGTGCCTCTGTGTGTGAATTTGTGTGGGGTGTATCTACGTGTGCTGTGATTTTAATCTCATATCGTTAATTAATGGTGCGACGAATTCCGGTTGGATGAACCAATGAGGCCGAATCAGCGGGATTGGACTTAGCCGCACGAGAAATGTTGAATCAGCGTCTGGCGATCACCGAAACGTAAAAAAAGATCGAGAGAGAAGGCCCGATTGACGATTCGAAGCGCGCTTAGAGCGTAAATGAGAAGAGTTGAAACGTGAATTATTATTGTTCGGAGAAAAGTGATAAAGAAATAGAGAGGCGAGAAAAAGTCACGACACTTGAGAGGGCGGAAATCGACGGAAGAAACACCGGTGGGTCTTTGAATCCAGTCATCCTCCGTGCCGTTCTCGTCGTCTCATCAGTCGTCGTCTTTCTTGGTTGTTCCTCTTCGGAGACGAAAGTTCCCGTGGCGAGCTGCGATAGCAACCAATCGACGAAATCAACGCGAGCTTTTCGGTCCAACTGTACTCAGGTACGACGCTAGCCCCGTCCAAGTATGAGCATTTTTTGTTTCAGCAGATGTGTGGATAGGGGAGACTGGGGACACTTGGGCCCTCCTTTTGTGGTGCACCCCAAATTGCCTTAGTATATTATGCCGTCTTGGCACCGAAAGACGTGGAGTTTCATTGGGAATAATCGGTATAATTACGACTAAGGTTAGTTCATGAATGTTAGTATCCCACCAAAACTAGAGGAACGGTATGAAGCGTCGTATAGGGGTGACTCGATCCCCCCGTATGGATGACTTGATCCGGGGGAACATGTCATCCATATATAGGGGGCACATGCCATTGCCTACATCTTCGGTATCGGCTAGTATGCAGTACTAGCCCCGTCCAAGTATGAGCATTTTTTGTTTCAGTAGATGTGTGGATAGGGGAGACTGGGGACACTTGGGCCCTCCTTTTGTGGTGCACCCCAAATTGCCTTAGTATATTATGCCGTCTTGGCACCGAAAGACGTGGAGTTTCATTGGGAATAATCGGTATAATTACGACTAAGGTTAGTTCATCAATGTTAGTATCCCACCAAAACTAGAGGAACGGTATGAAGCGTCGTATAAGGGTGACTCGATCCCCCCGTATGGATGACTTGATCCGGGGGAACATGTCATCCATATATAGGGGTACATGCCATTGCCTACATCTTCAGTATCGGTTAGTATTCAGTACTAGCCCCGTCCAAGTATGAGCATTTTTTGTTTCAGTAGATGTGTGGATAGGGGAGACTGGGGACACTTGGGCCCTCCTTTTGTGGTGCACCCCAAATTGCCTTAGTATATTATGCCGTCTTGGCACCGAAAGACGTGGAGTTTCATTGGGAATAATCGGTATCATTACGACTAAGGTTAATTCATGAATGTTAGTATCCCACCAAAACTAGAGGAACGGTATGAAGCGTCGTATAGGGGTGACTCGATGCCCCCGTATGGATGACTTGATCCGGGGGAACATGTCATCCATATATAGGGGGCACATGCCATTGCCTACATCTTCAGTATCGGCAATGTAGACATGCAATAAAAGATGATGGAATGGTTACAATCTCATTTAATCTTCGTTAAACTGATTTTTATCAACTGTACTTGTATAACAACGATAAACATTTATATGCAGCATCTATAATAAAACCTGCTTGTTCAAAAACACATGAGTATCTAATAAATTCAACATATTATTACTTATAATTTAACGAAATGTGCTGTTCCTATTAATTAATGTTGAATCTTTTAGGTATCATTTTATCGTGAATGTTATCAATTATTTTCTTACCACTTTAAATTAATGATCTTTCGCAACGTTACGTATCTCGTTTTCATCTACTTTTCAATTTTCAACTTTCTCGATGAGTGCGGAAACCCAATGCTAATTATTCTTTTGACGGTGATTTTAGCTTTGGAGCAGGCAGTTTCTTCACAACTTGGTGTTTAGCAATTGCACTAATATCATCTTGAATAGGCCACTTAAATCGAAATTCTGAGAGAAAAGAAAAACAATAACTAAGGGACACTTGATCCGAGGGATCAACTCTTCCATAAGAACGTGTACCAAGTATCCCCCAACTAGGTTGCGGTATATAAGTTATATTTAGAAAAAAAACTATTTAAATGCAAGTGTTTTTTCTGTACAAAACTGTAAACTACATCTATAATCACCTGTGTCAACGACTAGAACAACTAGAACTAGAACATCCAGAATAACTAGAACATCCAGAATAACTAGAACATCCAGAATAACTAGAACATCCAGAATAACTAGAACTAGAACATCTGGAACAACTAGAACTAGAACATCACTTTTCAGCTTCTTATGAGGGAAAAATTCCCTGTGACATGAAATATCTTGCTCTCTTCGTAATATGCACTCTAGGAACGTATTGAAAAGTATTGGGTTGTTAAATAAGTTCTCGCTGTTTTTTTTTCGTAAACATTGATGCTTTATTTCTAAAAATCATTCCTTATGCTTTCAAATTTTTCGAAAAAAAAGTTATTCGTATTTCGGCAAAATGAGAAAAAACTGAATTACAAGCTTGGGTATAGTACACTGACAGAATAATTCTATTGATATTAACCAAATGCGTCTATTTGATTTAAAAAAATTAAATTACCTAGATTTTTCGTAAAATCAATTTTTCTATTCCATTATCGGAATTATGTATTTTAAATATATTTATTTATTCAAATCAAGATCTACTTAATATCCTCTAATAACTAAATATTTTATTTATTCCTAAGAAATCTGTGATTCGGTTTCATCTGTCCACAGAACAATTTAACAGCTCTAAATTAAGTATTCCATTTTATTTTGGATTTATGGAATATTCTGCGCGTATAGTACACGTGCATTTCCAGTGTATATTAAATAAATGAAGATTTATTCGAGTCGAATATTTATTTATTTAATTTCGATATATTTACTATTCAAAAAGAATAGCGGAAACAAAAAATATATTTAAAATAAATTGGGTCGTAGTAGACCGTGAGACAAGGAAAAAACCTATTTGATTCTATTTGAATTGAATATTATATATTAATATTTAATATATTAATTTATATTAATACTATTAATATAATTAGTAGATAGCATAATTAATGACATACTAATTAAATTAGTAAATAATATAATTATAATTATAAGTAGTAGATTAGTAGATAGCATAATAACTAGATCACTATTAATACTTGAATAATTAATATTTATTTAATATATTAATATATAATATTAATATAATATATTAAACAGTAGTAGTAGTAGTTTCTATTCCAGGTATACCCCTTAGGGGTTTTTACACAAAAGTACATTTGATGTCCTTATCAATATCGCCTTAAAACTAATCTTACATTACTAATTCCTCTCTAGCCTAAATATGTTTAATAATACCTGTACACGTTCTGTTTTTTTTATTGCTTCTATAATATATTAAATATTAATATTAAATATTAATATATAAAGATTCTATTGAAATTGAATATTTTTTTGGTAGTGTACTTCTTTATAGATGCGTTACGCTGTTCTGGTGACGCGATTTTTTTGGAAAACAGCGAGAACTTATTCAACGTCCTAATAAAAACGAATTCTTTCGTACAAAAGCAAGAAAGAGCTGTTCGAGTGAGAGTTCGCGTCATTCGCTTCTAGGTGACCTGGAATCGCGCTGGAATATCGTTAAAGCAAGAATAACAATTCCGCGGAACCAACGATTTTCAGCGGAAAGGAAAATCCAAAGAGAGTTATTGCTATACTTATTCGCAATTGTTCTTACACGGTGTATAAGTACGGTGAACGGCGCTTTGAAACGATGAGAGTGCGCACGGATTCGTGGACGAAAGTTTTCCTCCACTGTGCACAGGGCCGTGACGAACAATATAACTACTATATCTGTGCCTATCAATCGTCTAGGCGCCGCTGAAAGTTTACATGGAATTTGGTTACCAATCATTTTTCGCCAGTACGTGAAATGCACGAAAAACGTGAATCTCTTATTACCTGTACGAAAGAAACTTCGTGACACGAGTGAAATTTAAATATCTACTATTTTTCATCTACTACTTTTTGCAAATAAATATATTTTCTATCAAGGAACATCACTTAAGGAAGCTTTCCAGTGTGACAGCCCGAAAAATCGCTGTTTTTCGCGATTTTTTTTTTTTTAAAGAAAAAATAATCTAATCGGTCTGGTTTTTTTTTGTATATTAATTGGGTATTGAAGAATACAAAACAATTTTTTAAAGATCGATTTATTTATTAATTAATATCTATAAAAATGATGAAACAATTGTTGCAGAAAATGCACTTGGATGTGGTGTCCACGTTGGGGGTCACAATTTTGATCTGAAACAAAAAACACAAAAAGATTATTGATCGGTATATAATTGGCTTTCGTGCTATGGAGGCTTTTTTTTTTTTTTTTTTGCAAAAATGGCGCCGGATTGAACAAAAAGTATCGATTTTAGCATTTTTTTTGGCAGTTTTTTTTACAAAAAAATAGGAAGATGTCAAAAAAAATAAAAGCTTCCATAGCACGATAAACAATGACGTTAAGAATATTGTGTAAAAAATTCAACTCGATAGCTTTAAAACTCTGCCCTCCAAGTTGGACACCGTTTTGAAAAATGCTGTTTCGAGAAAAACGCGTTCAAAGTTTCGCTGTAGCTGTAGCGCTCCGTTGCCTTCTTCCAAGAAATGCTGTACAGTAACCGAAATAATCTGAATTTCGGCATGAAAATTTCAGGGAATATTCGGAAGAGTGTATACTATTCGATAAAGCAAAAAAAAAAAAATCGATTTTTTGAAAATTTCACACTGGAAAGCTCCCTTAAGGGGTCTTCTCACTTTAGACGCTAAAGAAGACTATATTCATGATTTTTTTCGATAGGTTTGTATTATAAATATTGATATAAAAGTTGTTACACTTAATAAGTACACTTTCGAAATACATTTGAATTTATTTTGAATGTCTTTATGTAACCCAAACAAACTTTAAACGCGTTTTTCTCGAAACAACGTTTTTCGACGGTTTGTTGATAAAATCTTCGAAATAACTGAACCGATCCCTATGAAATTTTAACCACGTATGAAACTATAGCTATAGCGCATATTAAGGATTTTTCTCAATTTTGATATTTACCATTTTTTTTACGAAAACGGTTAAAAAAAACTTTTGTTTGTTTTTGCGAAAAATGTCCGCCATTTTGTTATTTTTATATATAACAAAAATCGTATGATATGCGCTATAGCCATTAACGTACTGAATCTAAAACCTTATTGTTAGATTTTTTTGTTTCGGATGATCCATCCGAGATTTCATCAACAGCGCAGACTTACAATTTTTTTAGGATACTTTTTTAACTACCATTTTCGTCTATAAATAGTGACGGAAATAAATAAAACAAAATGTTAAATATATTTCGAAAGTGTATTTAATAAGTGTAACAAACTTTATATCTATATCTATAATATAAACCTATAAAACAAATCATCTAAATAGCCTTTTTTAGCGTTTAAAGTGAGAAGACTCTTTAAGAGTGGTAATATTTCAGAACTGAATCAATCAATTATTATTGCTATTATTGTGTTAATTATTGTGTCAATCAGTTGTGTTATTATTGTGTTAATAAATAATCAATTATTGTAGCATTGTGATTTTCACGAATAGAGATGTTTCGGCAGAGAATTGTTTTAGTCATGGAATATTTTGAAACTTGGAATTTGGAATTTGGAATAATGATATTTAAGGCCTTAGGCCACAGTAACGGGTATTAAATCCTGTGCGAATTTAAGATTTTTTTTTCGTATGAAAAAGTGATTCACTCATAAAATTAATTACACATCTATTTAGTATGAATATCAAGCGATTAGAAATTGTTTTTTTTTCGATGCACAAAATGGCTGACTCCTAATATTTTCTTTTGTTATCTTTTTTTTTAGGCGCTCCGCGGCGTGACATTTAGCATCCACAATTCTTTACCTTGAACAAAAAACAAAAATTCTCGTCAATGTAAATTAGAATACCTAGAGAAGTACGTACGGAATTTTAAAAATATTGTTTTATTCAAAAGTTGTAGGTATTTGAACTTAAGGCGTTACCCCCACTTTTAGCGGAAAAAAAAGGCCTCTTTCATGAATTTTTCTAAAGAAAACTACAAAACTTTTTTAATCGATCAATATACCATCTTAAAGAACACATCTTGAAGAACTTTCGGTAATTTTTTTATTGAAAAATATTACATTGTTTAGTGGCAAATGGCCGTCAATGAAATAATGTTTTTATATACACGGTTTGCGGTGACCGAAATTGCGGCGAAGTGGATCATCTGAAAAAAAAATGCGGATGGATTTAGTCAAATATAAGTATAAACTAGTCTTTCATCGAAGGATTTTAAAAAATATTCATTTTTCACAAAATGGCGGACAGTCAAAGTTAATGGTTCGATTTTAACGAAAAAAAACGGCCGTTTTTTGGCTATAAAACGGCCATTTTTTTTCGAAAAAAAAATCGAACGATCAAAGACTACATTTTTATGTATTAAATAAGCCTGAAAAATTTCAAGAAGATCGGTTCATTAGTGTTCGAGTAATCTTGGTCACCGACTTCAGAAATGCCATTTTGAGAAAAACGCGTTTAAAGTTTCAATTTCAGTTCTTCAATTCACGGATTCTTCTCTTTCAACGCTCATATCTCAGTCAATTTTGTTCGGATCGACTTGAAATTTTCAGGACATATTCTCAGATACTTATACTTCAAAAAAATGCAATAAAAAAATCGATTTTTTCAAAATCGCAAGTGGGGGTAACCCCTTAAGGAGAGAGCGAGATGCCCGTGAATAGAGAAATAAAGAAAAGAGTTGTTGCCCTGCCCTCTCCAAATGTTCATTGAGCACAAATAATTTGACTTAGTTGCTCGCTTTGCATTGATCCGGGCACCTGTAATGATAAGACAAGTTTCAACGGCGTGGCCGCGTCGACGAGTACACCGCGGAGCGCGTACGTGAAAGACATAGAACGCGCACGTGACCGTGACGTTTGATCGATTTTGATAGACCGCGGAATAGGCGCACACGCACACCCACGCAGAGCCCACGTGCACTTCGTGTACAAATCAAAGCACCCACTCAAACGTCATGCACATTTGCCACGCTCACTTTATCACACGATTCGTTCAGGGGGAACTTGCTTTGGTCGGCCGAAAAATGAACCTTCTTTTTGTCACTTTCGTCTCGGCTAAAATAAAATCGATGATTTTACATTTGAGGGTTAATATCTAAAGCATAAAAACGGGAATATTCTGGAATTTTTTTTCAACCAACCTATAAAGTCAATTAAAAAATCCTTCTAGCCGTTTGTTCATTATACATTGAGATTAACAATTTTTTTAATTTGAAAAACAAAATGACGGTACACAGCATATAGGACCAAGACCATTTTGTTTCAAGGTACCAATCGGCACGCAGTAGAAGCGATAAACATCGGCATCTGGAAGAAAATCGTTTTTTTTTTTCAATATATACATGAGTTTTGTCACGGAAGTACACAGCGATATTAAAAAATATTTGTTTATGCGAATTTGACATGAGCTGGAAAAAAAAAGTTGGATTTTCATCGGAAAATTCGATCGTAATTTGTTTTTGAAAACCGTAATTATTAATTAACCATCAAAAACCACGTGTACGTCGGTGGGCAATCTTTCCGAGAAGCTGCAGTTAAAATTTCAAGCAAATCCGATAAAAATTGAGCTCTACTGCGTGCGAGTTTCAAAAACAAAATTTCGCGAAAAACGCGATTACGATACGAAGCGCCATCAGCGCTACTGCCCGATCTATTTATCAGCAGGTAGGGAACGTATTTACGCTCGATAAATCGCAAACATGCGTCAGAATCTCCCAACCGCTATACGTGCCGATTGCAATTTATCATAAGCGAACTCGGATGCGGATGCAACACGAAATTACTCTCGTGTGGCAGAACGTATCGGAGATTGCGTATGCACCTCTCGCTCCTTTATCCGTCTCGTTATAACAGCGTCGAGCGCGAGATCGGTAAACCGCGCTCGAATTTCTCTACGGAAATGTCGTCTCTTTTTGTTGCCACCCCGGAAAACGCGAGGCCTCTCTCTTCCTCTCTATCACTGTTGAAAAGACTTAAGGCGTTACCCCCACTTGTAGCGCAAAAAAAGGCCTTTTTCATGAATTTTTTTAAAGAAAACTACAAAACTTTTTTAATCGATCAATATACCATCTTAAAGAACACATCTTGAAGTACTTTCAGTAATTTTTTTATTGAAAAATATTACATTGTTTAGTGGCAAATGGCCGTCAATGAAATAATGTTTTTATATACACGGTTTGCGGTGACCAACATTGCGGCGAAGTGGATCATCTGAAAAAAAAATGCGGATGGATTTAGTCAAATATAAGTATAAACTAGTCTTTAATCGAAGGATTTTAAAAAATATTCATTTTTCACAAAATGGCGGACAGTCAAAGTTAATGGTTCGATTTTAACGAAAAAAACGGCCGTTTTTTGGCTATAAAACGGCCATTTTTTTTTCGAAAAAAAAAATTGAACGATTAAAGACTACATTTTTATGTATTAAATAAGCCTGGAAAATTTCAAGAAGATCGGTTCATTAGTGTTCGAGTAATCTTGGTCACCGACTTCAGAAATGCCATTTTGAGAAAAACGCGTTTAAAGTTTCAATTTCAGTTCTTCAATTCACGGATTTTTCTCTTTCAACGCTCATATCTCAGTCAATTTTGTTCGGATCGACTTGAAATTTTCAGGACATATTCTCAGATACTTATACTTCAAAAAAATGCAATAAAAAAAATCGATTTTTTCAAAATCGCAAGTTGGGGTAACCCCTTAATCTCCAATGTCGAAAGGCATTCGATAAAAATTGAACTTCGGTTGCATTTCGATGAAACTCAACCTCGACATCTCGACTGGATCATTCGAGAACTCGGCAAACTTTCGCGCCTCCCCTCTTGCGCCGCAGCTAATGAACCATTCGCGCGATTGTAATCAAGCCGAGCACTTGGACGTAACAGCCCCATTCTCATCAGACGCGATCGATACCGCACTGTCGATAGTTGCTTGCACACTTTGTACCTACTCCATGCCCACTTCCATGTTACGCGACGTATAGGAAGCGATTACCCGGCTTATCCACAGGCTGCTTGATCGCGTCTCCCCGATTTCGGAATTTGTTTATCGAGGGAACTTCGCTCATGTCGAATGAACAAATAAAACATTTACGCCGAAAGGCGTTCCATTGAGTTCAACATTTCGCAAAATTTTGAAAAAACATTCATATGTATACACGTAGAAAAAAAAAAGTGTCGTAAGCGTCGTGAAAAATAAACATGCATGGCACAAATTAATAGGAGCGGTGAAGGCTTCGCAAAAAATGCTAAAATTTCTGTAATATGGATGAAGTTTTTCAGCGACGGATATATTTCAAGTTTGCCTTGAATGGAGGACACTTTGGGAATGTTCAACAACAACGTATGATAAATAAATGTAATTTATATCTATGTAATGTTGGCCATCGGGCGGCCTTAGGGAACGTTTTTGTATTTTTTTTTTTTTTTTGTTTAAACCGTAGGTTTTAGACACTGCACGGTCCTTGAAATAATGTTCGTGCGAATATGTTTACATTTATCGAAGGGTAATTTTGAAGACGCCGGGTAATTTTAAAGCACTCAATGATGCTGAGTAAGGGCACGATAGGCCACTATCAAAACGGTCCACGGAATCGAGTGCCTTAAGGGGTTACGCGGGTTTCCAAGCCAAAAAAGCATATTTTCTCTATTAAAAAAATATATAATAAATTAATTATTTTATTCCAAATGTTAAGCACATAAAAGGGCAACATTTCAACAGTATTAAAAAAAAGTGTTATCCAATAATTTGAGAAATTCAGACGGTGGGACGTGGTTTCCGGAAACCCCTAAAAAAAGTATCCTCGTGGTGGTGAGGATAACTCGTGATTGCTTTATCTGAAATTGAAAAACCAAACTTTTTCTGTTAGTAGATAAGTATAGCTCGCGATTGAACGAAGGAGTCTTTTAAAAGAAAAAAAACTTTCGTTCGATCAATAGTCAATGCTATTTTGAAGAAGTGCGCAAAATTTCAAGGTCGGTGCATTAGTTTTTGAGAAATCGTGTCCACCGACTTCAAAAATAGTGTTTTGAGAAAAATGCGATATACCTGCGTCGCTCCCGGCCGGTCTTTCCCAACGGGGGGAATTCCCAAAGGCTCTCTCTCTCTCTCTCTCCTAGACTTTTACTCCGATTGACTTAAAACTTCAGGAGAATATTCTAGACACATTGTACCATTGGATAATAAAATTTGCAAATATGGATATTTTGGAACTTTCAAACCCACGTAACCCCTTAAAATACAACATTCTCGACGTTTGTGTTTACACAGGGTGTCCTGTTGCAAACGGCTAATCCTGCAACTATCGATAGTTCAGATGTCCTAATATATGCTGGAATTTCAGTTTAGTAAAACTGTATACTTACAGTTTTACTTATACTTTATACTTAAACTTTATACTTATACTTTATACTTATACTTTATACTTATACTTTATACTTATACTTTATACTTATACTTTATACTTATACTTTATACTTATACTTTATACTTATACTTTATACTTATACTTTATTCTTATACTTTATACTTATACTTTATACTTATACTTTATACTTATACTTTATACTTATACTTTATACTGATACTTTATACTTATACTTTATACTTATACCTTATACTTATACCTTATACTTATACTTATACTTTATACTTATACTTTATACTTATACCTTATACTTATACCTCATAGTTATACTTTATACTTATACTGTATACTTTTACTTTATACTTATACTTTATACTTATACTTTATACTTATACTTTATACTTATACTTTATACTTATACTTTGTACTTATACTTTATACTTATACTTTATACTTATACTTTATACTTATACTTTATACTTATACTTTATACTTATACTTTATACTTATACTTTATACTTATACTTTATACGTATACTTTATACTTATACCTTATACTTATACTTTATACTTATACTTTATACTTATACTTTATACTTATACCTTATACTTATACTTTATACTTATACTTTATACTTATACGTATAAACTATATATACTTATAAATTATATACCTTATAAGTATTATACTTTATACTTATATAATTAATACTTTGTGCTTATACTTAATATTTATACTTTAAAACTGTATACTTACAGTTTTGAAGCCCCACGGTTTTCGAGATTTTGGGTCAAAGAGATTTCGGAAATTTGGCCTAAAATCTCGAAAACCGTGGGGCTTTTACTAAACTGAAAATCCAGCATATAGCAGGGCATGATCTGACCTATCGACAGTTACAGGGTGTATGTGTGTGTGAGTGTGTCTTTGCACGTTTTGTCCCAAGACATGCCAATATTGCGATACGAAGTTCGAAGTAAAAAAAAATTGTTTCTGCACACATGTAGATGTCTGCCAGATGTACAAATAAGCAACGTTCTCAAATTATTCGTTGCCGAGAAGGCGGAGAATTTAATAGCCAGTGTGCAAAGTACAAACCGGTTGCCTCGACAGCCACTTTCCTCATCTAAAACCGGACGATCGACGCTAACATACGAATCAAAGTTTGCTGTTGCTTCCGACCGAGGGTCAAATTCTCCGCCACGGTGGGCGCGCGCACTTTGTTACACTTTTGTCCGATTTTTCTGTGTCCGTGCGTGTACACGCACATTGTAGAAAATCCTTGCAGTGGAGACAAATTTGTCAAGCTCCGGCCGAACAATGCAAAAACAACGCAGATATCGCACGTTTTCCGGATGATATTTGCAAACGCGCGGAATCCCTTAAGGGGTCTTCTCACTTTAGAAGCTGAAAAAGGCTATTTGCATGATTTTATTCATAGCTTTATATTATAGATACTGATATTAAAGTTGTTACATTGTGAATACACTTTCGAAATACATTAAAATTTTATTTATTCATTTAAGTCACTATTTATAGACGAAAATGGTAGTTAAAAAAATGTCCTAAAAAAATTGTAGGTGCTGATGATGAAATCTCGGAGACGGATCATCCGAAACAAAAAAATTTAACGGTTCAGTATGTTAATGGCTATAGCGCATATCATACGATTTTTGATATATGCAAAAATAACCAAATGGACATTTTTCGAAAAAAAAAACAAAAAAAACGTGTTCTTTTTCACTTTTTGGCAAAAAAGGGTAAATATAATTTTGTTTAAAAATCGTTGATATGCACTATAGCTATAGTTGTAAAGAATATGCGATTAAAATTTCATAAAGGATCGGTTCAGTCGTGTCGAAGATTTCATCAGCAAGCCGTCGAAAAACGTTGTTTCGAGAAAAACGCGTTTAAGGTTTGTTTGGGTTACGTGAATACATAAAAACCTTTTTGTAAATGTATTTCGAAAGTTTATTTATTAAGTGTAATAACTTTTATATCAATATATCTATAATATAAACGGATCGAAAAAATTCATGAAAATAGCCTTTTTAGCGTCTAAAGTTATGAGACCCCTTGAGATGCGAAAAAGCAAGAGAGAGAGAGAGAGAAAGAGAGAGAGAGAGAGAGAGAGAGAGAGAGAGAGAGAGGGAGAGGAAAAAGTGGCAAAGTGCTTGTTGGAAGTGGAGTGCGCACTTACAATAATGATATTGAATTGAAATGTAATTACTCTGAATAGCGTCTTCGAATTAACGCGTTACCCCCACTTGTAGTGCAAAAAAAAGGCCTTTTTCATGAATTTTTTTAAAGAAAATTACAAAACTTTTCCTATCGCTCAATATACCATCTTAAAGAACACATCTTGAAGAACTTTCAGTAATTTTTTTATTGAAAAATCTTACATTGTATAGTGGCAAATGGCCGTCAATGAAATAATGTTTTTATATACACGGTTTGCGGTGACCAACATTGCGGCGAAGTGGATCATCCGAAAAAAAAATGCGGATGGATTTAGTCAAATATAAGTATAAACTAGTCTTTAATCGAAGGATTTTAAAAAATATTCATTTTTCACAAAATGGCGGACAGTCAAAGTTAATGGTTCGATTTTAACGAAAAAAAACGGCCGTTTTTTGGCTATAAAACGGCCATTTTTTTCGAAAAGAAAAATCGAACGATTAAAGACTACATTTTTATGTATTAAATAAGCCTGCAAAATTTCAAGAAGATCGGTTCATTAGTGTTCGAGTAATCTTGGTCACCGACTTCAGAAATGCCATTTTGAGAAAAACGCGTTTAAAGTTTCAATTTCAGTTTACACGAAGAACGGATTCTTCTCTTTCAACGCTCATATCTCAGTCAATTTTGTTCGGATCGACTTGAAATTTTCAGGACATATTCTCAGATACTTATACTTCAAAAAAATGCAATAAAAAAAATCTATTTTTTCAAAATCGCAAGTGGGGGTAACCCCTTAAGCTGTTCGTTGAATGACAGTTCGTTTACAAACAATGATGAATTTTAATATGTTGCGTGTGAAATTTTTCGAAGGGTGCGAGAACTATAGCCGTCTAGAAAATTTAGTCGGGAAAAAGTCCTGCCCCTGCTCTGCCGTTCCCTTTTCCGGCAACTGATTGGGCACTGATGAAGAACTGGACAGGACAACGATCATCTACTGGAAAGACTTTTGACGATCTACCCGAGTAAAATAGACAGCATTATTATAGGATAGTTTTCCAGGTACCTTTCTTCAGGTACCCATTACTCCTATAACAGTAGGTACCTTCATTAGGAACTTCCATTATTAGGGAACATCCACTACCTCCAATAGACCTAGGAACTGGAAGTAGTGAAATGATACAGTGGGGTAAAAGTAAGAGAAATGAGATCGTAACAGCTCTCAAGGGCGTACGAAGAGGCATTAAAAATAGATAATAGAAAATAATGAATTTTGATAGGTATCCCAAATTGTACCTATACGTATACCTGTACCAATATTTATAATAGTCCCTAATATTCGGTCAATCGGAGAATCGAAAGACGTGGGCACCGAAACACTCAGGGAGAGTAGAACAAATGGGAAAATGCGTCGGTGACGCTATACGAAGCTATTAATACGTTTTCGATTCTCACTACAGCCAACAAGCAAAGTTGCTGAATATAGGGTGGATGTACGATTCACGAAAAAAGCTGCTTTTTGCCCTGTCTTTGGAAGGTACTTCCAACACGAAAACCAGCAATAAATGTTGGTACGTAAAACATTAGGCTGTATTTATTTGCCGAGTCCATCAACCTTGCTTGTTTTTACGTACGTATTACTCTTCCCAATGAAGCCCTGACATATAATGAAGCCCTGACATATCATACAATGAAGCCCTGACATATCATCACCTACTCACACTTGGCATAAATCAATTCTTTCTCTTCAATCAATCTTTCAATCTCAAAATCAATCTTTCAAAGGCTTCGTGGTGCAGCAGTTGGCATTGCAGTCCTCAAATGTCATCCGAAACGAAAACAAAAAATGGTTTTCTTCAAATATATCCAACTGGGTATGGGTTCACGATCCACTTTTCGAAATTTCGAAAAATACGAGAAATGACAGGTTCTCCAAAGAAAATCTGATTTTTCTCTTGAAAAACAGCATGCTCAAGTCATTTTTGTTAACAAACGGTTCATCCGATTAAAAAATGCGATCGTGAACCGAAAGTGACTACTGTTTGTCCAAAAACGACTTTTTGGCGTTTCCAGATAGGGATACCCCAATAAGCTATGCTATACCACATTTGCCAAGGGCACGGGGAAACTGCGGAAAACCCGTACCAGAATAGATGGCCCCACATTATCGGAGTATCGGGCTTCCGTGAACTGGCTGATGCGCAAGCCGGTGCACGCCTAAGCGGTCACCGCTCCCAGTATCGGTCATGCACAGTGCTGCTTAAGAGGGAATGATCCCTTATCGCGGTCGGTATGGTAGAACGATCATAGATTCCCACTTATCTCTGAAACGGCTCTTCAGATCCCGTCGAAACTTTGCCAAACGACGTCAAATGGATAGACGAACGGCTGTCTTCTCCTCAAATTTTCCGAATTTGAGAAAAAAAATGTAGATTGGGTTATCATAAGCCAATCTACATTATTTTTCTCAAAATCAGAAAATTTGAGAAGAAGAGAGCCATTCATCTATCTATTTGACGTCGTTTGGCAAAGTTTCGACGGGATCTGAAGAGCCGTTTCAGAGATTCGTGGGAATCTATAATCGTTCTACCATACCGACCGCGATAAGGTATCATTCCCTCTTATCTCGAAATGCCGCCGGAGGCGCGAACCCAGACCGCCCATCCATCCACCGGTGTCGGTTGACGTTAAGCTGTGGATAATTGGGTTTTTCTCGTTCCACCAGGTCCGGGGTGTCGAACCGGAAGTGAATCGACTGAAAATTGTCTCTAGGCGAATTAAATAAATCCTGAGAGTCGTGTTTTGTAGGGAAAGGCAATTTTCCTCGGGTGATTGTTAAATTTCCACTGTTGTGTTGCTTTGCGGGCGGTTCTCACGACTACCGTGCCAACAGGTGAATAAATACGACCACGTTGTACTCGTGACCCAGGATCGCGAGACCGCGCGGTGAAAGGTTCCCGATTCTTCGAGAGACTCTTCACGAGTGTTACCTTTCAGCTATAAATATACAGCGAGAAAGAGAGAGTGAAGGGGAAGAGGGAAAAAGGCTCATCCCGTGTTCCCGAGGGAAGATAACGAACCGAAAGTGACTAAGGAATTTTCTCCTGAATTATAGTCGTATTTTGTATCTGCGAAAATAGGCTGAAAATGGGATAAAATTCAAACGGCATTTGTGAAGCACGGAAACAACATACATGCATTTTCTTTTTTGCAACGTTTTTATTGGACTTTTGGCTATTGAATTGAGTGGTTAAGGTTTCAAAAATATAAATATTTAAGGGAGATACGGGCGGATAAAGAAGACCACGCGTCTCATGCACTGCTCCCTCATTGCCACGATTCCGAGTGGCCGCTTGAAGTTTTCGGCAATTCCCAAACGCCATACTCTTCAGGGAATGTTCCTCCACAGACGGAACTCAACATTTTCGAAAAAACATAAGAATTTAAAAAATGGCGACTAAAATTTTAAAAACATCGAAAAACGGATGACATTTGTTGTAATAACAATAATAATTAATTAATTTTTTTACATAGACGTCGGTTCGTTTTGTAGGGAAAGTAGAAAGTTGAATGCAAAAAAAAACGAAAAAATTTGAGGTATTTCGCTGCCCTTCATGTTGTGGCTGGAAAAGAATTTATAATTCGATGCAAAATAATTAAATAAATAAAGTAAAAAATAATTCATTAATGAATCAAAGGATTAAGCAGGAATTGGTTGTGATTAGCAGCTACTAAATATTTTTTGATAACCAAGAGAGCAGTGCATTATCGAAGCGAGTGGGAAACACTCTGGGGCGTCTTCAAGGAACGGAAAATATTATGACGAAATAACGCGGGGTAAAAGTGAAAGGGATGAGACCGTAAAAGCCCTCGGAGGCATACGAAGGAATATTTTTGAAAAACTTTTTTTTACTATAATAAATATTCACTATAATATTACTATATAATTATATAATATAATATAATACTAATAATAGTACTAATACTATTATTAGTACTATTATTTTATTAGTTATTAGTTATAGTTATATTAGTTAGTTATAAAGTAAAGGAATTTTTCATGGTGAATTCAATAAAATGGAGCACAATACAATAAATAGATGGAAATATATGAAGCTTGAGTACCGAGTTTCATCTAAATCAATCTGTATTATTTGTATTTTCATTCGCCATATTTGCTCGTCATTGTGAATTCCTGAATTTTGAGTTCAGATTCGTAATCAGCACCCTCAAAAACCCCAGAGTTCAAGTTTTCAGGATTCTCTCTGCCAACGAAGGGGTTAAATATATATTAGTTATATATTTTTAGTATAATGGTATAATAGATTATTTTATTTTTATTTTTAGTATAATTTTTTTTAGTATAATAGTACTAAATAATTTTTTTTTAGTATAATAGTAGGATAGATTATTGTAGTAAAATTAAATTGTAATATTTATTTGATAATTATAGGAAAGTTAAAAATATTTTTTATTTTTAGTATAATAATATAATAGATTATTAGAGTAATATACGAATATAATATAATAGTATATAATATTTACTATAAATTACTGTAATAAAATACTATTTTTAATTACTATAAATTTTAATTTACTTTAAATTAAAATTTAATTTACTTTTAATTAATTAATTTTAATTTTAATATATGCTTGCATATATTTTAATTTAATTTAATTTTAATTTAATTTACTTTTAATTTACTATAAATTACTGTAATAAATATTTGTGCATAATCTTTTTAACGTGATGGACGTAACAATTCGATTGCCTGTAATAATGGCAATCCCGTTGCTCTTCGCTTGCAGTCATATCACAATACTTTTAACGTAATTCGCATACGTGACAGATTTTTTTTGCTGACTTGATTCGGCCACGTAATATGACGTTAATAAAACGTACGAAGCGGCACGTATGGGATTCGGAACGCGGACAACGTTGACCCACATTCAACGAAACGCCCCTCTCTCGATCAACAATTTTTTTTTCGTTCGGACGAGTGTGGGGAAAAATGTATAGCCCCGGGCCCGTGATCCTACGCACGAATAGTCGCAAATATGTACCTGTCAAATTTTTCGGGCCACCTCGGAACGAAATTCAAGACAAAACTTAGCATCGAGAAGTTTCGTGCAATTTTTTAACGGGTTATTTTTCCTCCTTCGTAATGCTTTTGTTTCCTTTTCTCGAATCGTCAAAACAGGCTGGACACGTTTCAAACGCGTACTTATGATCGGACAGTTCACCTCTCCCGCAGTAACTTTAAGGGGTTACGTGGGTTTCAGAGTAAAAACAGCATATTATCTCTATTTAAAAAAATACAATATATGAATTATTTTACTCAAAATGTTAAGCACGTAAAAGAGCAACATTTCAACAATATTTGAGAAAAATTTCATCCAAAAATTTGGGAGATTCAGCCGGTGGGCCCTGGTTTCCGGAGACGCCTGAAAAAAGTGTCCTCTTGGTGGTCAGGATAACTTATGATAGCTTTATCTGAAAATAAAGAACCAATTTTTTTCTTTCAGTAGATAAGTATAGCTCGTGATTGAACGATGGATTTAAAAAGAAATTGAAATTTAACGTTTTGGTGGAGTTGTGTGCAAAATTAAAAAAAAATGGATTTTTTGCAATTTTCTAACCCACGTAACCCCTTAATTGGACACGAACTTGACTCTTTCTACGTGACGGGGCTCCATTCAATTGCAGCAAGATTTTTACTCTCCATATTTCCTTGACTCATAATTTTTGACAATATTTTCTTTTCTAATGATATTTTAAAATATTTTCTTGCACAATCATTTTTTAAAATATTATCTTAGATTTTTTAAATGATTTAAAATGATGATTTTTTAAATGTATACCAACATAATTATTCGTAATGATTTTCTTTTGGATATCGTTTTTGATAACGATTTTTTCGAAATGTTCGTTTATAAAGATTTTATTCAATGTTTTCTTCAATCGTCGTTTTTTTTAAATCTGGGGAGATAATTGATCAACTGTGAATCTCTTAAATTAAGATTGCATTAACATTATTAGTCTCATTATTTTTCTCGAATCACGATCCCTAAAATTATTTTTTATTATCAAGATATTGTTGAATATCGTCTCTCATAATTATTTTTTCAATATTGTCTTGGATGATAATTTTTCTTAAATGCACTAATATAATTATTAATAATGCCTTTCTATTAAATAAAGTTTTTACTAAAGATTTTCTCAATACGTTCGTTCATAAAGATTTTACTCGATATTTTCCTTCATATTTTTTTTAGTTGGGGAGACAATTGATGAACTATGAACCTCTTAAATTTCAATTGCAGTCAGACATTTACTCTCAATATTTCCTTAAATCATGATTCCTAAAAATATTTTCCTCAACGATGATATTTTTAAAAATATTCTTTAAAAATTATCTTTTTAGCATCGTCTTTGATCATTATTTATTTTTAAATACGCACTAATATAATTATCAATATTAATTATCTTTTGAATAAAGTTCTTGGTAACGATTTTTTCGATACATTCGTTCAAAAGATTTTCTTCCATATGTCCTTCAATCATGATTACTTCAGCTGCGGAAATAATTGATTTTCAATTAATAATACGAGAGCACCGTTTAGGCCTCTACTTCTGAACACATTCTTGAATAGTTTTACTAACAATTGATGGAATTAAAAAAAAACAGTTTTCTCCAGTTTCCTTGTGCCCTCGTGCAACTGCAATCCAGTGGAACATTATAGGGAACAACTGGCTGTGGGCGTCACTCCCGATAGGCGTTTATAAGGAACTGGAATCAGTGAAGCGACCAGTGTGGGGTAAAAAGTGAAAGGGATGAGAACGTAAAAGCCCGCAAGGCATATGAAGAAATATAGGAAACAAATAAACATATGCAATTTTGTTTCTTTTTCGCGTATAATGCCACGGTGTATTTTGACAATACTTTTTATGGTACAAGAAATCAATAATATTTTCTTCATCGTACTGTACGATTACAATTTTGAGGGTTTTTTTAAACAAATAAATAACTATTCTTTACTTATCAAGCTGGAGGTATAGTTTAATAGTATATTATATTTGAGCATACAAAACAATTTTTTTTAATTTATTTATCATGAAAATGGCGGAGTTCTAACAGAGTGTTACTGCAAGGTTGCCGCGGGAGTGGCAAAGGGCTGTCCAGTCTAGCTTCCCGTACACTTTCATTGGCAAAAAAATTCAGAATTTTTTTCAGTGAGAATATGTATAGTTTCTATTCAACAGTAATTAAAATGAAGAAAATGCAAATTTAAGGATGTATTGCCCGTACATTCCCTACCAAAAGTGAGTTTCGGTGCGAATTTTGAGTACTTTGCGATAACATTAAAATCTGAAAAAAATCAACCATATTGAAGATGCTAACAACATTGGTTTTGAATAATAAGAATGCCAAAAATTTATAAATAAATTGTTTAACCAAAAATTTGTTCAAAAAAACTCCGGTAAACTTGATTTTTCGTCACATTAAATGAATGATGATATTTTTCTGAATACATATGAATTTTTACAGAATTTTCTCTCCATTTCGAAAATCCCGTTTTTGGAATTTTTCAGAGGCTGTACTTATGACAGTGTTCGTTCAATACCCTGACACTTCTTGAATTTAATATGGAACATTGCTCCGAAAACATAATGAAAATTTGTGACTCTTCATCCATTTTTTTAAATAAAAAAAATTGAAATGAACATAGAAAGAAAATTCGAAAAAATTCATTTGTTGAACAATTTTTTTTTCAACAATTAACTTATAACTTCACTGCAGTATTATTACCGGAAATGAGTGTTTTTAGCCTCTTGAATGTAGTTGATGTTTTACATTTTAATCTAATCGCAAAGTAGTCAAAATTCTTGCCGAAACTCACTTTTGGTAGGGAATGTACGGGCAATACATCCAAAGAATGGCACACATGTACAAAAAATCAACATTTCACGCTACATTTCTGTAAAATTTGGATTAAAAAAGACGTTTTTTTTTATTTTTCAAAAACAATTCTCGTCAAGTAGAAGGTAGCAATACTTCTACGAAATTTCAACTCAATCGACTTAACGCGTTACCCCCACTTGTAGCGCAAAAAAAGGCCTTTTTCATTAATTTTTTTAAAGAATACTACAAAACTTTTTTAATCGATCAGTATACCATCTTAAAGAACACATCTTGAAGAACTTTCAGTAATTTTTTTATTAAAAAATATTACATTGTTTAGTGGCAAATGGCCGACAATGAAATAATGTTTTTATATACACGGTTTGCGGTGACCAACATTGCGGCGAAGTGGATCATCTGAAAAAAAAATGCGGATGGATTTAGTCAAATATAAGTATAAACTAGTCTTTAATCGAAGAATTTTAAAAAATATTCATTTTTCACAAAATGGCGGACAGTCAAAGTTAATGGTTCAATTTTAACGAAAAAAAACGGCCGTTTTTTGGCTATGAAACGGCCATTTTTTTCGAAAAAAAAATCGAGCGATTAAAGACTACATTTTTATGTATTAAATAAGCCTGCAAAATTTCAAGAAGATCGGTTCATTAGTGTTCGAGTAATCTTGGTCACCGACTTCAGAAATGCCATTTTGAGAAAAACGCGTTTAAAGTTTCAATTTCAGTTCTTCAATTCACGGATTCTTCTCTTTCAACGCTCATATCTCAGTCAATTTTGTTCGGATCGACTTGAAATTTTCAGGACATATTCTCAGACACTTATACTTCAAAAAAATGCAATAAAAAAAATCGATTTTTTCAAAAT
This sequence comes from Ophion costatus, assembly GCA_951751655.1. NCBI lineage: Eukaryota > Metazoa > Arthropoda > Insecta > Hymenoptera > Ichneumonidae > Ophion > Ophion costatus. The sequence goes on from OX632356.1 coordinate 2,698,859, forward strand.
CGCAAGTAGGGGTAACCCCTTAATATTTTTTGAGTAATCCTGCACGCCATTTTCGAAAATGTAGTATTGAGAAAAACGCGTTTGAAGTTTCCATAAAATTTAAATTAACATGCACTAGATACTCGTGTTAACAAATTCCTTAAGTAATCTGTCACAGAGATGCAAAGCCTTAAGGGGGTGACAGGTCACCTCGTTTGGAACATATCAAGCCTAGGTTACCTTAGTCCAAAGTCTAAGGATTTCCAGTTATCATGGTAAGTATGATTTTTGGAAAATTCCCCGAAATTAGGTACTAACTCGTTTATCTCTTATATTAATGCTATTTTTTTCAAAACAGCATTAACATAAGAGGTATTTTTATTTTTCGACGAGTTTTTAATTATTCAACACGTCCCATTTAGTTAGTTGTGTGGATACAGATGATTGTATTGATGTTTGTCGATTGAATACACATTAAGCTAAGACGCAAATAAGCTTTTAGCTACCAATTATTGTCTGTTCAATCATTATGAACGAGTTAGTGCCTAATTTTGGGAAATTTTCCAAAAATCATACTTACCATGATAACTCGAAATCCTTAGGCACGAGTTAGTGCCTAATTTTGGGAAATTTTCCAAAAATCATACTTACCATGATAACTCGAAATCCTTAGACTTTGGACTAAGGTAACCTAGGTTAGATATGTTCCTAACACCCTGTACAGCTCTATCGTTTAAAGAGAAAAGAAAACGTTTTTTTTCCAAATTAAACAAATCGTGGCCACGATGTTCCTGCATTTTTTTCGCATCTCGTGCTCCACGCACATTATAAATATCTAATTGATAATCCCGGAAGTGCTCCAGCCCATCATAGGTTCGAATATGTCATTCGCAATTATGAAAATTACAATCTTGTTTTTTTTTCTTTCACAACTCGCCCTTCCGATCTCGATAAATACCGCGTCGATAATTAACGCAACAGGGGCGCGCTCTGATGCAAGAAAACATTTATTTGTAATTTGCCAACCATATTGAGAATTAGGGGTGCAGCATCTCGTGCTTCAATATTCCGAAGCTCTTTGTACGTTGCACGAAGCATTGCGTGTCTATTGAAATAATGATAATTCTCACGGAATTATACCTTGTCTATTCCTATATTTCCACATGGGAGAAATAATTATCAATCGCCATAAAAAATGACAGCCCATCGCGTTACTCTAACGAGAAACATCACGTCTTATCACTTTACAATTTTCGAAAAATCGATTTTTTTAATAACATTTTTCGAAAGTATACATATCCAAAAGTATCATACTAAAATTTCATGAAGATCGGAGGAGTCGAACTTTATTTTGGTGTGACTTTGACTTTACTACCTGAGCACGTTCATCTGCTCCGCTCAAACTTCGAGAAGTGAGATGCAGTCAGAGGCGTGCAAAAACGAGCATTTCCAATAATTTTTTTTTTATAGTAATTAAGTTCGTTTTACAAAAGTGGTTGCACAGACTTTCTATGTTATATTTCAACTTTACTTGTACAAATTTTTAAAGAAAAATATTGGTTATTTATAAAAATATCGCCATCTTTGTCGGACCCCCTACGGCATGTAGTACAATTTTTTTAGGACATTTTTTTAACTACTATTTCCGTCTATAAATAGTGACTCAAATAAATAAAATAATTTTTTTGTGTATTCCGAAAGTGTATTTGTTAAGTGTAACAACTTTTGTATCAATATCTATAATATAACCCTATCAAAAAAATTCATGAAAATAGCCTTTTTTGGCGTATAAAGTAAAAAGACGCCTTAAGTGTCCGCCTTCGATTTTCTTGAAACTCACATATGTGATAAAGTATTGAAAACTATTGGACACGTATTTCTTTTTTTTGCCGGAAAAACAATTTTAAGATGGGAAACAACCCCTCAAAGAAAGGCGTGGCGGGGGTGGTTTTGCAGTTTTACCCACAAGCCGTCCACCGATCTGAATTAAACAAAAACCAAAATTCTTCTAATGTAAAGCGATGAAAAATCCACTATAGAATAATCGAAAAAAAAACTAAGGGGTGACACGCCTTTCTTTGGGGGGTCGTTTTCCCCTTAAAAACGTTTTCCCGCAGATAAAAAAAAATACGTGTCTAATAGTTTTGAATGCTTTATCACATATGTGACTTTCAACAAAATCGAAGGCGGACACTTAAGGGATGTTCCCTGTAAGGGAATGCTAGTCTAGAGCCCGAAAAATTAAATTTATCCATTTTTCAATGGATACCCAGTTGATAGAATGAAAATTCCATTCAGTGGACTTTATTCTACATATTTTCGAGTGTCTCAACTTTTTTTTCACAAGAATTCATAAGAATTGTTGTTGCTGTGGCTGGCTGAAGCTTATATCAATATCTTACATCAATAGATGATTCCCTTCTAGGGAATCATCTTTTCTAGGGAAAAGCGATGAAGGGAATGATTCATTGCTCGGTAACATAAATTATAAGGATTCCACTGTTACCACGCCAACCAAAACCCAAATTGAGCATATTATAAAGCCACAAACAGAACAATGATCGCAACCGACAGTATACAATAAAAGTTACCTAAGCTTAAAGTCAACTTTGCCTTACAAGGAACATCCCTTCGATTTTGTTGAAATTTGGATATGTTATAAAGCACCGAAAAGTAAGCGATACGTATTTTTTTTATCGGCGGAAAAACGGTTTTAAGGGGTGAAACTACCCCTCGAAAGAAGGCATCGTTTCTCGAATCAACGTTTTTCGACGGCTTGTTTATAAAATCTTCGAAACTACCGAACCGATCCTTATTGCGGCTCCCCCTGTTTTTTGTTGCCCACCTGCGTTGTTAGGTTAACATTGACTTTAGATCTAGATGAATCAACTAGATCTTGATTTAGCTAAAAATACTCACTAGTGTAACGATTATTTTTTATGTATATTTACATGTAATAAGAATTACGTCGTTTGTAATTTGACAGCTGTCAATCATTCAACTGCAGCAACAATTCTGATTTTTCGGAATTTTATTTTACCGAATTTGAATTGAAAACAAGCGAAAATTCTATATGAACTTAAGTTGAATAGCTGGGTTTCACGATACGACAGCTTCCTCACGAGGAAGGAAGAAAAGGGAAAGTTGCAATGAAATATAAGATGCATATACGTCAATGTAAGATCTTTATGCATGCACTGCAAACCTGTAGAACATTGCCGAGGAACAATAGAAAGTGATTATTCCGCTCGATAACACCCTGCTTGGGTGTACCACAGCTTAAAGACGAGAATTATCGTGTTCAGGTGTTTCTACACCGCGCCCAATCCTCTGGGATGATTGATCAATGGTCGGATGATAATTGATCGGTGCACTGGTTGCACTCAATTCCGCATCTCCCTTCGCTATTGTTTTTTTCCTCCATGACTTTGACGTCTAAAATTGTTTTACTATCTACTTTCGTTACCACTATGAAGTGCACTGTTGAGTATTAAATAATGGCTCGGAAAGTGTATGCACTTTCGGAAAGTGTATGCACTTTCGGAAAGTGTATGCACAAGTGTATGCAAAGGAGATAAAAAATAAATACCCACATTACAAGGAAACTCGGGGAAAAAAATTAAAAATCATATGTTCTCGAAAATTAAAAAAGACCGTAGAACATACATGGGAGAACATACATATCTCGTTAACTGTTTATCGTAGTGAAAAAAGTTTCATGTAACATTTGTAGAGCATTTCATGGTCTACAAGTTTGATTGTTACATTTTATTTGCATCTCCAACCATTATCGAGATATTTGACAAAAACAACAACTGAAATTGTTTAACTGACTATATCTCGAAAATAAATAGCAATTTGCACCACTCTTGAAAAAACGTCTTATTTTGGGTCAAATATGAAGGATGCGTGTTCAAAATAAAGGGCCACAAATGAAATTGGTCTGGAATTATGGGAAAACGTTAGTGAAAATTTCGTGAAAAAAGTGAACGTTTGCAAACAGGGATGAGTCGACCATTTATCGGATATTGCGCTTCACACGTAACCTCCATGTTGGTACCTTATATTAAAACAAAAATATTCGTACTTTTCAAATAAATAATACGCTTTATTAATGAATTTAAATGTCAGGTCATTTTGAGACGCCCTGTATATTAACTTTTCAAATTTTTTCGCTTATCACAGAATCGTCTGTATACTCGTTTTTTTTCCTCTCGAAGAATGATCGCCCACTAGTTTCCTAAGCTACAACAGAACTCTATTTCTTTCTGTATTATTCGTGTGACCAAGCACATCGCGTATGTGAAAAAAGTACCGCACCAAACGCATGAACGAGAGTGCCAGAGTGTACCGAAGCTATATCGAGAAGTTATGCGCCATCGTTTCTGGAATTGCTCGCCAGGCATTACGCATTACGCACTCCCGGATTCTCGTCATGCCTTCATATGATATATATATATATATATATATATATATATATATATATATATATATATACTCACGTGGAATACCTCGTATATATATATGAAGTATTCCACGTGATCCGGTGGACTTTTTCCCTGACCAGCGCCAATTCGATTTATTTTTTTTTTCATCTCATTCCATTGACTCTCAAAGACACCCTGAATTTTTAAAATATTTTTTGAAACAACCCTTAGTCAAAAAAATGTATTTTTTCCGAATAAACCGCGCGATTAAAAAATCTGAAAAAATTCCCACAAATGCGTGATTATATGTAAAAATTTTCAAGCTATCACCCGCCGTGAAATTATGATTTTTTCGTTAGCAGTCAAAAAGTTATGGTATTGATGTCAATTGAAATCGTCTTCAGCACAGAAAAAATCATACTTCCACTGCGGGCGATAGCTTGAAAATTTTTACATATAATCACGCATTTTTGGTAATTTTTCAGATTTTTAAATCGGGGTGTTTTCTTTCGGAAATTTTTTTTTTTACTAAGGGTTGTTTCGAAAAATGTAAAAAAAATTCACGGTGTCTTCTAGAGTCAATGGAATCAGATTTTTAAAATTAATCGAATTGGCGGGGATCAGGGAAAAAGTCCACCGGATTCACGTGGAATACCTCGTATACATACACACACATATATATATATATAACGGGTGTCCCATTTTAACGCCTGATTTATCGCCTGTTTATCTCGAAAAATTATGCTCCGATCAAGTTTTGAGTATAGTAAAACGTGTGGTGTTCGATGTAGGACGTTAAAAAAGTATTTTTTGTCCCATATTCGAAATGGCGACAATACGATGGCCGACATGTTGTTTTTTAATAGGTTCATTCATTCTTTTCTTCGCCAAAATATTTATCAGGCCGCAACTAACAATTTTGTAGGAAAAGTTTTTTCATAACGTTCATAATTTTTAGGTTAGAATCCCATTTTTTTACTATTCCAGCGTCATCCAGAATGTACGAAGAAGAGGTGAAGTCCTCACCATCCCCAGTGTAAGTGTGAGTTCGTTTGGATTTATTTCATACCGGAAGTAACGAACCGGAGAGACCTACTCCTTATTTGGATTTGTTTGGGTTATCGAACAAACCCAAACAAGCGCAAAAAAGCAAACCAACTCACACCCACATACACACGCACACTTCACACTAGGGATGTTGAAGACTCATCGTGGTGCATTATGGATGGCGCTGAAATAGTAGAAAATAGTATTCTAACCTAAAAATTACGAACATTATCAAAAAACTGTTTCCACCAAAAAACGGTGTTAGTTTTCGCCTGATAATGGTTTAGTGAAAAAATGGCATAATCGCATTAAAAAAAAAGGTTCTTCACGGACCTTTGCAATTTTAACCTTTTGAACCGTAAAGTTTTATTGCACTCAATACTTTATCGGGGCAGTATTTTTCGAGATAAATCAGGTGTAAGATTAAAATTGAACCCCCGATATATATAGATATATATACAGACATATTCCCGGGGAAAGGATGCAGGTACAGCTATGTACAGTTAGTACAAGTCGCCCGACCAAATATTTGTGCTGGTCGTACGTACGCGTACAATAAAGTGAGTATTTGTCGTGAACGAAAAGTTTTTCAAATCGCGTGCTTCCTCATTCTTCAACTTTCCCACCAATGTTGTCTTGAAGATCATTGGGAAAAATAAACACCAGCGGAAATTTTTTTTGGCAAGCTTGCAACGGGAAGCTTGCAATAATTTCCGCGCAAGTGTTACTACTCAAAATTGCAGAAAGAAGTTTTTGTTTTTTCATTGCCATGCCTCGTACTCATATATATATATATATACATATATATATATATAAAGATCGATTCATTAATTTGATTGCATATATATGCGAGTAAGAGGCGTGGCAATTAAAAAAAGAGAATCAATTTGAGCAATTTCGAGTAATAATTTGATTATTTTCCTAAACATGACTAAAGAACGAATGATCGTTCCTACATTAAATGCAAAGCGTTACGCACCATAGAAATGTTCACAACTAAAAAATCGTCGTTGTGCATTCGTAAACCTGCAAACGTAAGCCAAGCTTTTATGATTTTTATCAAATCAGACAAAATCAATTCACGATAAACATGCCAACGATAAGAATTTCTACCGCCATAAGCAGCACTTCCGAACGCGGATGCCTAAATAAAAACGCGGCTTCCTCCGGGCGAGAAAACTTTCCAGAATTGAGGTTACCAGGAGAACGCTGGCCACAAGCGAATCTGTTAAGCTGAAAGGAGACTCGCGAATGAACTCGTATCGGAAAAGAAGACAGTCCACAATATGATGACGAAAAATTACGAACAGCCTCGTTTACGTTGACCAATGTCACAGCTCTCTCATACGGGGCCAGCGACAATAGTGAAACAATTCGAGACCCCGATTCAAGATCCCAAAGTTCTTACGCAAGACATCGACGACTGAATATCCACCACGGGCATGTGCGACAAAAATTTCCCAATGGTCCGCGTTGCCATCACCGTTTGAATTTAATCTCAGCTTTGGTAATATACGGAGAAAGAACATTTCGAGTCTGGTACATCCACGTAATTTTGGCTATCAGCACATTTGGTCGATTTGAGAACGGTTGTTTATTTTTGTTTCAAACAGATTTTTTATTTTGGGTACATGGGTCCTCGAAACCAACTTTCTGTAGATGGGCTTACGTTTTCCTAAACGAGGTTTGGAAAACATGGGGGTTTTACGTAATGTTGAATATCTGCGAGGAGAATAGACTACTATGAGGACAGACCTCAAAGTCGAAAGGTTTAGAATAACCTTTCGCTATATATATATATATATACACGAATGTGCAGGTATATATTACAGGTATTCTCTCTTTCGTTGGTGCCTACGTCAAACAAGCCAACGGAAAAGAAAGCTGTCTCTGCTCACTACTAATGTACTTACGTAACGATACATTGGCGTCAGCTCGCATTTATACATGTGTGTGTGTATATATATATATATATATATATATATATATATATATATATATATATATATATATATATATATATATATATATATATATATATATATATATATATATATATATACCGGGTGTCGCATTTTAATATTACACTGGATTTATCTCGAAAAATACTGCTCCCATCAAGTATCTACATATAAAGGAACATGTCCTGACTGATTCATCAACGAGAGCAAAAACCGCCGAAGCTACATAGAATTCGGACGGAAGGTTGATTTTGTGACGCAAGCACCCATTAAGAAGGGGTTGTTCGAAATTCAACCCTCAAAGGGAGATACGGGGTGGTAAAGTTTGTATGGAAATTTTAAAAAATCTGGCTGGATTTACTCGAAATTTGGTATTCGTGCTTCTTGACACAATTAATGAAATACGTATTTCAGCGTTTTTATAAATTCAACCGCTAAGGGGAGAAAGAGGGTGGCAAAGTTTGTAGGTATAATACAACAAATCTGGTCGGAAGATTCACTTGAAACTTAGTATTTAAGCTCTTCGACACAATTGATAGAACACGTATTTTGGCGTTTTTCCAAATTCAACCCCTAAACGAAATGGGGTGGCAAAGTTTGTATGGAAATTTGAAAAAAAATCTGATCGGATTTACTTGAAATTTGGTATTCGTGCTTCTTGACACAATTAATAAAACACGTATTTCAGCGTTTTTAGTTATTCAACCCTTAAGGGGAGAAAGAGGGTGGCAAAGTTTGTAGGTATAATACAACAAATCCGGTCGGAAGATTCACTTGAAACTTAGTATTAAAGCTCTTCGACACACTTGATAGAACACGTATTTTGGCGTTTTTCGAAATTCAACCCCTAAACGAAATGGGGTGGCAAAGTTTGTATGGAAAAAAAAATCTGATCGGATTTACTTGAAATTTGGTATTCGTGCTTCTTGACACAATTAATGAAACACGTATTTCACCGTTTTTAGTTATTCAACCCCTAAGGAGAGAAAGAGGGTGGCAAAGTTTGTAGGTATAATAAAAAAATCTGGTCGGAAATTTACTTGAAACTTAGTATTAAAGCTCTTCGACACAATTAATAAAACACGTATTTTGGCGTTTTTCGCAATTCAACCCCTAAACGAAATGGGGTGGCAAAGTTTGTATGGAAATGAAAAAAAAATCTGATCGGATTTACTTGAAATTTAGTATTCGAGCTTCTTGACACAATTAATGAAACACGTATTTCACCGTTTTTAGTTATTCAACCCCTAAGGGGAGAAAGAGGGTGGCAAAGTTTGTAGGTATAATAAAAAAATCTGGTCGGAAATTTACTTGAAACTTAGTATTAAAGCTCTTCGATACAATTAATAAAACACGTATTTTGGCGTTTTTCGAAATTCAACCCCTAAACCAAAGGGGGTGGCAAAGGTTGTACGGGGGAAAAAACGGGTAAAATTTACGTGAAATTTTATATTACTGCTCCTAGACGCAATTAATGGACCTTCAGCGTTTTTGGAAATTCAATCCTTAAGGGAATAAGGGGGCAGCAAAGTTTGTATGGTAAAAGGAATATCTGTTCAGATTTACTTGAAACTTAATATTAATTCTCTTCAACACGATTCTACGTGTTCCTTAATGAAACATTTCAGGAGTGCATTTCATTGAGTAGCATTCAACACGTGTCTAGGGTTCGAAGGGGGACGTTAAAAAAATCTATTATGCTCCAAAATTCAAAAAGGCGACGTTGACAAACAAAAAACAAAAACGAACAATCTGTAAAGGAGGACTTTTATCGAGTCGCACGTTGCATTTGATTTCAGTGACGCGGTCGCCGGTGGCGTAATTGGCCTCGTGAATTCGAATTCAACAAACGCGATGCAGAACGTCGAGACGACGATCGTTGACGGTAATCCGATGACGCCGAGCACGGTACTCGCGACACCGGGACTAAACAATGCCGCGTGGAATCGACAACAGGCCGTCAGCGTCAGGCACGCCTTCAAGACATACGGGAGCAGCAAAAATCCCAATCATGTCATACAGAATCTCAGTATGACAGTGGCCAAGGGATCCATGTGAGTTATTGACTTTTAAAAATTATCAATAAAAGTATATATCGAAAATTATCAAAAAAGTATACATCGGAAATTAATAATAATACAAAAGTATGTATCGAAATTTATTTAAACAAGTATATATCGTAAATTATGAAAAAAAAGTATATATCGAAAATTATCAAAAAACTTTTATATCGATAATTATCAAAAAAAAGTCTGTACCTACGGAGATTCTCTACATTTGTAAAAAGTACTTTTACATTTGTAAAAAAACCTGAAAAAGGTAACTTGAACATAGGAGCAGCATAAAGAACATTCACTCCCAAGAGTTTTGCCCTAATAAAGTTAAATGTCACTGAACACTGGTACCTGAAACGATAATGAGAAAAAATACTCTGTAAAGTTGAAGCTATGTCACTTACGACTGATTTTACATCACACTTAGGACGTATATTTGAGAATGTCAAAATGTAGCAACTTTTGCATCGGGTTGTTTCTCCCCGTGTCCTCAATCAGGCGGAATTTCCATAATAAATATTTCGCTGAAAGTCCCATTCGATTAATTGGAGTTTCATTGCACAGTGTGCATCCAACCGATGCAATGTACGGAAAATATTATATATGTAAGTTTTTCATATCCGAGGCATATCTCGCCGTAGTTGGCGAAATATGAAACTCAATGGCCGGTCGATTCGAGACACGGGTGCATAAATATTGCCGAAGGGCAACGTAATTATATACAGGGTGGCCTGAAAAGTAACGATCAAATGGAAAATCTAGATGTCTCGTATCAGTACCTATTCGAGTCACCTCTACGTCGGTTTTTCCGATTTTTTTTCGCTTTCGAGAAAGGATTTAAAAAATGTTTCTTTTTTGTGTACGCACTTTTTCTGCGATCTTTTTCTAGTCTTGTTGAGCAATTGAGTGCCTTAGATTTTGATCAAAAGTTTGGAAAATTTAGAAAATAGGTCGTCGAAAAATGTTGAAGAATAGGTAAAAATGATAAAAATAGGTAGTGAAATAGGGAGGTTGAAAAATAGGTAAAAACTGGAAAATCGGGAGGTTGAGAAATAGGCAGAAATGGTAAAAATAGATAGTCAAATAGGGAGGTTGAAAAATAGGTAAAAATTGGAAAAATAGATAGTCAAATAGGGAGGTTGAGAAATAGGTAAAAATTGGAAAAACAGATAGTCAAATAGGGAGGTTGAAAAAAGGTAAAAATTGGAAAAATAGATAGTCAAATAGGGAGGTTGAGAAATAGGTAAAAATTGTAAAAATAGGTAGTCAAATAGGAAGGTTGAAAAATAGGTAAAAATTGGAAAAATAGATATTCAAATAGGGAGGTTAAGAAATAGGTAAAAATGGTAAAAATAGGTAGTCAAATAGGGACGTTGAAAAATAGGTTAAACTTTTTAAAATAGGTAGTCAAATAGGGAGGTTGAAAAATAGGTAAAAATTGGACAAATATGTAGGCAAATAGAGGGGTTGAAAAGTAGGTAATAATTGTAAAAATAGGTATTCAAATAGGGAGGTTGAAAAATAGGCAAAAATTGGAAAAATAGGTAACCAAATAGGGAGGTTGAAAGGGGGTAAAAATTGGACAAATAGGTAGACAAATAAAGAGATCGAAAAGTAGGTAAAAGTTGGAAAAATAGGTAGTAAAAAAAGGAGGTTGAAAAATAGGTAAGAATGGAAAAATAGGTAGTCAAATAGGGAGGTTGAAAATAGGCAAAAAATGGAAAATAGTCAAAATAGGCAGTCATAGTTTAAAAAATAAGTGATCAAAAGTTTGAAAAATAGGTTTACAATAGAATTAGTCAATAAACTTCAGATGATAAAAAAAAACTCATATTAGCCTAAATGATTACCAATCGATTTTCATTTTTTTTTAACAATAAGAGAAAAGTACATACAGGTGAAGAAATCAACACCTATGCTACAGAGAAACTCGAAAAAAAATTCTCGATTTTCTTTTCTTTTTTCTCGAAAAAATAAAACAGATCGTAGAACATATTGAATTGTCCGAAAAGTTCGTGCCGATTTTTCAATGTGTCACCTACCAAAAATCCCCACGAACTTTCGTAGCAACCCAATATGCCCTACGATTTTTTTTTAGTTTTCGAGAAAAAGACATTTAAAATTTGTTGCATTCAGGCTGGTACCTATAAGTATTTTTTTAACATCTGAATAGTGCCTGTTCCTCTCAAACCTATTTTTTTAAGCTTTTGATTAAAATGTAAGGCATTCACGGTAGCGTTTAGTCTGTCGTTTATTGCTTAACAGTGCACTTCATCACGATAACACAAGTAGACAAAATGGCCAGGAAAGTACGTACACAAAAGAGAGAAATAAAAAAAATCCTTCTTTCTGGAAAACTAAAAAGAATGGTAGAACATAGATGGGGATGATTCGGATAGGTATTGATACAAGCCATCAAGATTTTTCTTTCGAATGTCACTTTCCAGGCCACCCTTTATGTGCACTATTCATATCGAGTGATTGAAAGTAGGCCGACTACCTTCGCTTCGACTTCACCAATGTGCGGTTTTATTTCGACACTCTATGAATCAGTAAGACAAGTCGCTACTGCTCTCCTTCCACCGCCCAATGCAAATATAGTAATCATTCCAATAATACTAATAATAATGACTACTTGTGCTGGCACTGTTTCTGTTTGAATATCTCATCCTAGAGGATGAGTTGAGATAAATATCAACAACAATGATGATACTAATAACCTAATAATCACAATAAATAAATGTAGTAAAAAAAATAACGCAATAACGATAAAATATGATAAAAAAATAACGAGGAATGGCTTTACAGAATGATTTTTCAATCTGTTTATTTCGTATTTATACTTCTATATCCCCATATTCGTTATTATTCGCATGCGAAGAAAAAATTGCATATTGGGACAAAGATAGTAGTTGAAAAATGACTAAATTTATGGGGACTTGTGTTGAATGCTCCTTAATGAAATGTGCTCCTGAAATGTTTCATTAAGGAACACGTAGAAATGTGTTGAAGAGCATTAATACCAAGTTTTAAGTAAATCTGTCCAAATATTTCTTTTACCATACAAACTTTGCTACCCCCTTTTCCCCTTAGGGATTGAATTTCCAAGAACGCTGAAATTTCATTAATCGTGTCTAGGAGCAGTAATACAAAGGTTCAAGTAAATTTGACCCGATTTTTTTCAATTTTCCGTACAAACTTTGCCACCCTCTTTCTCCCCTTAGGGGTTAAATTTCTAAAAACGCTGAAATACGTGTTTCATTAATTGTGTCAAGAAGCACGAATACCAAATTTCAAGTAAATCCGACTAAATTTTTTTAATTTCCATATAAACTTTGCCACCAGGGGGTGATTTAGGGGTTGAATTTCGAAAAACACCAAAATACGGGTTTTATTAAGTGTGTCGAAGAGCTTTAATACTAAGTTTCAAGTAAATCTTCCGACCAGATTTTTTTATTTTGCATACAAACTTTGCCACCCTCTTTCTCCCCTTAGGGGTTAAATTTCTGAAAACGCTGAAATACGTGTTTCATTAATTGTGTCAAGAAGCACGAATACCAAATTTCAAGTAAATCCGACCAGATTTTTTTTTACTTTCCATACAGACTTTGCCACCCCCTTTGGTTTAGAGGTTGAATTTCGAAAAACGCCAAAATACGTGTTTTATTAATTGTGTCGAAGAGCTTTAATACTAAGTTTCAAGTAAATCTTCTGACCAGATTTTTTTATTTTACATACAAACTTTGCCACCCTCTTTCTCCCCTTAGGGGTTGAATTTCTAAAAACGCTGAAATACGTGTTTCGTTAATTGTGTCAAGATGCAAGAATACTAAATTTCAAGTAAATCCGACCAGATTTTTTAAATTTCCATACAAACTTTGCCACCCTCTTTCTCCCCTTAGGTGTTGAATTTCTAAAAACGCTGAAATACGTGTATCATTAATTGTGTCAAGAAGCACGAATACCAAATTTCAAGTAAATCAAGAAAAATCCCTTCTCAGTGAGTGCTTACTTCACGAAAGCAACCTACTGTCCAAATTTAACGTAGTTAGCTTCAGCGGTTTTGGCTCCGCGTTGATGGATCAGTCAGGACACGTTGGTTTAAACCTAGGGCTTTTGCCAGCCCCAAAACAATGTCTGGAAATAAAAGAAATGCCTTCAACGCCGGGGAGATCATGGCTATTATTAATTTACAGTGAAGAACTGTTGGAAAGAGTCGTTTTCTCAGAAAAGCTATTCTTTTCGCGCCGGAAGTGAGGGAAAAGTTAAAAGTTGTGGCGGCTGCGAAAACCGACAAAGAGTCTCAACGTCCCGAGTGGTATTTCCTGGCTCTTCTTCATCTTCGAGTTGCACATTCACTGCGCTTATTCATACTCGGTACCCAGTGCAATCGACCTCGATGATGACTTCCGGGGTTATTACGTATACATTGTTTCTTGCACCAAGGGTGTTGAACTCGGCCTTTCTCGTATCACGATTATTATCTCGCTTACGATCGACAATCGCTGCACGACTCGTATCTCTCGACATCGATTTTATCAAATCCATACATTGACAAATTCGAGTCAGGTGCAAAAGCTGCAAAAAATTATCCGACGTACAACTCGGGATAATCGTCCAAATTGCATCCATTAATTATTCGAACCAAAATTCGGCATTCGATAAAAATAATTTGATCGCCGATCGATCAAGTTCGCATCTTATCGCGGGCTCGCAGAGTATTTCACGTTGTTCCACTTCGAAATTTACGAAATTTAGAACGCCGTGGTTATTGGTCTACCAACTTCATTGAATTAATTCATTTCATTTTAGTTACTTTTTTACTTTTTATTATTTAATCATGTTAATTTTTTTTAAATCGTCTTATGTGGTTGGATACTTGGTCATTGCAAAGAAAAAACTCTGCTTGAAGAAAAGCAAACTTGCTCGGGTAGTCACTTTGGAAACGGAGTAAATTCACGAAGGAGCGATAGGCAGCTGTCCGACTAGAATGATTTTATTTTCTATAATAAAATGTTGCAGTGCGAAAACTTACTTTTGGAAGAAAAATTTTAACTCGCTTAAGGGGTCTTCTCACTTTAGACGCTAAAAGGCTATTTTCATGAATTTTTTGATAGGTTTATATCATAGATATTGATGTAGAAGTTGTTAGACTCAATAAATACACTTTGATAATACACTTTAAAAAAATGATTTTCTTAAGTCACTATTTATAGACAAAAATGTCCTAAAAAAATTTAAGGTCTGCGTTGTCGATGAAATCTCGTAGATGGATCATCCGAAACAAAAAAATCAAACGGTTTTAGATTCAGTATGTTAATGGCGATAGCGCATATCATACGATTTTTGATACCTGCAAAAGTAACAAAATCCCGGACATTTTTCGAAAAGAACAAAAAAAGTGTTTTTTCACCGTATAAGGCAAAAAAAAAAGAAATATCAAAATTAACAAAAAATCCTTGAAATGCGCTATAGCGATAGCTGTAAAGAGTATGTGGTTAAAATTTCATAAGGATCGGTTCAGTAGTTTCGAAGATTTTATCACCAAGCCGTCGAAAAACGTTGTTTCGAGAAAAACGCGTTTAAAGTTTGTTTGGGTTACATAAATACACAAAAAAAAAATGTCATGTCTTTCGAAAGTGTATTTATCAAGTGTAACAACTTTTATATCAATATCTATAATATAAACCTATCAAAAAAATGCATGAAAATAGCCTTTTTTAGCGTCTAAAGTGCGAAGACCCCTTAAACTGCACGCACGTAGTTCTGGTAACGTCATCGGTTGCAAAACAGCGAGAACTTATTCAAGGTCCTAATGTATTTTGAGAATCCTTCGAAACCGAAAAATTGACATTTTCCAAAATTCTAACCCAGTCCAACCCTTGAGCGAGTGATAGATTTCGTGATTTTACTGGTGAACAATTTGTATTCAAAGAAAAACACTCCACAATTATTGTGATAACGGGGATATTCACGTTTGATTAAAAAAAAAAAATATGTATATGTATATATATATATAAATAATATATATATATATATATATATATATATATATATATATATATATATATATATATATATATATATATATATATTATATAATATTATATAATATATAATAGTATATATTATATAATTATTTTTATTTTATATTATTATATAATATATAATTATAATAATATTATAAAATAATATATATAAAAAAATTATATATATATATATATATTTAGGAAATAAGAAAAAAGGTTTTTCGTCATTTCAGATACGGTCTTCTGGGTGCAAGTGGTTGCGGAAAAACTACTTTGCTCTCGTGCATCGTCGGGCGGAGACGATTGAACTCCGGTGAGATATGGGTACTGGGTGGAAAACCTGGCACCAAGGGCTCTGGGGTACCCGGCAAAAGGGTCGGCTATATGCCCCAGGAGATAGCCCTGTACGGTGAGTTCACGATTCGCGAAACGATGATGTATTTCGGTTGGATATTTGGCATGGACACCTCAGAGATCGTCGAGAGGCTCAGATTTTTACTGCAATTTCTCGATCTCCCATCGCAGAATCGACTCGTCAAGAATCTCAGGCAAGTGGACCCCCAACTCACGAGCCTTACGATTTTCGCGATTTTTCTTTCGATCGATAAAATACGCCGATCAGTCTGATTTTTTTATGTCAAATCAGAGCATTCACGAAGAACGGAAAAGCAATTTTTGAACGGTCATTTTTATTTTTTTTTCACGTTTTTTTTAACGGTTGAAAATGTCTTCGAAAAAAGGGGGTCCTCACGGTGTACACGGTTGTGGCCGTGTATATAACCCGAAACAACATTTTGAAAAAGATTATTGAGAAGTATGAAAGCCGCCATCTTGCTATGGAGGTTTTTTATTATCAAAATTGACAAAATGGCGGCGGTTCGAAAAAAAAGTATCGAATTTAGCCTTACCCAAACAGACCCAAACAAAAATTAGCCTAACTTACTTTCTTT
Source organism: Ophion costatus (assembly GCA_951751655.1). NCBI lineage: Eukaryota > Metazoa > Arthropoda > Insecta > Hymenoptera > Ichneumonidae > Ophion > Ophion costatus. The sequence continues at coordinate 2,715,306 of OX632356.1, forward strand.
TGTAATATTTCATTGTTTCTAGGGTTTCATTATGCAGAATTTATTATTCTAGAATTCAAACAGGACAAACAAATGGTAAAATAATAAAGATAAAATTAAATAATGGTAATTTAATAAAAATATGGTAAAATAATAAAAAATAAAATGGCAAAATAATAAAAGTAAAAGAATTTTTTATTCTAGAGTTCAAACAAGACAAATAAATGGTAAAATATTAAAAGTTAGAAGACGAAAATAGGAAAAAGCTTTTTCGTTGCGTTCCAACGATGCAAACTTCAAGATCACGTGACCGTATCAAGTGATACGACGTTTGTTTTCACTGTTTGTTTTCAGTGGGGGCCAACAAAGGCGCGTGTCCTTCGCCGTTGCCCTGATGCACGATCCGGAACTTTTAATTCTTGACGAGCCTACGGTCGGCGTTGATCCTCTACTTAGGCAAAGGTTAGTCGCACAATTTGAGGTTACAATTTTATTCGCCCTTACCGATGACCATGTGTACACACGTTAATGTGCATCGAGAAAAAAATACATTCGCATTCACTGTCGAGGCTTATTCGGTGTTTCGAAAAATTCGTCAAACATCCTTTTGGCGCCTGCGCAACTTTCCATCGAAAGAAGCGAATCGTTTAAAATCTCGTAAAAGTTTGGACTTCTTTTTTTTCACTCGCAAGTATCGTTTTTCAAGCAGGTACGATATATTAAAAGATTCCAATTTTCGGAATTGATTTTTTTGTTACGATGTTGCCGAAAACGTTATGCACTCTTCGGCAAAATTTGAGCTATATTGACCGTTCAGTTGGTTTGCAATAAAATTGCAAAGTCGAGGACTTTGAGGTTATGGAGCACGTCGCCTTACGAAGATGGTCGACCGGAAGTGACCCGCGTTTTTGCTGCTCACGTATCCAGCCAAGGTCGTTGGAAAATCGAAATTTGATAAATCAGTCATAACGGATTTTGCGAAAAATCGAAAATTTGAACTTCGCCGTGTAGGTCAAGCACTACATTATAAAAATATTGCAATTTCCGACGACTAAATTTTCAGCGAAGTAGGGTTAAAAACTAACAGATGGCGCCGCATGAAGTGTTTCGCATATACATCGGGAATTAATGTGTTAAGCACAGTAAAATAAGAGCCGCCAAAATATCAATTTTAAATTTCTTGCTTATCAATGACGACTTGATGCAAGCTTAAAATGCATAGAAAAAAGAAAGCATCTTTTTGTATATGAAAATCTATTATCACGACTAATTACAGTAATTATTATCGAGGATACTGTATCAAGAATGAAAACGACATATATTGAAAATTATCCAAGTTCATTTATTATTTTCAGCAAAGAAACGCAAGATGCAAGAATATAAAGAATTAATGAAAAAACAATGAAGCAAAAAAGAACGAATCAAACTTCCATCGAGGGCCCTTGAATGTTCATCTTACTTTTTGAGGTTATAATTCCTTTTGCACAAACCATAGAAATACCACACATTTATAAGTCATTCGAATAGTGAAAATACAATACATAAAATACTTACAGTCCTTCCAATCTGTCTTCTGTTTAATTTCACCAATATTCACTATTAATAATCGAATAATATAAACATCCGCACCAAAGAAATAACTTTTGCCGGCAACGAAAAAATAGGTTAAACGCAGTGGGATGCGAATGGACGCTCGGACCGCTCAGCCTGTTTTCTCATTGGTGCAGTAAACGATGGCTAGGAAAAACTTGTTACCAATCAGCATTTCGGATTTGTGTTGAGTAGCACAGTAAAATTGAGAGCACCTATCGTAATTGCCGCTGCTTACACCGTACATATCAAATAAGTCATATCACACTTTAATATATTTACGGAGTATGAGTTGTTAAGCCAAGGAAATTACAGTGCTGCACATCACTTACTGCAAAGAATTCTTCATAAATTATTTAGTTTGTTTTGCAATTTTTGAGAGCCGTCTTCTAAAATTCTTCGAATATCGATTGGGTCCCTCGTTTATTGTGAAGTCACAGTAATTTTTGGTGGAAATTTTTCGGAGTGCAGAGTCACTTAGGACCTAATTTGTCAGTTTTTATTTGTTATTGTGCAGTAAATGAAACATTCGCCACGAATTTGGCACGTTAGAATCGACGATACGAATATTCAACACAGGTTAACATAGATCGGAACAACTGTGGGTAACCTAAATTTAGTCTCTTTCTCGACCCCGAAGAACTAGTACCCCCTTAACGTAGATCGAGCACCGCAACGAGCCGGACACGGTACGAAGAGTTTTTTAGCCGAGGTATTGCAGGGTTCAAAGGTGAAGGAGCATACAGTCCTGGCATTGGTCGAGAGGAAAGAGTGCTATGAGAGAGAGAGAGAGAGAGAGAGAGAGAGACGCAGGCAGAGTGAACAAAAAACTCGCCTCGTCCATAACGCACAAACGTTTCTCATAAATAAAACATGTGCTTGTAAATCAGAGACGTCGTTTCACGGCAAATACTAAACGCGTACATCAATATCGAAATGGAAAAAAAAATGATCAGCTGCTACTCGTTAAACGAAATTTGTAATGTAGATTGCGAAAAGGGGATCTCTACACGTGAGATGAGTCGTGAAAAATTATCGAGGAGTTTTTCAACGGTTTATTTTACTGTGAGAAGAAAATATTAAGGCCACAGTAACGGGCATAAAATCATGTGCGAATTTAACAATTTTTTTTCGTGTGAAAAAGTTACTCGCTCATAAAATTAATTACACATTTATTTAGTATGAATATTAAGCTGTTAGAAAAAATTTATATTTTTTTTTTTCGATGCACAATATGGCCGACTACTCGAAACTTCTCGAAACAGCTTTTTTCGGAATTTCTGATTAATCGAAAGCATTTCATTTTATGAGCAGTTTATGAGCAGTTATAACGAAATTTTTCACTGAAAATTCGTTTCTTAAGGGTGTTGAGTCACAAATCGCAAATGATAATAAAATTCTGAAAGTTTGGTACGTTTTTGTTTGAAGTATTTCAAAGGTCGTGTAAAAAATTCACGACAATTAGGAAGCTTGTTATTGAACAATTAACATTTAAAAATTAAATGTTGTCTTATGGAAACTGATGCAACTTTGCAATAAGTTTTTTTTTTGACCTCTCAATTTTGTAATATCTACAATATACTGAAAGCAACGGAAACAAAACGAAGTTTATTGATACATTTTTTTTTATTTCTTTTAAAAATTGTTCTTAACAAAATGTTAATTTTTTAATAACGAGCTTCCTAATCGTCGTGAAATTTTAACACGACCTCTTAAATACTTCATACAAAAAAATACCAAATTTGCAGAATTTTCTTATCATTTTTTATTTCAACCCCTAAGGAGGTCGAAGTAATGATGATAGAATTCGGAAAATTTGGTATGTTTTTACATTTGAAGAGTATGAAAAAAAATGTGTTAACTAATTGTCGCAAAATGGGGGAGTATTAAATTTACCAATTGTTTGTTAAGGCAGGATCCTCCTTTAGGAGGCTTAAATGAAGCGTTTTTGTGGAATTTTTTTAGGGCAGAAAAAAATAAGCAAGTCTAGCGAACTTTTGAGAATATTTTAATGCATATTTGTACATGATAAACAAATTTTTTACGGACAAAAATATAGAAACGCAGCCGATTTTTATGAACGTTTGTTCAGCACTTTGCAAGTGCAGTTTCCAATCGGCGTGCAAGATGGTGCTCGTAATTTTCGTCTGAAACAAAAAACCAAAGAAAATTTCCATTTTCATATATCTTTCTTCTAGGTGAACTACGAAAATCCCAAAAAATTGTGTAATTTAACATTTTCCTCAAGTTTGAAAAAAATGTGCTTTTTGCAGGAAAAAAAAATCATTTCACCTTGCTAAAAAAGTTGTTTAGAATTTTTTTTCACGAATCTTTTCAGTTAATAAAGAAGAGAATACAAAACTAAAGCTATCAAGCCTTGGTTCGTTTCGATTGGTGGTCTAGTTTTCTTGCAATCATGCACGCCGGTTTAGGAAAATCGTAAAAACGAAAACGCGCTTCAAAGTTTACGATTAGAAAAAATGTTTATACCTGCTCCGCGCCCCACCACGTTTATTGCTGTATCTTCGAAAATACTGCGAATTAGCTTCTATAACTTTACATACATATTCGTAGATATACTAGGAATAGATTTAAGCAATAAAGAAAACAATGTTTTGATGCTCGTATGCTTTTGATGCGCGTATCCTGTACAGCTGCGATGTGCTAGAAATTTTTCACTCGCGTCCGTGGTTCATCGTCGATCTCTTTTTCGACCACGGAAGAAAATTCAAAAAAGAAAGCGTTTTTTCCGGAAAGGCAAACAAAATCAATTTTCGAAAATCAAATTTTTTCTCAATCAATCTCGAAATCAATTTTTCGCGTGTTATTATTTCGTATCCTTTTTTTATAACTACAATGATTTTATTTGCGATTAATTTATTTGATTTTATTCTTTAAGCCGATTTAGTCATTACATTTCCAGTCACTTCTGTATAATTTGCTGTAGAAGTGTAGTGCACATTGCGTCGTTCGGAAAGTATTAGTGTTGATTTAAAAAAGCGCGCGGTTGCGACGTTGCCATCATAATATGCGACTGGAGTAATATGGAGGTTAACCTCCAAAAAAATCAGCATTTTTTCGAGACAAATTAATTTATTCTCAAGTTCACAAGTATCTAATGGATTTTAGAAAGCTGTCCAAACGTTCTTTAGATATTTTTTTATCCGTTATAAAAGTTTCTTTCGAAACTGTTTGTCAATGCTTGCAAATTTCACGTTTATAGACGGGAAAAACACGACAATCCATAAGAGACGATGTTAATTTGGAAAAATGTTATTTATTAATTGCTCACAAACAAGGTATCCGGAGAGTCTGAAATTTGAACAGGTGACTTTTTAGATACTCATAAGTGAACTCGATTTTTTTTATCAATATCCGCTTGTTTATTCGATCATCGGATTAACTTCCTTAATCATATCGATATTGTAAAGCCTTTTACAATGTATCGTACATGTATATTTACAGTGTATAGTAATTTCAATAAAATGTATATACAATGTATATTTACAGTGTATATACAACATATTTACATATACAATGTACATTGTATATTATATAGAGTATATTAGTCAATGTATATTGTAATGTATTTACATATACAATGTACATTTACATTGTATATTAACTTCGGAGATACCAGATCGTCAAACACGCCACCAAAGCCGCATGTTTACTTATGCTTTTCGCCCATAGTTGTTTTAACCATATTATGATTGCGGTGACAATAAACTATAAGGAATTCGACTATGCTCTCTTTCACCATGCGCATTTTTTTCGTACAATATACCAGACGACTGCCTTCAACAAAATTATAGATTGTAATAAAAATGAAGAAATCTATAATTTTGTTTGGATTTGTTTTCATGTTTTCATTTTCATTTTCATTCATAGGAACATTATTATTTCAATAGGATTTTTGTTTGTTTCCGTCTTCAAGGCGTTTATATGTTCCCGTTTCAGTATCTGGAATCATTTGGTCCAAATAACGAAGGATGGAAACAAGACCGTCATAATAACGACGCATTACATCGAAGAGGCTCGTCAGGCCCACACTGTGAGTTAGCGAGCAACTTATTTTCTCTTTCGATGCTTTCTTCTTCGTATTTCTATTTGTCAAGTTTGCACATGAGTTTTTCTCGCGCGTGACCTTGGTGGACGACAGGGTCGCAAGGTCTTGACCGTTCATTTGTACGCCAATGTTTGCCGTGTAAAATCGCGATTTCTCGATAACTACCGTTCGCACAATCGTCCGAGCGTTCCTTTATTTATGAGACGCGCATCGAACACAATCGACGATTAAAGCGCGACATACGAGCTCCCCCCCCCCTCCTGCTCTCGGACGCACCCGTCGCGAACAAACGCGACGTTCATTCTGCCTTTTTGTTTTTCCTACGAAGCTCTCGCGAGACGCGCGAGCAAAAAACTTGGAAAATTATGCGCTCGTTAATTGTTTCGACTTTTTTTTTCGTCGAATTTTTTTGTTCGCGCTCTGGAAGGAAAACAATATTGGCGGGATCTTTAAACAAATGGCGGTACCGAGCGTTGAGCTGCTTGACAAATACGGTATTTTACTCTGTGTGATAAAAATACCGAGAATGTACAAACAAAGTAGTTTTAATTTATGAAACGCTGAGGCTAGCCGTCCGGTTGTCGGACGAATAAGCGCGTGTTATTCGTTCGGACAGCGGTTAATTTCACGCGGTTCACACCGGGTTTCACAAACACACGCGGTTCACAAAAACACAAACCCAAACCCAAAATGACAAACGCAAACAAACCACCCCGAAAAACCAACCAAAATCCAAAAAACCCTAACCCAAAAAACCCAAATCCAAAAAACCCAAATCCAAAAAACCCAAATCCAAAAAACCCAAATCCAAAAAACCCAAATCCAAAAAACCCAAACACAAAAAACCCAAACCCAAAAAACCCAAAACCAACAGATATTTGGTTGAGGCGTTACCCCCACTTGTAGCGCAAAAAAAAGGCCGTTTTCATGAATTTTTTTAAAGAAAACTACAAAACTTTTTTAATCGATCAATATACCATCTTAAAGAACACATCTTGAAGAACTTTCAGTAATTTTTTTATTGAAAAATATTACATTGTTTAGTGGCAAATGGCCGTCAATGAAATAATGTTTTTATATACACGGTTTGCGGTGACCAACATTGCGGCGAAGTGGATCATCTGAAAAAAAAATGCGGATAGATTTAGTCAAATATAAGTATAAACTAGTCTTTAATCGAAGGATTTTAAAAAATATTCATTTTTCACAAAATGGCGGACAGTCAAAGTTAATGGTTCGATTTTAACGAAAAAAAACGGCCGTTTTTGGCTATAAAACGGCAATTTTTTTTCGAAAAAAAAATCGAACGATTAAAGACTACATTTTTATGTATTAAATAAGCCTGCAAAATTTCAAGAAGATCGGTTCATTAGTGTTCGAGTAATCTTGGTCACCGACTTCAGAAATGCCATTTTGAGAAAAACGCGTTTAAAGTTTCAATTTCAGTTCTTCAATTCACGGATTCTTCTCTTTCAACGCTCATATCTCAGTCAATTTTGTTCGGATCGACTTGAAATGTTCAGGACATATTCTCAGATACTTATACTTCAAAAAATGCAAAAAAAAATCGATTTTTTCAAAATCGCAAGTGGGGGTAACCCCTTAAGAGATGTTGATACTTCACGATACAGCAAAAATCAGCTGTTGCCGTCAACCATTTATAGCACCTGGAGCCATCTTTCGAAAACTGAACGAACTAAGTTGTACACCTAATACAAAACTAAAAAAAAACTGCCTAAATATAAATTAAACTAAAAAACTGCCAAAACTGCCTAAATGTAAATTGAATTTTAAAAAAACAATGCTTTATTGTCATTGCGAAGATTGGTCTGATGAGAAGCGGCAGACTGCTAGCCGAGGAATCGCCGCGGGCCCTCCTGACCATGTACAACTGTCCCTCGTTGGAGGACGTTTTTCTGAAATTGTCACGAAAACAGGGACAGTACAATCAACCGACCTCCGAATTGAACATCTCCAACAACATAAGTTTGGTATGTTTTTTCCGTAAGATTTCTAGAATATTGTATTCGACTATATTAAAAATATGGCCCATACTCTCGTCATCCTAAAAGAATATAGCGTTTAAAAAGTCATTTCTATCATTTTGTCGAAAAAATTATGCATTATTTTCGTTTATTTCAATGTTTAAATTCGTTAAATTTGAACGTTTGGTGACGTGAACGAAAACGCTCCAGGATTGGTTGGATCTCTAGTGACGTCACACGCCAGTAAACAGATTGCCATAACGAGTCCTGTGACGAGTAATGAGCGATTTTCTAGGTTATTTCAGTGTATTTCCGTGCCTTTTCCGTTCGTTCGTAGTTATTTTTAGCGATAGTTACGATATTATCAACTTTTGCTGTGCGACGACTCAGCGGCGATATAGGTTAACCTTGTTTACTGGCGTGTGACGTCACAGGCGTCACGTGACTACATATCCGACAACGCGAGCGTTTTGGCGGTCTGTATGAATATTTAAATTTTATTGCCGCTTTATATCGCGAATACTGACATTCGCGAAGATAAAAATATATTGTGAGCATAATGTAAAATAATAAACCATTTGAGATGATTTCTGTGCAACAGTCATGTACCCTGCTATTCAACGAGGGTGGTCGATGATTTTTCTTTTTTTTTTCTTTCTTATTCGCAGGCTTCCTTGAACTGGAACAAGAAGGACGAACCGGTGTATGTGACCGAGGAATCGGGTGTCGTGGGTCTTAATTTCAGTCAGAGCAAGGAGGTCCTGATGCACGATACAACCAACGGCGTTGGCAGTCATTACGATGTGAGATTTCCTACGTTTTTTTCTTTGCACAATTCCGCGGCGAAGTGACTTTCGCCTCCCTTCATTTTTTACACGCGACGTCGTTATACATTTCGTTATTTTTACTTATTTCACGAACTTTTATAATAGCTTCATATTATAGATATTGATATAAAAGCTGTTACACTTAATACACTTTCGAAATACATTGAAAAAAAATTATTCAATTCAAGTCACTGTGTATAGACGAAAAAGGTAGTTACAAAAATGTCCTAAAAAATTGTTGGTCTGCGCTGTTGATGAAATCTCTATCGTAAACTTCAATAGAACTGGCGGAGACGATCGATCGAAAACGTGCAGGGTCCATACAGTATATGAGAAAGAATCGACTGTGTAAATAAGAATCGAATTCCGGCGTTTCATCGACTGTCCCGAAACCTCTTAAATTTGTTCCCTCCAAGTGCCTCAAAAGTACAATGCAACGAAACAATTGCTTTCTTCGACAGTTAAACGGCAAGCCACTGCCCGGCGCGAAGAGCGATTCAACATTGGAATGCGACGATTGCAATATAGCCGATTGTTTTCTCAACCTGACGAGCACGGGAAAGATCAAGGCACTGTTGCAAAAAAATTTCCTTCGTATGTGGAGAAACGTGGGGTACGTTGGCAAAACGAAAAACAATAGAAAATAACAATAGTCTGCTTTGACATATTTCGTCGAAGAGTTGTTTTAAGGTAGTATGTGCACAAGCCTCCCGGTTAGGAAGAAAATTGATTTTTTTATATGCTGTAGTATAGACATACGGAATGACGTCCGCGAAAACTCTGCATGCCTCACGGGCTGAATACAATAGTAATTAACTCACGAAATCAATGCACTCAACCCGCACCTTATAGGAAACCCGTGGGGACCAAACATTGGAACGGAGATAATAATAGTTCGCGATTAGATCGGAGCTATGCGAAAAACGATAATCAACGAGAAAACTGTCGCGGTCACGTATGTTCCGTGGAAATTTGTAGGTTATGGGACGTATCGTGCAGATATTATCGATTGAATCGACTAATTTTTGTGCCCGCTAGCCGCGTCCGTCATCTCTTCCTTTACGATTTGCACGTTTCACACACATTACAAACGCACGCCTACACATCCGGTAAACAATACTCATAATCACGAACGTAACGTACTCATGAACTGAACTGCATGCATGAAAAAAAGAAACTGAAGGCTAACCCTAATGACGATCGATTCGGAGCAATATTGAAAATAATTCTACCTTGGGCTTCGAAGAAAACAATTTCGCGAAGATTTTCTCAATATTACAAAACACGATAAAAATTGAAAATGAGCCTCAAAGCGGAGCACAAAGACACATCGAAATAAAATTCTTTTATTATTTGTGCGCATGCGTTAGGTGTGGACTATTATAATTATTTGAGAAGTTATCGTCAGGAGAGCTGCTAGTGGCACGATCTGGAACTATTGCAGGTGTGACAACTCAAGTCAAATCTGATTGCTATTTTGATACTTTATTTTCATAATACGATACACAGTTATCACAGTTATCACTTCTCGAATAATTATTTTCCTTATCATGGTTATTAATATACCCAAATGCATTATATTTTACCCTTTTCAGATTCGATCGTTTGTAGATTTTCTGTTGATTAGTCAATCCGCCAGTACTACCTCAAAAGAGAAAAAATCGTTTTTTATTTCACAAATCCTTTCCGCAGGGTGATGCTGTTTATCTTCGCGCTGCCGGTGATGCAGGTGATACTTTTTTGCCTGGCTATCGGGAGGGATCCGACGGGCCTAAAGTTGGCGATAGTCAATCACGAGATGCACTGGGAAAACAAGTCTTGTCCCGTCTACGAGGACTGCAGCTTTTCATACCTCAGCTGTCGTTACTTGAAATTTCTCGATAACGAAACTATGATAAAAGTGAGTTTCCTCAGTTCTGTTCGTTGACCCTTTTTTCACTAAAAAAAATCATAACTTGCAATTTTCAGTTTTTTGTTCATACGATTTTAGAGTGGTACTTTTGAGATGTGATAGTTCGAGGGAAAGAAATAGCTGCATAGTGGGAAAACGTTTGGGGGTAAAAAATTCGAGGGCGTATGAAGCAACTTGAGGAATGAAATGATAAATAAACAGAAGTTAATCGTTCAAGCTGTTCAGTTTGATTTTTCAACGTGATAGTTTAGTTTCGGTATTTAGTTCTTTATTGGAGATCAATCGTGGAGACGAATTTGTCAATTTTTCTGTGTCACGTGAAAGACAAATTGTTTTTTTTTTCAGGAATATTATCAGGATCCAGAATCTGCAATGGAAGCGGTACGTCGGGGTCACGCCTGGGGCACTCTGTACTTCACCGAAAATTTCACGGATGCTCTGCTGGCTCGAATGATTCTCGGACGTGACGCAGACGACGAAACACTGGACCAAAGTGAAATAAGAGTCTGGCTGGATATGTCGAGTGAGTACTCCCAATTATTGCTACTTATTTATTTTACTTATGTGCACCCGAGTAAAAATAATTGTATATACTTAGGTACAATTATATAAAAATGATATACAATCATATATATATATATATATATATATATATATATATATATATATATATATATATATAGATTTAAATTTAATTCCATCAAATTTGATTTGATAAAATTATACATAGTTCTGTATATAATGATATATAGAGATACTGTTTTTATAGGGAGTTTATATAATTAGATATAATATCATATACAGTTATATATAATTCAATATAGTGTTGTATATAATTATATATATACGTGAAAATTTTATTTACGGTATATAAAATTGTATATGACTGTATATGAGTGCTTTTATTTTCTTTTGAAATACATATAATTGTACATATCTTTATATGGCTTCATATATGATTAGATATGGAAACAGTTTCCTTTGGTTTTATTCGCGTATGGAAGCAGGCAAATCAAAAGATTGTTTATTAAAAGTTAACAAATTATGTATTGATGCAATATATTTACCAAATTTGATTACAATTATTGGGTTTCTTACAGAGATAATTTCCAATTTTTATCAGTTGATTAATATTAGTTTTTCCTTGATATTTTACTAACAAAATGTCATCGCCCGAGTAAAAATGAATATATATAAACATATATAATTGTATATTAATTGATCATATACAATTGTATACAAAAATTGGCCCGATAGAATTTTATATATTTGTATATAAACGTATACAATTGTATATACTAATATACAAACATATAAAATTCTATCGGGCCAATTGTTCTATACAATTGTATATGAGCAATTAATATACAATTAAATATGTTTATATATATTCATTTTTACTCGGGCAGCTCAACAGTTTATTTGGTGTCGGGAAACTGTATTTTTTTCAATCTTATCTCTCTACTGATCTTATCTCAACACTCAATATTGATGTTCCACGTAACCAGAGATATACAATTTTTCAATAAAATCTACCTTTATTAAAGAATTTAAGTATTAATTGATATTTTCACATTAAGCAAGATTCTTTTCCGTGATTTTCTTGCGCGAGAATTGCCGAGGCCGTCACGCATCAAACTCTGATGCCTGACTCCGAAACTGATGCCAGTTGTCAAAGAGTAGTACCCTATGCACTGCGAAAAAAATCCAACAATAATTAAGGGGAGTTTTCAATGAAAATTACTATGCTGCACGAAAAACGTGGGACCAATCGCTTGCGTAGAAATTATTTATATGTGACGACTAAATTTTCAACGAAGTAGGGTTAAAAACTAACAGATGGCGCCGCATGAAGTGTTTCGCATATACATCGGGAATTAATGTGTCAAGCACAGTCAAATATGAGCCGCCAAAATATCAATTTTAAATTTCTTGCTTATCAATGACGACTTGATGCAAGCTTAAAATGCATAGAAAAAAGAAAGCATCTTTTTGTATGTGAAAATCTATTATAACGACTAATTACAGTAATTATTATCGAGGATACTGTATCAAGAATGAAAACGACATATATTGAAAATTATCCAAGTTCATTTATTATTTTCAGCAAAGAAACGCAAGATGCAAGAATATAAAGAATTAATGAAAAAACAATGAAGCAAAAAAGAACGAATCAAACTTCCATCGAGGGCCCTTGAATGTTCATCTTACTTTTTGAGGTTATAATTCCTTTTGCACAAACCATAGAAATACCACACATTTATAAGTCATTCGAATAGTGAAAATACAATACATAAAATACTTACAGTCCTTCCAATCTGTCTTCTGTTTAATTTCACCAATATTCACTATTAATAATCGAATAATATAAACATCCGCACCAAAGAAATAACTTTTGCCGGCAACGAAAAAATAGGTTAAACGCAGTGGGATGCGAATGGACGCTCAGACCGCTCGGACCACTCAGCCTGTTTTCTCATTGGTGCAATAAACGAACGCTAGGAAAAACTTGTTACCAATCAGCATTTCGGATTTGTGTTGAGTAGCACAGTAAAATTGAGAGCACCTATCGTAATTGCCGCTGCTTACACCGTACATATCAAATAGGTCATATCACATTTTAATATATTTACGGAGTATAAGTTGATAAGCCAAGGAAATTACAGTGCTGCACATCACTTATTGCAAAGAATTCTTCATAAATTATTTAGTTTGTTTTGCAATTTTTGAGAGCCGTCTTCTAATATTCTTCGAACATCGATTGGGTCCCTCGTTTATTGTGAAGTCACAGTAATTTTTGGTGGAAATTTTTCGGAGTGTGCTCGCCACCGGAAAAAAAATGGCGCGTAATTCAAAACGTCGAACATTTTGAGACGCCCTTTATTCAATAAACGCAACACCAAGGACCAGTGCAATGGCTTCGTACTGATTGAAACGACTTTTCGAACATTGCCTTCTCAGATCAGCAGATAGGTCTGATGCTTGCCAGAAATCTTCAGTACTCTTATCGAGACTTCGCGAAGAATTTATTGTCGACGTGCAAGCAAAACACGAAGCTCGCCGATGTTCCAATTCAGTTCAAAGAACCGATTTACGGATCGAACGAGCCGAGCTTCACGGACTTCGTCGCGCCCGGTGTCATCTTAACGTAAGCCAATTGTGAATTCATTTACATTCGCTCGTTCGTTTATTCGTCCACTCGTGGCTCGTGGAAATTCCAAATATTCAACGTCGCGCGATTTCACGAATGACTTCGCGTCCCTCCGGTACGATAATCATCCTCCCGTTTGTCTTCTCGCAGGATCGTATTTTTCTTGGCTGTCGCCCTGACGTCATCGGCGCTGATAATCGAAAGAATGGAGGGACTTTTGGACCGAAGCTGGGTAGCCGGTGTGTCACCGGGTGAAATTTTGTTCTCCCACGTTGTCACCCAATTCGTCGTGATGTGCGGACAAACGACCCTCGTACTCGTATTCATGATACTTGTTTTCGGCGTCGAGTGCAAGGGTGACATCGGCTGGGTCATTATTCTCACGATACTGCAGGGACTCTGCGGCATGTGTTTCGGTAAGGAATGCCTCGCTGTTTTTCCTATCATAACAATTGTTAAGGGACAACACCACTCGAACGGCAGAATATAAGGCCTGACTTTGACAATTTATTTTGCCAGTATGAAAAGAGGAATAGGATTCCTTTTGAGAGGATTTATTCAACACATATTGAAGTATAAAAAAAACATTCATTACATTAGGACTTGGAATTAATTCGTAGCGTTTTTTAAATGAAAATAAGTGCCTCATCTTTATATGCAATCCACGAATCGACCCATTTTTGACAATCTTCGTAAGAAGTGAACTTCCGCTCAGACAGGCTATGAGCCATCGAACGAAACAAATGGTAATCATAAGGAGCGATAACTGGAGAATGCGGTGGGTGGGGTAGGACTAACCATTTAAGTGTTTCCAGATATGTGTGTACCGGTTTTGCGACGAGCATCGTCGTGCAGCAAAATGACTTTGTCGTGTCTCTCGGAGTATTCCGGCCGTTTTTCTTTCAATGCACGGCTCAAGCGCATCAATTGCAGTCGATAGCGATCCCCAGTTATGGTTTCATTCGGTTTCAGCAGTTCATAATAAATCACACCCCTCTGATCCCACCAAATACAGAGCAGGAGCTTAGACCCATGGATATTTGGCTTTGCCACTGATGTTGATGGTTGGCCGGGCTAAACCCATGGCTTTCTGCGCTTCGGATTGTCGCAATGGATCCATTTTTCATCACCAGTGACAATTCGATGGAAAAAACCTTTTATTTTCTCCCGTTGAAGCAGCAGTTCACATGTCAAAAGACGCCTCTAAATGTCCCTTGGTTTCAATTCATATGGGACCCAATGTCCTTCCTTCTGGATTATGCCCAAAGTTTTAAGATGTTTGCCTACCGTTGACAAGTCAACTCCCAATGATGTAGACGATTCTTGAAGTGTTTGAGACGAGTCTTCATTGAGCAATGCCTCCAACTCATTATCTTGAAATTTTTTCGGCTGGCCAGGTTGCTCCTTGTCATCCAAGTCGAAATCACCAGCTTCAAAACGTGCAAATCACTTCGGACACGTTTGCTCAGCTAGAGCATGTTCACCATACACTTCCACTAAAATACGATGAGTTTCAGCAGCACTTTTGTTCATGTTAAAGTAATGAAGTAAAACTCCCTGCAAAAACACTTTGTTCGGCACAAATGTTGGCACATTCAATAAATTATGAAGTGTTGTTATGTACGATCGAAAAAGAGGTTATGTACAGCAAATGGCATTCAATGATAGCTGTTTCACGATGAATGCATTACTGCCGGTAACAACGAAATACTGTACTACCTACGCCATCTCTTGTAAAACGCTACGAATTAATTCCAACACCTATTCATTTTGTACAAAATGGCGGCGACGGAGCCCATCTTGAAAAACGTGTTTTTTTTACATATAGCTTCACAAATAGCGTTCGAACTTTGCATCGCAATAAAATGATCGTCCATCATACAGTAATATGTTTTCTTCAACGAAGTCGATGCAATTTTTATCGCGAATGCTTGCAAAATGTAGCTTCACGATACAGAAGAAGTAAAAAAACCAGATCCGTTCTCGCGGACTCTTGAACGATGTAAAAAATCGTCTTGCGCAACGTTCGTCTCGATTAGTTATGATAGAGCACGTTCCCGCGTGACGCGATCTCGCACGCCAAGTTACAATTTTTATTTCGCCCCGTGCGTGCTGAATGCCAAGACGGAAATTCTTCACGCGCGGATATTTCGCACACATGGAAAATGAGCCGGCAACGCACGTACAATCGTTCCGTCTCGTCCGATACTCGATAATCCGAAGGATTATTAACCGAGTCCATTCGTCGCGATGTTCTTGCAGGTTTCGTCATCTCGGCGATCTGCGAACTCGAGAGAAACGCCATACAGCTGGCCCTTGGTAGCTTCTATCCGACGCTTCTGCTGAGTGGTACGTATAGACGATATTTTTTCGTAGAGCGCAATATAAAGAGTGTCTCGAAGTGGTCTGACGATTTGAATTGCGCGCCATTTTTTTTCGTGGCGAACACAGAGTACTAATCTTCGACGACTGGCGTGCGGAAGTATTGAGGTTAGGTCATGGAGATTCGCACGATCGAGGAACGCATAGGAATCGTCAAGAAAGCTTTCCAGTGTGACAGCCCGAAAAATCGCTGTTTTTCGCGATTTTTTTTTTAAAGAAAAAATAATCTAATCGGTCTGGTTTTTTTTTTATATTAATTGGGTATTGAAGAATACAAAACAATTTTTTAAAGATCGATTTATTTATTAATTAATATCTATAAAAATGATGAAACAATTGTTGCAGAAAATGCACTTGGATGTGGTGTCCACGTTGGGGGTCACAATTTTGATCTGAAACAAAAAACACAAAAAGATTATTGATCGGTATATAATTGGCTTTCGTGCTATGGAGGCTTTTTTTTTTTTTTTTTGCAAAAATGGCGCCGGTTTGAACAAAAAGTATCGATTTTAGCATTTTTTTTGGCAGTTTTTTTTTACAAAAAAATAGGAAGATGTAAAAAAAAAAGCTTCCATAGCACGATAAACAATGACGTTAAGAATATTGTGTAAAAAATTCAACTCGATAGCTTTAAAACTCTGCCCTCCAAGTTGGACACCGTTTTGAAAAATGCTGTTTCGAGAAAAACGCGTTCAAAGTTTCGCTGTAGCTGTAGCGCTCCGTTGCCTTCTTCCAAGAAATGCTGTACAGTAACCGAAATAATCTGAATTTCGGCATGAAAATTTCAGGGAATATTCGGAAGAGTGTATACTATTCGATAAAGCAAAAAAAAAAAAAATCGATTTTTTGAAAATTTCACACTGGAAAGCTCCCTTAAGCGCTTACCAGCCCCCTGTAACCATAATACATGGCTCTCGTAATGTTCGTCGCTTTTGTTTACAATCGCTGCCGCATGTGGCGCTAGTAGTCGTCTGCTCGATAACTATACTATGCCGTATGATCTGTGAACCAGCTGAGCCCACCAAACAAATAAGAAAATGTTTATTATAATCATTATTATCTGTACTCCCAATACATTTTTTGACGGTTGAAAATGTCTTCGAAAAAAAAAGAAGTCCTCACGATGTACACGGTTGTGGCCGTGAATATTGTCTGAAACAAAATTTGTAAAATGATTATTAATCAGTATGAAAGCCACTATCTTGCTATGGAGGTTTTTTCACCAAAATCGACAAAACGGCGGCGGTTTGAAAAAAAAGTATTAAATTTAGCCTACTTTTCGAGTTTTTCGTTAAAAAATTTTGAAGAATAAAAAAGGCTTACATAGCAAGATAAAGAATGGCGTGAAGGATGTTGCGTCAACATTTGAGACGCATAGCTCGAAAACTCTCCCTTTGAGGGTGTCCACCGTTTTGAAAAACGACATTTCGAGAAAAACGCGTTTAAACTTTCGAGTGCGGAATTTTAATATAAATTTTCTACTTACGATCAATCGATGCAAGGTCCATGCTTATAATCGTCTATACTATCGAAAAAAACTATAAAAAAAACGATTTCAAAATTTTATACCGTAATGACTTCTCAATCAGTCTTATAATTATCATTGAGATCAAAATCAACACGGGCAACATTACAATCCTCTTTAGCAACATTACGATAAACTCGAACAACAAATTTGAGCAACAATATAAAAGAAAGTTAAAAAGGAATTAGTCCGTGAGACATTTAAACCGTATTTTGGCGCTCTGTTGAAGTAGCCCTAAAAACGGCCAAAGTTACCCTTAATGTCGATTTAACCCCTTTTTACGGTCCGCGTTGAAAAAAAGATTGAATTTTCTGGAAAAAAACCTTTTTTTAATTTCCAAAAACATATAGGTTCATGTTTTCGGCAATGAGGTTAGAAAGGTTGCTACCAAATTTCATCGGAATAGGTCGGTTAGTTTTTCAGCTATACGTCACGCCAGTTTTGACAGTGCAGGTTAGAAATCGTACCACACCTCCGCCATTTTGAGAGATTAACCAAAAAAAGTACCATGTAACAGTCAAAAGTACTAATAAAACCCAAACACAAAAAAAGTAAAGAAGTCTCCTCTAAAAATGAAAAAAACATCAGCAAATTTTTTCCTCGCCTACTCTGCCCCCTTAAAGATTGTTCACAAACGATAAACAATTTTCTACTTTGATCGAACAAATTTTTCAATTTCGCTCGCGCAAATATTTCAATTTCAAAGTCATTCAATCAAACGAATTTGACGGAACAACTTTTCTACTTCTCAAAACAAAATGGCTGACGAAACGTCGCCAAATTCTTTGGGTGTATCGCCTCGATCGATCGACGACGGCTGATGAACGACAATTTCTCAAATGCAGCTCTGCCCGTAGCCGCATGCAGGCCTCTCGTTTCGCACCACTCAATAGTGAACGTGAGAGAGAAAAAAAAACGAACAAGAAAACCGAAACCTTCGACGGCGAGTGACAGCGCGGGACTTTCACAATTTGTCCCCCTTTCGGCACGGCTTCGCATTCCAGCCGTCGCCGTCGCCGCTCGACGAGTACAAAAATCCGATGACTGTTGCAGGTGTGATATGGCCGGTCGAGGGAATGCCGACGGTGTTGCGATACGTGTCCCAGGGTCTTCCGTTGACGATGGCGACGACGTCGTTGCGCTCGATGCTCACGCGGGGCTGGTCAATCACCGAGCCGGACGTTTACAACGGCTTCATCTCCACCATCGTATGGATCGTTGTTTTTCTCACGATAAGCATGCTCGTTCTCAAATTCAAACGGGGATAAGCGGTCGAAGAGTACGAGTATATAGTCAAGCACTTATGATGAATATTGTGTATCCGTGCGTAAGTGCGTATGTCCGTGTGTGTATGTGTTCGTTTTATCGTGTGTACAGAATATTTAAAGTAGGAGGGGGGGAACAAAAAAACAACAGCAACATGGCCGGAATGGCTAACGTGCGCGGACAAGGCCACGAAAAACATTGCCAGGAAAGAGGGACGAGAGTGGCGGAAATACTGAACGCTGCGGGGTGGGGGGGAAGTGAGAATAATTCGCAGGTGGCGCTGCGGTCTTTCGAAGCATCGGAGAGTTCGCAAATTCGATGAATCGTGACAAGTGTGGTGAGATATACACACATACACACATTTATGTATCTAGTAGGATGTGTAGAGAAAAATCAACTCGTGTCTGTATATAATATTATCAGGTATAAAAAAAACATGCCAATTTTGAGAATTGTTGGGAAATTCGCTCTTGACGTGCTCATCAATATTCGCCAGATCCGGTTGAAGGTCCTCGAAGCTCCAAAAAGCTCGGCATCATAATTTTAACACGTATCAAAGCTCTTCGAAAAATGCCTTTCATTTTCGACTGGAATGCATGCATTTTTCGAATAACTGCAATTCCTGTCAAATTGATGCTATCGACGTTGAGAAGAGTTTGTTTTGAAGCTGTATAGGTTAGCTTTGAGAACCTTCATCTAGCTTTGACCAAAAGGAATTGGTTTTCCATGTTAATCGAGCAGGGAACAAAATAGGGTATTTGCCTGTTGTACGGAAATCATCCTAAATTGTTGATTATTTCGCACTATGCTCACTATTTACGATATGAATCGGCAATAACATTTGAATATTCAACCGGAACGCCAAAACGCTCTCGTTGTCGGATATGTAGTCACGTGACGTCTATGACGTCACATGCCAGTAAACAAGGTTAACCTATATCGCCGCTGAGTCGTCGCACAGCAAACGTCCCTCTCCATTCTTATTTAAAAGTTGACAATATCGTAACTATCGCTAAAAATAACTACGAGTGAACGGAAAAAGCACGGAAATACACTGAAATAACCTAGAAAATCGCTCATTACTCGTCACAGGACTCGTTATGGCCATCTGTTCACTGGCGTGTGACGTCACTAGAGATCCAACCAATCCTGAAGCGTTTTCGTTCACGTGACCGAACGTTCAAATTTATCTAATTTAAACAATGAAATCACCGAAAATAATGCATATTTTGTTCGATCAAATGATAAACAAGACTTTTTAGACACTATATTCTTTTAGGATGACAAGAGAATGAAGCATATTTTTCAATATAGGCAAATACCCTATCGTCGCGCGAAACCAGTTAGATTCGAATTAGGAAACTGAAATGTGGCATGCATTTTTTGTAGCCAATAATATCTTTTGATATGGCGTGATAGATGAGTTTTTTGCCACACCCTCACACACACACACACTTGCGTTCGAAAGGCCAAAGTGTCAGAACACCATAGAAAAACGTTCTCACTCGTTCTATTGTATTTCCAATGCGGATTCGTATTCCCGTCAATTTCCGTTGTCTCTTTCCATTCGTACCCTTTCGTCGCCCAAGTATTCGTTTTTTGTTAATTCGGTTTTTTTTTTCGACGAAAGAGCAAGATGACTCGCGTGTTCGTATTAGTGTCGACTTTATTTTTTACTTCCAGGACGACGAAGCGACTTTGCTGTTTATTCCAATTCCCTCGATTTGTGCAAATGTCTCTTCGTGTTATTTTGTTTTTGTTTTTGGCGTTTGGATATTCGCATAGTCGCGTAACCGTCCACCGGGACGATCGAACGGTTCCATGTTTACCGTAGTATCTTAAAATATCAACGGCCGGAGGGAACGAGCGAAAGCTATTTTCACGCCGCGTTTCAGATAGATTCGTTGGTTATGTTCCGGTGGGAGCGAAATTTGCCGGAACGGGGCGATATGTCGCACAGCCGAGGATCGAAGACGCACGTAAATAAATGATATTTTAGTCTCAGCGTAATTGAAAAAGTAGATTTCGTTGTTTTGTTCGTTTTGTTTCGCAAAACATCGTGGGCGTGAATTTATTTTGTAAATTATTTTTTATATCGAATACTGTACATTTCCATGGTTTTTTTTTTCGAATCGATTTTCGTTTGTAGCGACGAGAAAAATCGACGTGGCTTTCAGTCGCCGGTTGAGCGACTGCGTTACACGACAAGATCGAGAAAAAAAAAAGAATATAAACTCTCGTTATCGTCAGACTCGTGTAGGTACGACGATTGAGGATAGTTTTTTGTAGACATGGCGCGAGACTTTGTGTGCACCGAAATGATTACCTGATGAATATAGATTACATACTTCTTAGGAAACGTTTATTTTACTTCTGCGATGATCCATTGGCTTCGAGAAGGCACGACTCTACGATGAAGACGATAACTTTTTTTTTCGCGTATGCGAACAAATTTCAATGCTATTTCCGATGAAAAAAACTAATGAAGAGCGCGTTGGTGTTATGTGATTTACGATTTTCTTTGGCAGCACTGTTTTGTAACTGTCGAGATCGATCCGAATTTTGAAAAACACCATTTTTAATTCCAAAGAAGTGTCTCGCAAAGGTATCGCACATTTTTTGTATCGAGGGCGGAGACGTACGCTCGTGGAAACGAAAAGTGAGGTTAGTTTCGACGTATTTGATGGGCTGACATACTTTACGGTCGAGAAAATCTGTCTTGTACATGCCGGGTAGGTATCGCTGTTCATATTTTTCGAAACGCACCGCGAGGCACATGTGTGTGATGTTATTCATACGTTCGACAAATGATTCGTCACCGAAGACATGTTTCTGGAGTATTGGCTACGGGCAGAGGGTGGGGTCAATGAGATCGAACGCAGCGCCCGCAGCGAACGAAAATTGCAACCAACTCGGCTATTTATCTGTCGAATCTGTATAAGCGTAGTACGTGATCTTTGCAGTCAAATTAAAAATATTCTTTTATGAAAAAGGGGCCACGTCATTTGCTGTGTAATAAATTGCAAAAATATCGATTCCCTGCGGCAAATTTGAACGTTGGAACAACGCAGAATGGACAACTGCAGTTTTACCTTTGGAGAAGTATTTTAAAGCGTCAAACAAATAGAGGCTTGCCTTGCGACACGAGCTTGAATTATTAAACTTATGTGATGTTTTGTCCTTAACTCTTCTACGTCCCTGACGTGCTCAGCAGATACCAACAGTTTCCCCTTAGATTGAGTTTGAGGTTAGAAATCATTATTGCGAGTTACAATCTCCAAGCCGATCTTTAAAATTGTGCTCATTTCGGTCCGAAACCAAAATTTTATTTATCATATCAAGTCGTGCAGCAACAATGTATATTTGTTAAATTTCAACTAAAGCAATTGTATAGCTTTATTTTTCTCGTCTTATAACAATGTCACAAGTAACCAAAAATATACGTTTTACGGAAATTTTACTTACCTTTTTCCACTTTACTGAAAGGAAACGCTTCTTGCCGTCTTCGGCCAGACAAATTGATTCAATGCAAACACAATTAAATGCAATCGAGGCGCAATTTCAGTTATCATTTGTCACAGAGCCTTTCACATAACCAAGAAAAATACGAACTTCACTAGAATTACTTTTCATCCTCGCAAGCGAGTAGTTCGTTGCGAGACGTCGAAAGGGTTCCCTAAAGCGTCACTTCGTGGCGCTGATTGTTATAAGCGACAGCTTGAAATTAGCCAGTGGTGTGGTCTCCATGACAACAGTTCAACAATTCAATATGGCCGATCGATTGATGACGCTTCATCATTCGTTCTCTCTCACGCATAGCTAATTTCAAGCCATCGCTTATAACAATCAGCGCCACGAACTGGCGGTTTCGGGAACCCTTCTGTTCCTCGATTTCGTGGTCACTTCTCCCATACCTCTTCCATTGTGTAGTCTCCGTGCTTCGAGTACACGTAGATTGTGAATCGTGCCGAAATTCGTTAAAATTGTAGATATTTTCGTTGAAATTGTCTCACGTCGTTACAGTCGTACCTTCTGGACATTTAAAATTCATTATACTTTACGTCGTACCGTTGTTTTCTCTTTTATTATTGCTGCGAAATGTGTCAAAGGGACGTAAGGATTTCGATGCGATAATTTGCTTCGTGTTTCGTCCTCCTCGTAGATCTTCGTTCCAAGATTCTCCCAGAGCTCAGGGCCGATGAAAATAATGATAAGAAACGCGAATACGTTGGTGCTTCGTACAATTCCGTATCCTCCGTTGAATGGGAACAGTTCGGAGCATTCGAGGAGTTTTGTCACTGCATTTCCTCCTCGGGCTGTTATCGCCACTCGTGCGCCACGCGATTTGCGCCCACAAAGAAGCCGACCTCGTTAGAGCAATGAATTTCAATTCGATTTTTCCGAGGCCAAACGCATCGTGAGAACAATTGCTCGTTAATGAGAGCAATTGAGTTTACCGTTGATTGAATTATCGGAATTAACGAATGTCGAATTCTTGCGTCTGCTCTGCTCGATAATAATCAATAATAATTCGCCGAGATTGAATTTACGTCTTGGTATTTTAATGGTGATTAGTTCGATCAGTCAATTGTGCTCGTTTCTGTGCGTCGCGTTAGGAATCTTTAAGGGGTTACGCCACTGTATAAAATTAAGCGATTTTTCGCGTTTTCTTGGCTGGAAGGACAAATAAGAGGATGATAATATTCAAGGATGTTATTAGTCGTGTATTCAGGTGAACGAACAACAATTATATCAAGAAATTATACAAAATGGCGACGCTGGAGTCATTCTCGCGAGGCATGTTGAATTTGAAAAATTTGAATTTGGAAAAAATTAAAAGCAAAAAAAGCATAAAAGCTAATTTTGACAATTTATTTTGGGAGTATGAAAAAAGGAATAGCATTTCTTTTAAGACGGTTTGCTCAACACATCTTGAAGTATAAAAAAAAATGTATTATAATTTTCATACAAAATGGCGGCGACAGAGCCCATCTTTAAAAACGTGTTTTTTACAAATAGCTTCACGGGAGGACGGTTTTCTCGTGAAGTATAAGACCTGGAACAAAAACGAAAAAAAAAACATTATAAGCTATATATTAGCTATGATACTACGTCCGGTATAAAAAAATTAATTTGTGTGGTTTCATTTTTTTTACCCTAGAACCTCGATCCGTGCCACTCTGGAGATTTTTTTGCGATATCGTCAGACATACTGGAAGACTCTGTAATTTTTTCAGCCAAAAAAAAATGGTAGTTTTTGAATAAAAAAATAATTTTCCCCTTTTTTTGGTCAAAAATCAGCGTTACCGGGAAGTAAAAATTATTTCAAGTCGTCCGCTCGAAAGCTAAGACAAAACTACAACTTTTATGTAGAGACATTTTTTTTCGGTTATTCGTTGTTTCCGAGATATATGCATTTGGAAAAAAACGGCATTTTCTAAAATGTTGAATTAAAAAATCGGAAAAAAATCACTTAGAATGGCTTTGGGTAGTACTTTGATATAACCAATTATTGGGCAGATCTGAGATGGCCGAAAAAAAGTGGCTGAATTGACGGAGAATCCCTCATATGTTGTTACAGTAGTGAGGAAAGAAAGGAAAAGCGATTCTTTTTCACACTGCAAAGAACAATAGCGTACTCGAGCATTGCGATATTCCATGTATCGTTGCACAGTTAGTTTTTGTTTTTCCAACGGCCCGTTCACGTCCGATCGATCGTTTCGCGATAGTACGAAGAAATAAATTCAAAAGAAGAAAACGTGGCACATTGTGCAATGTTGAAGTCGGTATGGAATTGTCTCTGTGACAAATACGATTTTGCAATTATCACGTATGTATGCGTGGTTGTCTGTTTTCGTTATTTTCTTCTCGTTTGTAATGTTACGTTACTAGGTAACAGCCGGTTAGCCTTAGGACAATTGTATTTGCCCATGACTTAAGTGTACGTTTTATTTAACTTTTAATAATAACGAATTCAAAGAAAAAAGCGAGCCAAACGACGAAGCGTTGGGATTACAAATTTATTTGCGATAGTATCGATTCGACGAATTCAACTAGCGTTACGAAATTCAAGCTCTCAATGTGGCCCGGCGATATCTTCGAGGCGGGAAACCAGTTTTTTTTTGTGATTTTCACAATTTTTTTAGTACGTTTTTTTTAGCGATTTTCATAATTTTTTTGGTACGTTTTTTAGTGATTTTTACGATTTTTTTTGTACGCTTTTAAAAGGGATTTTCATGATTTTTTAGTACGCTTTTTTGGTGATTTTTGAGTGCGCTTTTTAAAAGTGATTTTTATTATTTTTTAGTACGTTTTTCTTGGCAATTTTCATGATTTTTTTGGTACGTTTTTTTTACAGTGCCTTTCATGATTTTTTAGTACGTTTGTTGTTGTTGTGATTTTCATGGTATTGTTGGTACGTTTTTTTAGGGATTTTCATGATTTTTTGGTACGTTCTTCTTTAGTGATTTTTATAATTTTTTAGTACGTTTTTTTAAAGTGATTTTCATGATTTTTTTGTACGTTTTTTAAAAGTGATTTTGATGATTTTTTAAGTACGTTTTGTCGAGTGATTATCCATTATTTTTTTAATAAGTTTTTTTAGCGATTTTCATGATTTTTTTAAAGTGATTTTCTCGACTTTTTAGTACGTTTTTAAAGGGACTTTCATGATTTTTTAGTGCGTTTTTCTTAGCGATTTTCATGATTCTTTTTAATACGTTTTTTTACAGTGATTTTCATGATTTTTTTAGTGCGTTTTTTAAAGTGATTTTCATGATATTTGTGGTACGATTTCTTAGAGATTTTCATGATTTTTTAGAACGTTCTTTTTTTAGTGATTTTCATGATTTTTTAGTTCGTTTTTTAAAGTGATTTTCGTGACTTTTTTAGTGCGTCTTTCTTAGCGATTTTTAATGCTTTTTTAGTACGTTTTTTGAGTAATTTTCATTATTTTTTTAGTACGTTTTTTTTTAGTGATTTTCATGCTTTTTTTTACAAGAAACGAATAAATAAAATTTATTTAAACTGTGGGAATATTTTATATATATTTTCAATAAAATATTTTTATTTTTACAAAGAATTTTCTCCAAAGAAAATGGAACATATAACCTGGCGCCCATCGCAGCCTTCGGACTTTGTTGTTTGTGTACACTCTGGAGGCCACAGTTTTCATCGGAAATCAATACGGTTCAAAGGTTACTTCAAGAACATGTTTTCCTCCCATACGAACCTAACTCTGACCAAAAAATGAAAATTGCCTTTTTTTCACTCAAAAAGCCTATTTTCATGAATTTTTCGACAGATTTTTATTATAAATATTGATATAAAAAGTTGTTACACTTAATAAAAACACTTCCGAAATACATTTTAAAAAATTGTTTACTTAAGTCACTATTTATAGACGAAAATGGTAGTTAAAAAAATGTCTTAAAAAAATTGTCGGTCTGCGCTGTTATTATTATTATTTATGGGGGGAAAAATTGTATTTTTTTAGTCATCTCAACCGGTTTCCCGCCTTAAACCGGCTGCCGGATCTCCTTATACGAGCCCCTCATACATTTATCCAGTGAATTGGTACTTTTCGTCGTCGGCGAACCAGTCCCGATTTTCCATCGCGACGTTCTTCCAGTATTCTGCAAAACGATAAACAAACAACAGTACTCATTTGTAGTGACAGTTACCATATTATCAACTTTTTAATAAGAATGGAGAGAAAGGTTTGCTGTGCGCACAGGTCTGGAAACTCCTAGAGTGGGGAGTGACTCGGATAATGAGGCAAAATGGCAGTTGTCGCTTTTGCCACCTGCAGCGCTGCCGGGTAGAAGTTAGCCAATCAAACGCAGCTCCGAACAGCTGTGCAAAGGCGGAGATTTTTCGACATAAACATAGAGTCTGTTCGTTTTCGCTAAACTTTCCTCAATTTCAATAGACACAGTAATAGAAAGTCCTCAGAAGGTGTAAGAAGTGTGGAAAAGTGTAGCCAAACGAACAAACCCAATATTCGTAAGAGCGATATAAATGGAAAACGGTTGAGTATTTTTCACTCCTGATCCCCGGAGCAGAATGAGAATTCTTATTTCAGTCGACTGTATGCTCGTATGCTCGAACTTCTGTGATATTTTTATTTGGTCTTTCGCCATTGGAATTGATGAAGTATGAACGAATTTGTGCGGTCTAAATTGTTTTCCTTATAATTAACGTTTATTCTTAGTAGATTACATTCCTTGTTTGTTTTTACAATACAATAAAATACCTGAGAGGCTTTTCATTGATTCGCCAGTCCCGCCGTACTCTTCCGGCAATACGTGGCGCGGCATTTGTGCGAAGAAGTTTGGCCTGTTGCGGGCAGCGTGCACGTGCAATCTCGAGCGCAACTTTTTCGTCATGAAGTAACGAAACACGTTGAGAACAACGTTCACGTAGGCAGGCGCGTTGACGAAATTCATCGATACTATCCTTAGCGGGTAACAGGATTGCCAAGAGTGGACGAGATGCTTTATCACACTCGGTGACATCTGTAGGCCGTGGCCGAGTGTGACGCCGGTCATGTCGAAGATTGCTATTACACCGTGTATCGAAACGGCCTCGTTGCTTCTCGTCGCTACGTCCAGTATCATCTTGCCGGCCTGCGCGACCGCACGCGTCCGCGCGAAAACACGAATGAATAGGATTGAAAGAAAAAAAAGAAAACAAACACGCGTGGAAGCGTCGGCGAACAGAGGAACTAGCGTATGGCCAAAGACGTAAACATAGAGTCACCTTCAACACGTCCGCTTGTTTGTGCTTGTTCGGATCGTGCACGCAAGTTCGCGTTATTATTATCATTCTCCCATCCTCGTCCAGTTCCCGCAGAGGCAAAAAAACGCTTGACAACAAACGAGGCTATCAATTTCAGAGGAAAAAAATATGCTAATGCGAGAAACACGAGAGGGGTTAGGTTAGGGCGAAAATGACGAACGCTCGTTCGTCGCTTGAGGCAACTCGAGCTGAAGTGGAAGTTTAACATATGGAATCGCAGATCGAAGGCAAACTTGTGATTGCGACGATAGAACTGCTAGTGAAATTTTGAACGCGTTTTTCTCAAAACTATGCTTTTTAAAATGGCGTACACGATTTCTCGGTATCTAATGAACGGAGTTACTTGAAATTCGGTACACTTATTATTCGGTGTAATAGCAGTTTAGACCGACGTTTTACTTTTTAACATTTCTTTTCCTCAGTTATTAACTTCTTGAGCGGCAAGAAAAATTTTACGCTGAGTGCCCCAAACGCGAAAAAAAGTATTCGGATCTTCACGAAATTTGGTACCCCGGGGTTTTCGAGGTCGCTGATTACGAACCTACTTTCAAAATGCATAAATTCAAAATGGCCGATCCAATATGGCGGACCAAAATGCAAAAACTAGTTCGAAACGAATGAGTTCGATTATTATCTAAAAATTATTTAAAAAAACAAAAATTATTTTTAAAAAACAAATTATTTTAAAAAGCTGATGGAGCATAAAGTTTTGCTAATATTTTACTAGTTTTACTAGTGTAAGTATATTTATTATATATATTTACTAGTGTAAAAATATTTTACTAATATTCATACTAAATACTAAATATAAATGTGAAAAAAGAAGGTTTCATAACAATTATTTTACGTTTCGAACTCGCGTGCGCGATATAGTATCGTCTATTTTGAATTTCTGTACTTTGATGGCAGATTCGTAATCAGCGACCTCGAAAACCCCGGGGTATCAATTTTGGTGAAAATCATTCGACCCTGTCACGAAATAATCGAAGCGGCATTGGCGCCACCTGGCGTCGGGCACGGACAGAATGTGCGCCAGATGGCAGCAATGCCGCTTAAAGGGTGAAAAATAATTATGTCATTTTATCTCGAAAAAAAACGGGGAAAAGGATGAACCATTTTTTCAATTTTTCTCGTCAATATTTACACGGGGACATCGCCATAGCCATAAAACAAAATATTTTTCAAAGCCTTTTTTTTCAAATATTGATTGCAACACGTGGACCAATTTACCCCAAATCGAATAATTCTTGAAGCTCCGACAAGCGGGGATCTCGATTGGCGTACCATTCCGGCAATTTTGCTCTCTGAGCGTGGTAATTTTTCAGTTTTTTCTTCGTCTTCGAAATGTCAAATTTGCAGGCTCGCAAGAACCGAAGTATCGAAAAATCGTCTGTCGGAAGATAATATGAAAGGTTATGTCGACAGCCTAGCCGCACAAACGGCGGACTCTCCGAGAACAAAGAACAGCGTCGCTCGATCCACACATAACCTCCATGTTTGTACTTTATATTAAAATAAAAAATATTCGTACTTGTCAAATAAATAATACGTATTATTAATTGAAAAAAAATGTCCGGTCATTTTGAGACATCCTATGCTTTTGAAATGCAAAATGTCGTGTAACTCCCTCCCGGGCACCTCTTCAAATCGTTCAAATTCCATCCTCGTGTATTTCACCGATAATGAATCAACGATGAGGAGCGAACAATGAAACAGATAGCATTCGATCGCGATTATTGACCCATTCAAATGCGTCCGGAGATTAAGCGAATTGACGGGGACCAGTGAATGGACGAGAGCTGATTCGCGTTCGAAATAAGTAAAGAATCTGAATAGTCGATAAAAAGAAGTCGAATCACTATAATTTGGCGAAAAAATCACAGGTGTCGTTGAAATCGATTTCTCAGCTTAATATCGAATCGTGACGGAGTTTGTGGTACTTGCACAGCGCGCAACTTAGTTACGATACGGCTCTGCACCGTAGGCGAAGACAAAAGTTTTTAAGAGTTTTGAGGTTAAGTATCATTTCGATTACTTAAGATAGAATCAATCTTTGATTAGTGTAAATTTTTAAAATAAATTCGTCATAATAGGTCAGAATTAGACACATTTATTCTCTAGTGGAACATTCTAACCTCTTTCCTGTGAATGGGCATATAAGCTCTGTTCTGATAGTTCCCAAAGCAGCGTAAAAGTCTCAGCTCGTCTGCTGGATATTGCAAAATCAATTACTGTTCAAAGATGACAATGTAAATTTCATTAAACGTCGTCATTAAATCATTCAAATTTTGACAGAATTAAAATGTCTATTTCTGTGTCGAAACAAATTTTGGCAGTTTTTTTATGTCACGTTAAGATGGCAAAAAGCTTCGTGTATTTCGTACGAAACCGTGATTACAAATATAATACTGATATGTATATCAATATTAGAATTTTTGTGCACCGCGATCGCCAAATCTAGTATTTGATAAAAATAAATAATAAATTGTTACCCTTTACAGTGTCCATCTACACTACGCGTCCGTTTACTGACGATTTCACTCAATTCGCGACATATTTATCAATTCCTCCAATATTATTCGCTTCAATGACTTCCAATATCTTTTTCCACTATCAGAATTATCTTTTGTTAGCTACAGCGAGTAAAAAAGCAGTTTTTCTATTACTTCCATTTTCGGTCCATTTGAATCTGAGTGTCATTCGTCCATTCACTGGACGCTGTACTCCATTCTCGTAAATACGATTCGATTGACGCATTGTTTACAAATCCACGAATACGAATTGACAAAAGAGTTTATGTTTACGCGAGAAGTTAATGATTAAATGAATCATTAACTTAGCATTAATTAACTTTAGAAATTAAATTAAAAATTAATTTTTTTTAATTAAAAATTAATTATCGATTTTAAAATTTAGTTAATAAAAAATTAAATTAAAATTAAATTTGTAAAGTTTAAATAAAATTAAAAAATAAATTTTTGTTTTTTAAAACTCTTTAATTAAAAATAAAAATTAAAGATTACATTAATCATTGACCATAGCAAGCATAGGAAAGCTGAGAATACGAAAAAAGCAAAAAAAAAAATGTTTACAAGTGAAACATTAATGAAGTCGATTTTTCAAACATATTACCTGTTCGCGCATGCAATTGTGCATTTTCCATAATCCAGTTTCGTATTTCATCGATGGCATGCTGTCGCACTTCATCGTTCTCATTCAAATGCGTCGCGACGTACTGCTTCTCACTTTCCGTCAGTTGGCAAACGTACGGTGAAGTATGTTCCATGATCGAACTGGCATATATCTACATTTGTATTTATATCTGGACAAATCTATAAGTATCTGCCTATATATTATGCCTGGTGCGTTTATTTAGTTAAGTATGTTCTACGTATGGAATACCGAGCGTACAACACTAAAATATGCAAGAGGTCAGTTGTCGGGGCGCATGAGGAGTTTGCAATTTTCACCGTCAACTTGAGAAGGCGAAATGCGTCTTCTCAACTCGCCGTCGTGAATGCTACTGTGCTCTCGATACAAGAAATCGCATAAACTGTACAACGCTACGATTCCTTCCTTCTTTCGTATCGTTTCGCTTTTTTTTTTTATCGACGCAGCATCATTTTGTTTCCGTGCGCACGTACACGTGGTCATCCGCTACGCTTGAGGCGCGTAATCGTATTGCTACACGACACGGTCAAAGTACCGCTAAAGCTCTCTTCCCCCACCGCCGCGCCGTTTTACTGAACTCAGTCGGTAACGTGCGCCGCGTTGGTGTGGTTTTAGTTGGCGCCGTTAGGGACAGATGTCTCTTAAGACTGACGACCACGACCACGGGATCGCAGCGCCATGGGCCGTAGCGTCACGAAAGAAGAGCGCGACTCTTACACATTATTATTATTATAAAAAAGATAAGATAGATTCCTGGTGCGGAACATGGCGGCTCAAGACGAACGCCAAATATTAGATTTATAATTATAAGAGAAATAAAGTCCTACTTATGTTATTTAAACTAGCGTGAATCATTCTAATGTGGTCCAGAGAGGTTTAGGAACGCCCCTCCCTGCGGATTCGCCACAGTATCGTGGAGATACCCTCCACCATCGATAACTGTATTACCGACGCGGCAGTGCACCGAATACAGCACTTAACAGCTGCCGCCACGAAAGTGGCGCCGCGAGAAACCCGCAAGAGAAGCGTTTCTCCTATTTTTATGATTCTTATATATATAGTACAAGGAGACTAGAGAGAAGGAGTCGACACTCCCTACTCAAACAGTTCATTCAATCGGTCGTAGAGTTGTAGTGCTCCGTTCCGCGGCAGGCGTCGCTAGTGTTCTTGGAAACCGATAACATATAGTAATACAAAACTGCATAAGGCGAAACTGACCGTATTATGGCGGCAAAATTGTTTGCGCCTGTCAAACACAAATATATCTGTCGTGTACACCAGCACAGCAGCTATATAAAACCTTCGCGAGCGAATTCTTTTTCAGCGAATTTAATTATTTATTTGCGACGGTAACGGCAAAGAAGGAGCAGGGAGCATTTCAAAATTTACTGTTAAATTATTCGTGTTGTACTTATTATATAATTATCATATCTGATGTGCTTATTATATAATAAGCCCATGTGAATAAAACAACGCGAGTTGTTTCATTAATATGTGCTTTATTAATATTATTTATATTTTATTTATTATATATATGTACACAATATTATTATATATTAAAATGGAAGGAATCCCCACTTGGGTGTATTATCGTTCGGGTGTGCGAGAAAGAACGCACCATGACTGTTCCAAGTGAGTACGAGAGAGAAACACGATCACCCCAGTTTTGTGATTGTCCATACTCTAGTCTCCATGTGATTGTCGTTGAGGCGGAGCTCGGACCTTATGCAGTTTCGTATTACTATATATTATCGTTTCCCAAGAACACTAGCGACGCCTGCGGCGGAACTGAGCACTACACCTCTGCGACCGCTTGAAAGAACTTCGTACATACAGGCTAGGATAGGGAGTTTCGACTCCGTCACTCTAGTCTCCTTGGCCCAATTGATGTGTGCCGTTGGAAAACGACCAACCCGTGTCTATCTTCAGACGTATGCTCGCCTGCGCAAAGTTGATAATCCCACGTTACCAACCTAGTCGTACGAAACATGAAAGACTTTTTTTTTCGTCGGTCCGACGAAACGATACCTTGGTTCTTGTCATCGTCCGTTACATATTTACGACATTTAAAAAACTTACAAATGAAATTAACAGTATTCAATATTCAAATCAACATATCAATATCATCGGTCGCATTTCACAGACGTCATTGTTGCTCGAAAAGATTCTGCTGATATTTCGCAAATTGTCCATAGGTAACGTACATATGCCAGTTTCCCATTACACGCACGCACACACGGGAATTCCTTAGGCCCCGTGTTTGCACCGAACCCTGTCACGATATAGTATGCGTTATTATTACAATACGTTCTCCTGACAATCTGTCGAAATAACGTCGAGGAAGACTTTTTCTCAAATGCCCACTAGCACTTCCAACGCACCTTCGGCACCGTTTTTTTCATCGTATAACCTTCAAGACTTCACTAACAAAGGCATGAATTGCATCAGTCCGCATCGACGTAATCGGGCCTCTGAAAATTTCGTACATATTTTGAAAGTCGATTAATTTTTCATCGATCATTTTTTCCAAAAGTAGTTTCGTCCGCTTCTTTCCTGTCGAATGTGAACGTTTTTGTTTTCCTGAACTTTTGACCCTCAATTGCGTATAAAAAGTCAAATGATCGCTCCGTCAAGCTTTCAACGTTTCCGAGATCGTCGATTATCAATTTATTTTTCGCAGGTACAAGGATGTCTCTGTTGCAATAATAACATTGACCAAGCGCCGATCGGAATGTCCGATGAAGGCGGATCTTCCGTTTCGTACAGTCTCGAAGGTGCCGCTCGAGTGGTCGACATCGAGCCTGGCGAAACTACGATGGACGTACCTCATTTGATGAGGCTAGAGGAGACCCTGAGAAGACTTAACCCTAATTTCGCGCCGCAGCGTCAGAACGGCGAGCCTAACAATGGTAATAATTATTTGTTTTTCACTTACGAGTATCCCTGCTATATTTTCGCACGCTTTTGCGAAGCTTCTTTAGATATCCGTGGCCCCTAATTCTTCGTATTTGACTCACGATGAGACTTTTCAAAAGTGGTAAAAACCGAAATTCGAGCCTTAAGGGGCCAAAACCACTTATTTCGTTCCCTTAAGGTTTCCAAGTTTATTTGAGACATGTTTTTTGGTCAGATTTGCTTGAAACTTGGTATAAATGGACTCCGATACAAATAATTGTACATTTACTCAGGCCATTTTCGAAATGTAGCCTTTAAGGGGGTTAAACGGGGTCGTTAAGGTTTGCATGAATAAACTTATGTTTTTTGACCGGATTTACTTGAAACTTGCCAAGTTTATTTTGCGTATAACAGTATACCATGGTTTCCGCGCCGTTCGGTGCGTGTAGACAGTCGAGCAGTACTTTTAGCTTTTTAATTGTGCATGCCACGTATACGTGAGCATTAAAAAAGGCATCCAAATAAAAACAAATTACGAAACCCCTGTTTCATCCCCTTAAGGGTCGATATTCGATTTTTATCGCTCTTGGAAGAAGTTTTATTTTGGGTCTAATATGAAGGCTGCGTGGTCAGAATTACACAGATATCGTAATATTCCCAATAATCGTATTTCTCTCTCTAAAAAATTGTCGTGCCATTTTCGTGGCTAAGATTTACCAATGGAAATTGGCTAATTGTCGTTGCATTCCAACGATGCAAACTTCAACGTCTTGTAGTAGTAGTGGGAAGTTTTATTCGCATCGCCTTTTCGGCTCTTCACAAGGCTGTTACGACGTTGAACATCGTCCTCTTACACTCTAACTTGTATCTTGCCTCTTTTATCATTTCGAATTTTCTTCACACTCTACATTCTCGCTCTCCATTACCGCCGTTTCTCTTACTGTCTCTTTCTACGAGGGTCGTTTGATAAGTCGGTGCAAAAATGTAAACTATTCAATATTTCGGGATAAACCTTTTTTGTTTTTCAACATAGTCTCCTTTTAGGCTCGTACGCTTCATCCAATGAAGATTATTCCTTGCGAAACCCAAAAGACAGTCGTTTTTCAGTTTTTCAATCCCTTGTCTATACTCTATTATTTAAAATGATATACCTATTAAATTTATTTTTAAATTTATAATATAATTATTAAATTTATTATTGAATTAATAAAAATTATGTGATTATTAAAAATACTCTATTATTGTATTTCTCTCCCCGCTTTTATCGCTTCTTATTCTTATATCGTTTCCTCGACTTCTAATTTCCTCGATAGTTCGGTGGGAAGAGTATTTCCATGTTCGCTTCGACATTACAGAGATGTCGGAAAGTCCAGCAGCGACGATATCGCCGGCGGAGGAAACAACGTGCAACACAACGTCAAACTTAACGGATCCGGAATCGTCGGTTGACGTGACCGACGGTGCTTCCTCGCCCAGTCTAGTGACCACCAGCGTTCCAACCTTGAGCTCAGACGACGAGTGAGACGCGCGACCTTGTCGGGCCTCGCAGGCCTTCCTTTCAAGGGATACGTGAATTCGTCCATCGATCG
Organism: Ophion costatus; assembly: GCA_951751655.1. NCBI lineage: Eukaryota > Metazoa > Arthropoda > Insecta > Hymenoptera > Ichneumonidae > Ophion > Ophion costatus. Next base: position 2,750,446 of record OX632356.1, read on the forward strand.
ACGTAACTGCAAACATGACGAATAACGCGAAGAATTTTTCGATCTTCTTGTAATCTCGCGAAATCTTAATTCGTATCCGTCTACGCAGTCTCGATTCGGAGACTCAAGAGTCATGTATCCCTTGGATTGTTCGATTGTAAGAAAAAACAAATGGAATTGATATTATCACTTGAATTTAGCAAAAGATATTGCTGGGTCTGCTTCGCGACGGATGAGGACGACGCGACGGCCTCTTGGGTCAAGCCTTGTCACTGTCGCGGCACCACCAAGTGGGTACACCAGGGCTGCATACAACGTTGGGTCGATGAGAAGCAGAAAGGTCGTGCCGGTGCTCACGTCGCGTGTCCTCAGTGTAACACGGAATACATTATCGTCTATCCGGACATGGGTACGTACGCACCGAACGAAGCAACGAAGCGTTGATTTTCACGAAAAACAAAAACCAGCGAGAACTTGTTCAACATCGCGATAGAATCTTTTGACGCTCGAACGAGATCATAATCGTTTGACGTTTGTCAAAATTTGTCAGATGTGAAAATGTCAAGCTTTGAGGCGAATAAGCGTCGTATGCGGGAACTTTTGATTTGCTTACTTCTTCGATTTGAAGAAATCTGCGGCTGAGGCGCATCGATTGCTCGTGGAAGCATATGGTGAGGCTGCTTTAAGGAGGTACGATCTCTTCCACGGCGTCGAAAACGAGTCTGAATAACGTGAACAAATAAAATCTGAAAAATTAGATCGTCAACGACGCGGTCGTAATCTTCGTAACAATAATATTAAGGAAGCTTTCCAGTGTGACAGCCCGAAAAATCGCTGTTTTTCGCGATTTTTTTTTTTAAAGAAAAAATAATCTAATCGGTCTGGTTTTTTTTTTGTATATTAATTGGGTATTGAAGAATACAAAACAATTTTTTAAAGATCGATTTATTTATTAATTAATATCTATAAAAATGATGAAACAATTGTTGCAGAAAATGCACTTGGATGTGGTGTCCACGTTGGGGGTCACAATTTTGATCTGAAACAAAAAACACAAAAAGATTATTGATCGGTATATAATTGGCTTTCGTGCTATGGAGGCTTTTTTTTTTTTTTTTGCAAAAATGGCGCCGGTTTGAACAAAAAGTATCGATTTTAGCATTTTTTTTTGGCAGTTTTTTTTTTACAAAAAAATAGGAAGATGTCAAAAAAAAAAGCTTCCATAGCACGATAAACAATGACGTTAAGAATATTGTGTAAAAAATTCAACTCGATAGCTTTAAAACTCTGCCCTCCAAGTTGGACACCGTTTTGAAAAATGCTGTTTCGAGAAAAACGCGTTCAAAGTTTCGCTGCAGCTGTAGCGCTCCGTTGCCTCCTTCCAAGAAATGCTGTACAGTAACCGAAATAATCTGAATTTCGGCATGAAAATTTCAGGGAATATTCGGAAGAGTGTATACTATTCGATAAAGCAAAAAAAAAAAATCGATTTTTTGAAAATTTCACACTGGAAAGCTCCCTTAACGTATCCACCATAAAAACGGACTAAAAAGACAAAAAAAAATCAGCCGGAATACCTCAGCGGAATTAACGCGATAGGTAGAATATAATTATACGTATTATTGGTACGTGATAAATGATAAAACTTTCGCAGGCTAGAGAGTAATACGTCCACCGCTTTCTTTGTTTACTATGTCAATGACGTCACGTCGGAATCCATTACGGCGGCAAGCGTTTCGCATGTTCGTTGAACAGCTAGAAAAAGTATTTTTTTAAAAATGAATTATAAAATGTATTTTGTGTTATTACAAATTAAAATCAACATCGTTCGACCGTTTATTGCGAAAGCTACCTTATTTGTACGCTCTTAGTATCATTCTTACATTTCGTAAAATACGCTGTTGGCCAATGCGTTTCGTTCACAATTTCAGGGCCGCTGGTGGTGATACTGGACACTATAGACGGCGTGATATTTCGGGTATGCCCGTTTATAGCAGCCGGAATAGTTGTCGGATCGATTTATTGGACAGCCGTTACGTATGGAGCGGTAACGGTGATGCAAGTGGTCGGTCACAAGGACGGCCTCACAATGATGGAGCAAGCCGATCCCTTGATTCTTCTCGTTGGCTTACCGACCATACCGATTATGCTCGTGCTCGGAAAAATGCTCCGATGGGAGGATCAAGCTCTCGGCCTTCTCAGAAGACACGCCTGCAAAGTTCCCATTCTCAGGCACTTCTTGCCGTGCAGGTGAAAATATCAACGTCCCCGTCTCAAAATCCATCCGGATTCGCTTATTAAACTTGTCCCGAATCGATCGCTTCCTTGTACACTTCAACGAACGAATTTTTCGCAAATCGCAGCTATTCCGACACCGACAGAGCGCAATCTCAAGAAGTCCCACCAATGAGCGATCCCGTGTCGGCGACTCGCATTTTGTGCGGAGCTCTCCTACTTCCGACTATCGCCAGTATCTGCGGCAAGATATTCTTCGAGAGCATAAACTCGAATTTTCAAAGAACTCTTCTGGTGCGTATTCGTGGAACTTGGATTTACTGAGAAGCGCAAATAGGAATGAAAGGGCTACGCGACATCCGACCCGACGACAAAATATCCTCATGACAAAACAACCGCGATACAAAATCCTAAATCTCGTCCACCGCGAAACCTTGATCGCGCGCCAAAACACCAAACACCAAAGCAACGTCAAAAACACGAAACAAACCCAAACAAACGCCTCAAAATTTAATTACCGACAGCGAATATATCGGCAACCGACCCAAACAAACCCAAACAAAGCACAACAAGAAATTGATACGTACACTGCGTTTTTCCAGGGAGGCGTGGCGTTCATAACGATAAAGGGTGCTTTCAAGATCTACCACAAGCAACAACAATACGTAAGACAGTGCCAAAGGCGTATAATGGACTATACGGACTCCAACGTAGCGATGTACAGAAGGCAACAGAGCACGGATAACAACCAAACGAGCTAAATCCGTAATATTCGAAACCGCATCGATCTCTCGGGGATCGTGGACAGCGAGAATGTCACGCAGAAATGAGCGCAAAGGCACCTATTCAGAGGGGAAAAATTGGAGACAAAAGTACACTGGAGTACTCGAGCAGCGAGAAACAGACGAAACTGACATACGGACGATGTACATACTCACATAGTTGCAGATTTTCGACGAATTACGGTCGCCAATTGCTCTGCCGTGATTGTAGCTATCGGTTGATCGGAGAAGTTAACGCGAATAGGTCGAGATGTATCCGTTACGTCGGCGCAGTACGATCGGTCGATGGACAATGAGAGACGAGAGTTCAACGCTTCCGACGATGTATCCAACGCTGCCACTCCACCGCACAGCGCGATGTCACGAAAATTCTTATTAAATCTTCAACTCGAAAGAACCGAAAAGAATGTTTATATATATATTTTTTTTTTCAATTTTATTTCTCATCGCTCCAATCGTGAATATCAATTTGGAGTGTATCGATGACAATCCGGAGGTCCAGAGGGAGCACCTCGAAAAAAATCGAGATAGCATTCCAAGCCCGACGGGTTTTCCGTGCATTTTTCGCAAACCCAAACAAACGACTCAAGGCCGTATTTCACTGCAGTTTGACGAGAGGTCATGCAGAGCTATTCACTCGAACTACGGAAATCCAGGTCGCGTATTTGAGTTTTCCTTGCCTTGGATCAATATGCGAACGAAAGCTTGCATCTTATTTCATTATTAGCCGTTCGATGGGAAACGCGATGCGGTTCGGTAGCTACTAGGCTCGTTCCTGTTCTGACGAGGCACAGACGAACAAATGGTGCTGGACAGGGAAACCAGGCCGAAGAACGTCGGTAAAGAAAACTATGAAATCTAGAACGTGAAATTCGTGCATATTTCCGCTGAAGCCGCTGGTAACTTTTCTCCTCGCGACACTCGATTGCTTTATTAAATACAGGACCACTCGTTATTGCGCACGCGAACGCCGGAAGCATCGTTACGCGCGATTTTAATCTTATCGTTCAAAAGACACTGTTGGACATGTAACTTTACTTGAGCCACGTTCTCGGCATTGAACTATTGTCACCTAGAGTTGTAAAGAAATAAAATACAATCGGAGAATTGTGCACGGGCGAGGTGCGCAAATAATGATTCCGCAATCAGCATTTTTTGGTGATGTACAAATATATTTACCGAATAATACTAACAGCTTATCCTTCCGATGACGAATTCATTATGTACCACTTCGTTGCGTTTCTTTCGCACGCTTACTTTGTTCGAAGTTGTCACTTGCTCTGTTCCGATCGATAAAGATCAAACGTGCAAAGTGCCGTTTTCGGCGGACCTGCGACATCACTTGCTAGACGAACGAGTGCTCAATTTGAAAAAAAAAAAAACAAAAGTTTTCTGGCGACAGCCTGCAGATTTACGACGATAATTCTATCGTAAAACCACGATCCATTAGCAATTATTAGCATTATCAATAAATTGTGTAAATATTATTCGAAACGATTCAAACGCAGAAGAATCTCCGAAAATTAAGGCGGGAAACGTTTTTTTTCTCTTTGTTTCAGGGATTGTCATAATTTTTTTTACGAAGAATGAATGCATAGAAATTATTCAAACTTGGGAATATTTTATACGGATTTTAAAACAAATATTTTTTTTTCGAAGTATTTTCGCTGAAAATTTGTCTAAACGAAAAATATCAGCGATCAGTTTTACTAACGATTTGATGGAGTTAAAAAAAATCGATTATTTTTGTCGTCTCAAGGCCTCAGGCCACAGTAACGGGTATAAAATCATGTGCGAATTTAACAATTTTTTTTTTTCGTGTGAAAAAGCGATTCACAAAATTAATCACACATCTATTTAGTATGAATATCAAGCTGTTGGAAAATATATTTTTTTTCGATGCACAAAATGCCCGATCACCCGAACCTCTCGAAAAAGCTTTTTTTTCATTGGCGTGACAAATAGCTTCAACAATTTTCACTCGATTTACTTCAAGTTTAAAAGTTATGTTCCTAATTGCATTTCGCAGAGAAGTACGTACGGAATTTCTGATTAATCGAAAACTTTTCATTTTATGAGCAGTTATAAAGACATTTTTCACTGAAAATTCATTTCGAATAAAAAATAAGTTCAAATATATTCATACCAAATCAGGGTTGTTACGCATTATTGACTCGGAAATTCCCTGACTTTTCCAGGTTTTCCATACAGGTTTTGCAAATTAGCCACATTGGGGTCAAATAAAGAACATTTTCTTTTCATCGAACACATATTTTTTTAGTCAGAGAGATATTAGTCTTTGTAAACGTTACAAACGATACGGGAATACTATCTACGTAAAAATAGCAACGACTGATTTTTGTGAAAAAAAAACAACATTTTTAACCGTCTTGAAGAAACAAAGGAAATTCTCAACTCAATCCTTCTATTAAAGAATTATGTTGAACCGGATAACATAATTTTTTCGAGACCAAATATATGGAAATTTGATAAAATTGATATTTATTTTTGTCAACTGAAATTCGAAACGTAATTTAAACATTACGAAGTAAAAAAAATGCATCAAAAGCAAATACAGAACCTGTTCTTCATTATGAACAAAAGTTTGTACGCCGGTGAAAATAAGCAAAAAATAAATATAAATACTTATCTACAATGATAATGATGTGGTTGTGTATCGACAGATCGAATGCAACTGTATTTTTGTAGCTTTACCTTCAATTTACATTAATTTTACAAATGGAGCTTTGCAGTAAATTAGTTTTCAGCTTTTTAAATTCTCAATGTTTGCCACTGACGTAACTTTCTTTTGTGTATAATGAGGAATAATGTGAACATTAAGGGGGGAAATCACAGTAAAACTTTCAATTTTTCGAAAAAAAAATTTTCGCTTAAAAGGTGCTTTAGGGTCTTAAAAATAATATACCAAATGATGGAATACGGCAAAAGTTTCCGAGTGCCCAAATTTCTTGCGTTGAATACAACGCTTTTTCACGACGCTTCACTTTCGTGCATACATATATAACATAAATAGTGATAAAAAACAGTGATATTTGTAAATCATTGTCATTATGAGTGACACATCGTCGAGTCGTGTTAGAAAAGGGACGAAAAAGGATACTGCGTACGAAAATCGACTGTACGGTGCAGGCATTGCAGATCAGAGGTATATGAAATTTTCATATGGTTTCTCAGTACTTAAAACTTTAAACGCGTTTTTCTCGAAACCACTTTTTTCGAGCTCGCCGAAGACATAACTCGAGCAAATCTTTACCGATCGACTTGAAATTTTGACAGTAGCTTCGAAACATCTTTCTCCACGGAGCTACGTAGGATTTTTTATTTTATATGGCTTAGTTTTTTTATCGACGATTTTATGGCGTGTTTTTTTTTGTTAAAAATTTAACTTTATTTTCAAACATGCACCATTTTGCGAAAAATCAATATATCGGAAAAATCCTACGTAGCTCGCTAGCTGTTGTTATATGGAAACTAAAAAATTTTGGTTTTTTCTTCCAGGTCAAAAATTAAGGAGTCTACGTCTTCGGCCATCGACACGATTTCAAAAATAGGCGCCTTGGGGCATATGCTGCGCAGCCGCCATTTTAAAATATGTTTTATTGAAAAAATTACATTTTGCACTTTTTTAGTATTGCTATAAAACCTACTTTACAGATTTTCGATTGATACTTTTATTCAGCCAAAATTAATTCCCGAAAGTATGCCTATTTTTTTGTGTGCTACTGTGATTTCCCCCCTTAAAGATATACAAAAAATTGTATTTTCATACTGTCCAGTTTATTTTGCCAAGTCGGTTTTATTTTTCGTATTTCTTTCAAAAAGTAAATTGTGAGAAAATTCCAGAGAATTTCCAAAATTCCCTGAGTTTTTCCTCCTTTCCATATGCGTAACAACCCTGTAAATAGATGTGTGATTAATTTTACGAGTGAGTCACTTTTTCGTGCGAAAAAACATTGTTAAATTAGCACATGATTTTACACCCGTTACTGTAGCCTAAGGCCTTAACACAAATGCGTGTTCACAAAAAAATTCGTACTCTTATTTTCCGATACGGAGAGTTGCACGCATCGCTGCTGTTAATCAAAGTTTGTATTTGAAAGATACAAAAAACGGTCATTTCGACTCTTTCATTTTACACGGATTGAGTAATTTCTAGCTATGCAATTGCTACTTCACTACAATTGAAAATTCCCAAAAATGTGTTGTTTGGGTTGAACCCGATCAAACTCATTTTTGGTAACTCTTTAGTTAAGTGACTTTCCCCAAAAATGAGTGTTTGGGTCGAACCTAAACAAACCCAAACCAGGTTGGGTTGCGTTAAAACCCAAACCAAAGTAGGTTAAACCTGAACAAACCCAAATCAAGCTAGGTTGAGCCTAAACAAACTCAAACCAAGTTGGGTCGAACCCAGACGACCCGAAACAAACTCATTTTTCGGAAAAGTGTTTGCAGAAAGTTGCTTGGTTCGTTGGGCTTGTTTGGGGTTTTCAATTTTTGTTTAGTTTGGGTTCAACCCACACAAGCTTACTTTTCGGAAAAGTCACTTATCTACGGAATTACCTAAACGAAAATGCTTTTTTTTCCATTTCCCAAATTTCTATTGGCGTATTTGAGCTATCAAAATCACGCGGACATTTTTTAGGCTTCTTATTCAGCGATGTTCAACACGACGCTGAAGTTCGAATAGCTGGCAAGCAGCGTAAGTTGAGGGAGCTTTCCAGTGTGAAATTTTCAAAAAATCGATTTTTTTTTTTTGCTTTATCGAATAGTATACACTCTTCCGAATATTCCCTGAAATTTTCATGCCGAAATTCAGATTATTTCGGTTACTGTACAGCATTTCTTGGAAGAAGGCAACGGAGCGCTACAGCTACAGCGAAACTTTGAACGCGTTTTTCTCGAAACAGCATTTTTCAAAACGGTGTCCAACTTGGAGGGCAGAGTTTTAAAGCTATCGAGTTGAATTGTTTACACAATATTCTTAACGTCATTGTTTATCGTGCTATGGAAGCTTTTTTTTTTTGACATCTTCCTATTTTTTTGTAAAAAAAACTGCAAAAAAAAATGCTAAAATCGATACTTTTTGTTCAAACCGGCGCCATTTTTGCAAAAAAAAAAAAAAAAGCCTCCATAGCACGAAAGCCAATTATATACCGATCAATAATCTTTTTGTGTTTTTTGTTTCAGATCAAAATTGTGACCCCCAACGTGGACACCACATCCAAGTGCATTTTCTGCAACAAGTGTTTCATCATTTTTATAGATATTAATTAATAAATAAATCGATCTTTAAAAAATTGTTTTGTATTCTTCAATACCCAATTAATATACAAAAAAAAACCAGACCGATTAGATTATTTTTTCTTTAAAAAAAAAAATCGCGAAAAACAGCGATTTTTCGGGCTGTCACACTGGAAAGCTTCCTTAACTCTTCTTAGTTGTTCAACAGTTTTTTTCGGACGCTTCAGACTACGATTATCGTCAGAACGTTTTTCGTATTCTCACCAGAGATTTACGACCGTAATTTGCCACCAAAAGCTTGTGGATAATGAGAAAAATAAGGGAATGAATACGGAGCAAAAAAAATCGTTGCATTCCAACGATGGAAACTTCAACGTCGTTCTGCAACAAATTTGCTAAATATAATTTCGAATAATATTGAGAATAAGGTGAAAAGAAAACGTTTCTATTTCCTCGTTGCTTCGTAGAAAATATCTACGTAGAATGTAAAAAGAATCTCAACGTAAAAAAAATGCAAAGTATCGCGTTTAAAAGAAAACGAAAAAAAAAAAAAAAACTTATTTCGATACTGAAGGTTTTACAAATATCGCCATTGTCATGAAACTTATCACTTTTAATGCCAACCCCGATCAATGTGATTACCCAGCGTGGACTGCGAAATCAAAGAGTTCCGTTCGGAACCCGTTTCCTCATACATTATAAATAAATGTAATTTTTAACACATTCGACGTATTTCGATCGCGATAGAGTCAGAAAACGAAGAATGCTCTACCGAATGTTGTCCCTCCACCGTTTACGTCAAACTTCGATCATCGCAATTCGGTGATTACACGATACTCGTAATATCTCGCTGAAACGAGATTTTTGTCTTGCAACTCAGCGCACGTTCGACTAGTGAAGAGTTGCGATAATGATTCTTATTATCGAGCGATTATCGTCGAAAAATCGCAAAAAAATAACAATTTTCCGATCACTTGGCATTCAGCTTTTCCTTCTTCGAACTCCAAGCAACTGGCCAAACATACAGTTGCGAGTTTCACTATAATATTCTTTGTACTATTCACCGATGCGTCAGGGCGTCGATACAACCGTCTTCCATCGTTTCAAATCATTCCGAATGACGAGAACGTTCAATCGATTGATCGAAGCGTTATAAATATCGAATAACATGAACTTAAATGATTGAAAAAAAACCCACATATCCGTAATTTACGTTAGTTTCTTGTCCCTAAATTTGTTCGAAATTTGGCTCTCCATCGTCTTACGGTTTCCCTGCTAAAAATAATGTACAAACCTATAATAATCCGAATAAAATAGAACGAAAAAAAAAGAACATTGCGTTATCAGTATTGCTGCAGTGCCGGAGGCAAGAAGTTTTGAGAGTATCAACGAGAGGCCTTTCGGACGAGTGACCTCGTTTTTGGACTTCGTCAATGATTAAACACAACAAACGCACGAGAGTCTAAATCATCTGAGCGCCGGTCCTGGATACTTCATACTTATGGCGTAAAAGTCTTGAGGCTTGTTGATAGCCGTTAATTGGACTTCGTAATCGACTTCGGCGGAACGCTCCTCGTTCGTCATTTCTCTGAAGTAAGTGCAGGGTCTCAGTTGTATATCGGGAATTCGCGACTCCAAGACATACGGCGGACTCAGGATGTCTAAGAAAACGGCTGGTCCCTCGACGCACGAGATCTCGTGGAAGTTTCGTTTGTCCGGCGTTAGGACGCAAGCGGGGTCGTTGGCGCGGACTGTCACTGTTGGATGCTTCACACCGTGGAATTCCTCTCCCGGCTGTACGAGATGGTCTTCCCGTATTCTTACCGTATAACTGTTGATCCTTACAGCGCCGCATAGAACCTGAAACTTTACAGTTTGAGTCTCTATTCCGACATTTTCTACGTTCTTCCATTCTATTAAGGGGTTACCCCCACTTGCGATTTTGAAAAAATCGATTTTTTTTATTGCATTTTTTTGAAGTATAAGTATCTGAGAATATGTCCTGAAAATTTCAAGTCGATCCGAACAAAATTGACTGAGATATGAGCGTTGAAAAAGAAGAATCCGTGAATTGAAGAACTGAAATTGAAACTTTAAACGCGTTTATCTCAAGTGGCATTTCTGAAGTCGGTGACCAAGATTACTCGAACACTAACGAACCGATCTTCTTGAAATTTTGCAGGCTTATTTAATACATAAAAATGTAGTCTTTAATCGTTCGATTTTTTTTTTCGAAAAAAAATGGCCGTTTTATAGCCAAAAAACGGCCGTTTTTTTTCGTTAAAATCGAACCATTAACTTTGACTGTCCGCCATTTTGTGAAAAATGAATATTTTTTAAAATCCTTCGATTAAAGACTAGTTTATACTTATATTTGACTAAATCCATCCGCATTTTTTTTTTCAGATGATCCACTTCGCCGCAATGTTGGTCACCGCAAACCGTGTATATAAAAACATTATTTCATTGACGGCCATTTGCCACTAAACAATGTAATATTTTTCAATAAAAAAATTACTGAAAGTTCTTCAAGATGTGTTCTTTAAGATGGTATATTGATCGATTAAAAAAGTTTTGTAGTTTTCTTCAAAAAAATTCATGAAAAAGGCCTTTTTTTGCGCTACAAGTGGGGGTAACGCCTTAAGGGATAACACCGCTCTAGGATTTGGAATAATCGTTTTTGGCTTCAAAAATTCTTTTTTCAAAGGTGTAATCATCGATTTCTGAAAAAAGTTTTCAACTTGCATCTTAACTACTAGTTTTCCGATCCTGAGCATATAGGGTGCTTCTTACCCAGCAAAACGCTTTTTTTTAAATGTGCGACAAAAATTGGCCGAGATATTCACGAGTAAAGTCCAACGGTGAGTGAACAACGGCACAGTAGTTTCGGCGTCCAAGCGAACGCGGGCGGGGATACGAATCGACATTCGGGCAAGGGGATGCGAACTTCCAATTTTGATTTTTGAAATTTGAGTTTTGAACGTTATCCGTTCGTCCAAATAAGTAAATAAAAGATAAACAGTAAATAAAATTTACTATTACAAAGATAAATAGTTTTTACTATTTACTAATAGTAAAACTATTGATAAATAGTAAAACTATTTACTAACAGTAAAACTATTAAAATAGTTTTACTATTTAACTACTGTTAAAATAGTTTTACTATTTAACTACTGTTAAAATAGTTTTACTATTTAACTACTATTAAAATAGTTTTACTATTCAACTACTATTAAAATAGTTTTAGAATTTAACGACTATTAAAATAGTTTTACTATTTAACCACTATTAAAATCGTCTTGCCATTTAACTACTATTAAAATAGTTTTACTATTCAACTACTATTAAAATATGCTTACTATTTAACTACTATTAAAATAGTTTTACTATTTAATGACTATTTAACTACTAAAAAATTAAAATAGTAAAATGAAAATACTAATTTACTAACTATTAGTAAATAGTAAAACTATTAGTAAATAGTAACGCTATTTGATAATAGTAAATAGTAAAACTATTTACTAATAGTAAAACAATTAAAATAGTTTTACCATTTAACTACTATTAAAATAGTTTTACTATTTAACTACTATTAAAATAGTGTTACTATTTAACTACTATTAAAAGCGTTACTATTTAACTACTATTAAAATAGTTTTACTATTTAACTACTATTAAAATAGTTTTACTATTTAACTACTACTGAAATAGCTTTACTATTTTACTACTATTAAAATAGTCTTACTATTTAATTACTACTAAAATAGTTTTACTATTCAACGACTATTTAACTACTAAAAAAATAAAATAGTAAAATAAAAAGACTAATTTACCAACTGTTGGTAAATAGTAAAACTATTAGTAAATAGTAAACTATTTACTAATAGTTTTTGAGTAACAGTAGATAAAATATAGTGAATCTAAAAAAATGTAGTATATAGTAAAACTATTAGTAAACAGTAAACTATTCGCTAATAGTTTTTTATTAAAATTAGTAAATAGTAAACTATTTACTAATAGTTTTTTTAGTAAAATTAGTAAATAGTAAACTATTTACTAATAGTCTTGCTAATAGTAAAACAAATTTACCATTACAAAGATAAATAGTAAATAAAATTTTTCAAAGAATGTTATCCGTTGTTTGCTCGAAAGATTTTTAGATTCTTACATCTTTCAAGCAAACGATGGACAATATCGTCTAACATTTTTCATTCGTTACTCAATACTTTATTCGGGTAACCGGATAAGAATTGAAATTCAAATTTCAACATTCGAAATTGAAAGGATTAATTTTCAATTCCAATTTCCATTGAACAAAAATCAATGGATGTGAATCCACTTGCGTTGATATCAATTTTTGTCGTACGTTTAAAAACAAAGAAAGCAATTTGCTTGGGAAGAGGCACCCTTTATGCTGACGAACGGAAAACTAGTAGTTGAGATACACCCTGTATATAAATTTGATTTTGCAATACGATTCAAAACGCCTTGGTCAGAAAGTACAGAACCTTCCGTCATTTGACGATGATGAATCATTGTTGAAAATACCTTCAGCAAGCCGTGCATTCCTGGATGATCGTGCATGGGCATTACAACGCCGTGTTTAACGAGAAATATGGCAATCGTTATATCATGATCTTCGAACACGTCCATCACGCACATCGGAGCCAACTGAGCGTCGACGAGACGAAGAACATGCTTATCGATTTTAACGTCTTCGGCGCGAATTTTGTTCATCATAATTCGCAGTTTGTCGAAATTCTTCGGACACAAACGATAGCCAACGCTCCGACGACCGGAAAAAGTTTTTATCGCTTGTTTCCAGAGAATCTCCATAGCCGAGGACATACTTCGCGACAATTGACAGCTAGTGGTCTTTGTTGTTCTATTCCGCCGTAACGCGGCCGAGTTATTGCGCGCAACCGAACGCAATAAAGAGACGAGAATAACGAACGTCAGAACTCCGAGGATTGAGAGGTTATGATCTCCGTTTTTACATAAGGATTTATTTCGCCCTGAGGCAATCGCGCTCGCGCGACCCACCAGTAATCGATTTACTGCTAATTTCGAGATCGATTCGGTGAAGCAATTGATTATCCCGATAACGAACGATAAAACGCGTAAACGGGAGGTCCAAATTATAGTTTGAACGTTTGTTGACAGATAGTCAACTTGTAAGCAAAAGACGGTACTGTCGCAGCACGTACGCACATGAAAAAGTTACGCGCGAGAAGTGCAGAGTAGCGCCACGCGTCGTAGCCTTGGCGAAGCGCTCCGATCGCCTTCGACCAGGCAATTCACCAAGGAGACTAGAGAGAAGGAGTCGACACTCCCTACTCAAACAGTTTTTTCGATCGGTCGCAAAGGTGTAGTGCTCAGTTCCGCGGCAGGCGTCGCTAGTGTTCTTGGGAACCGATAACATATAGTAATACAAAACTGCATAAGGCGAAACTGACCGTGTTGTGGCGGCAAAATTGTTTGCGCCTGTCAAACACAAATATATCTGCCGTGTACACCAGCACAGCAGCTATATAAAACCTTCGCGAGCGAATTCTTTTTCAGCGAATTTAATTATTTATTTGCGACGGCAACGGCAAAGAAGGAGCAGGGAGCATTTCAAAATTTACTGTTAAATTACTCGTGTTGTACTTATTATATAATTATCATATCTGATGTGCTTATTATATAATAAGCCCTGTGAATAAAACAACGCGAGTTGTTTCATTAATATGTGCTTTATTAATATTATTTATATTTTATTTATTATATATATGTACACAATATTATTATATATTAAAATGGAAGGAATCCCCACTTGGGTGTATTATCGTTCGGGTGTGCGAGAGAGAACGCACCATGACTGTTCCAAGTGAGTACGAGAGAGAAACACGATCACCCCAGTTTTGTGATTGGTCGTTGAGGCGGAACTCGTATTACTATATATTATCGTTTTCCAAGAACACTAGCGACGCCTGCGGCGGAACTGAGCACTACACCTCTGCGACCGCTTGAAAGAACTTCGTACATACAGGCTAAGATAGGGATTTTGGATTCCTTTACTCTAGTCTCCTTGATCTCCCTATTCATCTCTGCTTCCGGCTCTACAAGTTATGGCCTCTGCACACTGCGCGCGATGAGCGATATCCAATGGGAGCTTCACTCTCCCAGGGGGCTTCCGGAATACCTTAGCTCCCATTGGATATCGCTCATCGCGCGCGATGTGCAGATTTTTCTATTGGTGCTTGCACAGTCACGTGACAATTGAACATAAATATAATAACGAGAGATCTGCTGTATTATTTCAATCGATACATATTTTATTTTATTCTTTCGTGTAAAATAAACAAACGAACGCCTAGTTCTAGTCGATGACTTTACTGGGTTTTCATGTGACCCCTTGACCTTGTCTGATTTACCCGTTCAAATAGCCTCCACCTAAATTCCACGCATACATCTACACCGTTACGTACTGAACCGCCAACCGGCGCAGCGCCACGACGAAAACAACCTGTTACATTGTTGACTGCCTAGCTTCACTGGCACTGCGTCCGATCTCTTTGTCTCCAGCCAACGGCAGCCATCCGGCAGTTTCTTTCGAGCGCGCGATAGATAAACATCTCTCTTCATTTCGGCTGGTTCCGGTAAGTAAAGATGTTTCAATCAAAAATTCGAAAATATCACCGTTCAGAAGCCCCATCAATTAAAATATCGCGGAACACATTTTAGACGCAATTGACTATTCAAGGGGATTCCACTTTGATCAAAATTCGCGGCAAATAGTTCGATACGTTTATGCATGTTACATGCGTTGGAAGAATGTTCAGTTTGAAATTAATGGACTTTTATGGTGTTGAAGTTTGTTGAAATAACACGAACGATCTTTTTTCTTCATTTCTTTTTCATTATTATCCGAAATCTTTTTTGAAGGTTACATTGTAGATCTCCAACAACAATGTCAAAAAAACCGTTAGGACGATTCACGTAACGCAATATGCAAAAGAAAGGCAATTCAAGAGCATTATTTCCATTATCTTACCACGTTGCAACCAACGACATCGTCGTTGGTTTTTTTTTCATTAAAAGGCAATAAAATTCAACAAAAAGCTTGAACTGAATACACACGTGAAATCCAACGTTTCGCGTTAAGGTTCGGTTCATTTGTTTCTGATCGGAATTCGAAAACGCCGGAAGTTCACGAAATTTCGGCCGGGCATTCCGTCTATACTTTTTCCGTGGACAATACGCAAACTTAAGTTGTGAAATCTCAGTCATACGAGGATTGTTATCATCGTACTAATAAAATTAATATTCCGTGCTCCGTGCATTCAGCGCAATGCCATTGTTTGAGAGGAACGGTAAGCCTATGCGGTTTCACTTGATCAATATCGAAGGTGAGCTACTTGCCGAATTAACGATAGCGGTAAGGCTTCACCTTCGTACCGTCGCTTTGTCCCCATAGTGGAATCCGGAATGGCCAATGGCTGCTTATCTTTCAGAGCGAAGGTGGCTGCGTAACGGATGACCACAACGCCATCATCAATTTCACAACTCTGGAGGCTTACGCTTTGCTCGGCGCACCGATACGAACAAAACTTTACGACGCGACGTTCATCAACGAGTGCGCAAAACAACGAAAGATCGCGACACCGGAGGATTACAGGTAAACGTAAAATGTACAACCCTCGAGTACGCCGCGTGCGCACATTTTCAACTTAGTCGCGCGTATGTCCGTAATAACTGCACAGCGAACAAAGGGCTCGGCATAAGTAACGCGAAACAAAATTTGTTTGCGTTTTTCTCCCAGAGTTGTACAAGTTCAGACCCTTGACGCTTTTTAGCGAATTCAAAAAGCTAATACTCATGAATTTTTCGTATCCAGTAATATCCGATAATCCATTTCGTATCCGATAATATCCCATGATCCATTTCGCATCCAACATCCGATGATACAAAGTGGATACTTGCGGCGCACGCCCCAATATCGACGTATCGAATTTCTAACGAGCACTGGGATAATTAGCAGTGGGAAGATCGTCGGCGAATGTGTTTTTTCCAACGTATCCGAAAGTTAAGCTCATCGAAATTGGTCGTGGCCTACTGTCCTATTCGCACGATAACGAGGCGTCGAATCAACGCGCAATAAATCCTCCTCGGTCGACAGATTGGACACACCGACCGGAGACGACGACTTTTACATGCACCACTTCCTGTACGGCACGTGCCGACACGCTCGGTAAGTATTTATCGAATCCAAAGTTGCGCTCTGTGCACGCAAACTGGACGAGTCGGTCTCGTAATCTCTCGACGGTATACAGGCACGAGGTGCAACGCGAGCCCGAGCGCCAGCGGGAGGAGGGGATTGTCCGATCGCACGACGCTAGAATCATGGACACACCAGCCGTTTCGGACGGGTCGCAAAAAGTTTTGAGTGCGTTTGACATGGAGGCGTACGCGGCCTCGTTGCCAGCTGGCGACTCAGCTGCGCGTCCGTGCGATATGGATCGCGAGCCGAAGACTGAACCGACGGACGCCGTCGACGAGATCGAAGGTGGGCAAAAACTCGCGGCGTAGAAGACTGCGTACTTTCGTACGCGGTCTTCGCTGCTGCTGATACATGTGCGGATGAGAAAGAGGCAGTTCTTGTGCTACAGTCCGCGTGACAAAGCCGTCGTACGAAAAGGCTGTGACGTGAGCTGTAAAATGGCGTAAGCTCTTTGTATCGGTCTGATGCAAAACTGAATTTTTCATTTTTATCAACGCTTATAGGATGTGCGGCGATCAGAAAAATATTTGAGAAACGGCACGCTTTTAAATAGTTTGAGTCGAAGTTTTGCCGGGATGATGAAGTGCGTATATCTTCTATTAACATATCAGCCGTTCCGTTACAAGAGTATACTATTCATCGAGGCATTAGATGCGGAAGATTATAAATGCTCGTTGACAGGTGATGATGCGGTTACAGTTTATTTAAGGGTGCTGGAATGTTGAGATACTACGACGACCTGAAGAAGTGTTAAACGTTCAGATACAGTTATTGTAGATACTAACAAATGCTTGCAACAATTCAAGTTGAAGAAAACGTTGCCGTGCGACGACGCCGAGTTGTTGGTTCTTTCGTATGCAGGCCCGAACGGTGGACCTTGTTACTCCTTTTCGATTGTCTGAAACGAAGAACCATGCTTTTGAACAAACGATACTGTCGTATCTGAGAATTAACGGAGCCATTCTAATTATGGGAAAATTCACTCAACCGGAAGTTAAAATAGAGTCGTTTTGTGACTAGGACCTCTTTTTCAAAAGGCTTATGCAATTTTTCGAAAAATAATAAAAGCTCCGTTAGTTCGTGGGTATAAAAAGATATTTAATCGGATGAAACTTGGTTTTTTTGTTTCAGATAATTCAAAGAGGAGTACCGAGTCACGCCTTTTCGCACTCTGATAAAGGGCCAGCGGCTCGGCGTCCACGCACAGTGATCCTGCTGATAACCTTTCAATTGTCATAATAATCTGTACTCTACATGCAGTGCAAAACCGCAACATAAGCGAATGTTAAGGGAAGGGTAGGCGTCAGCGTGAAAAAAAACCACTTTTTTGCGATTTTTTTTCATCCATATGGATAGAGTAAATTTATTGAAACCTTTTGTACATTGACAACAACAAAAAATCGATTTTTCAAAGGGGGGGAACACCCCTACCCTCCCCTTAAGTTTTCACGCTCACATCTGAAAATTCAATACTTCTTCGGGTCATTCCAGTATCCCAATCACTGAAATATTCCCGTCGTGTCGCTCCACTTATGTTTCGCCTCGAAGGTATTCCGGCAACGACTTTTCGCTTGTTTTTCCTCGTCATTGGCTGTTCGCCCTCCGGCCAATCTCCGATGTTTTCACGTGAATGCACGTCGACGCGTTGAGTCGCAATGTCGAAGAAAAAAAATCGACGTCAAATACGTCGATTCGGAGGCGATTGATTTCCTTGAAGGTTTCCAAACAGACGTTGCCGTTTATCCGTGAACTATAAAATAACGCGAAGTGTGCGAATTCGAAGGAAAAGTACCCACCCTTTGCGTCGAAATTAACGCATCGTTGCTTTTACAGACCGCGCGATAGAGGACGATGGTTCGGATACGAACGGCGACGTCTCTTCGAGACGTTGGTACGACGATATAAGTTGCTCGTGGAAGGTGCAGGGCGTGACGAACGCGGAGCAAGGATGCTGTGATGAGACAAGCATCGAGACGGCTGGCACAGACACGAGGACGCCTGCGCAGTCGCCGGTCGTAAGCATAATACCGGAGGCGCGAATGCTCGCGCCCGGTACATCGGGCTCGCCGCCTACAACGTGGAAAAATGACGACTGGGTCTCGACAACGAACGCGGCCGGTTCCGGTTCCCAGATGACCGCGGAATCAATGGATAGGGAGACGGAAACGCCGGCTACCGATAGTCGTTTGGAAATGGCCCGTATGCCGAACGACGGAGGAGAGTCCACGACAGCGGAATCTAACTACAGAATCTCGAGGGAACCTCGAGAGCGAAGCGACGCGAGCGGAGACCAGCCGGCACAGCGCAGGCGCAAAACATCGGAAAACACAGAAGTCGTCGGCGATCGTGAACGCCCGTCGCGTACCGTAGGAGCACGAGGAGCGAGAAGGGGCCACAGAATATTGCCGGTATGTCGTGAACCGCGACGAAAGAACGATGCGTCCATACCTTCGACGATTACGTCCGCGGAGGCGGCGACTGCGTCGCACGACATCCCGTCCACGATCTTGAGCGAGATTGAGATCATATCCGACGGGAATTCGCATCGAAACGTACGTGATAACTCGCAGGTCGCGGGACCCAGCGGCGTTCGTAACACGCGGGGAGGCCACAATGGAAACACGCGAGGATCGAACACAGGCAGCGATCGCGTGAGAAACGTTGCTCATCCCTCGTATCTCACCGATCGCGCGATCAAAGTTGAGGAGCCGCAACCCCGACGTCGCACATCCGTAAAGTGAGCACGACTGTCGCTTTTTCTTTTTGCCCAACTGCCAGATCGGCTTGAGGAGGTACGATCGTCACTGCGATTTGTAATTTTTGTATGATTTTGGCGAATACTTTTTGCGCCTATTGCCAACATTATTTGAGCTACTTCGACCCCGTTTAGTTTTTTCGCAACAAAACTGCAGTCGGGCACTTCGAGTTACCGACGCACGTCGTCTTGTCGGAGACGGTCAACCGGAAGTGCGGTGAGCGTGGGTTTTCTGCTCGCGTATCCAACTAAACTCGGTGAAAAACTGAAATTCGATCGATTAGATATAATAGATATTGTGAAAAGTAAGAAAATCAATCTTCGTCGTGTAGTTGAAGCACTACGGTGCAAGAAAGTTTCAATTTCCGGTTAGAAATTGTCAGAACGACGAAATCGCAGGCACATACTTGGCAACGTCGGGAGTAACAGCTGATGCGCTTGGCGAACATAAGTCAGCTTTGTTTTCGAAATTAGGTCGAACAGAAGTCGCCACAAAATATGCAAACAATTTATGGAGTTTTATCGTTTATCGCGTATCAATAATATGTATAATTATATTCTGCTTATCGTGTCAGTTCCGTTGAGGTAATTCAAGCCTATTTTATTACGTTAATATTATTACGAAGGTTACTACCGAGTACTACGTTGACAATCTAATTTTTCAGAGTTTATTTCTTCACGTGCCATAGATTCATCATTTACCGCAACATTTGGCACACTATAATCGATAATACGAATAATCAACGTAAGTAAACATCGATCAGAGCAGCGGTGGGTAAAATAAATTTAGACTCTTTTTTTTCACCCCGGGGAGGTGATCGTACCTCCTTAAGGGATTAGACTATTGCAATGACTCGAAAATTACGGTTATTAAAAAAAATTGAAGGAATAAGTAAGACCATTGAGAAATCGTTTGAACGTTTACTTGTATGTACATTAACAAAGTCGTGTACCAAATTTCATAAAAAATATTCATTATCAAAGAAGTTAAAAACAATTTCTTGAAGGATGTTTAAACGTAAGAGGCTCAATGGTGTACTTGGTTTTGGTCACCCTGTTGATCGGAAAAAAATGACTTTTTTCACCTTAAAATAGATAATATTTATTTTTCCCCATCTCCGTTTTATCGGAGATGAGAACGATCTCCAATGTATAGCAGATAACAACGAATTTCAAACGAAAAACACCCCTATTTTCGACGGTACGTTTCACCCCTTAAAAATCAAGTTCCGCAGATGAAAAAAAAAGAAATACGTGTCGCCTATTTTTGCCCATTCTACGAACATGCGAAATTTAATCGAAATCGAAGAGTTCGACCTCGCGGACTTGTAAGACTTGACCGAGCTTTTTTTGGTGTAGCGTTTCAATCATCAAAAGAAATGCTTGCGCTTCGTTGTTGATTTTTCGAGGAAAAATTATATTATTGTCAATAACAAATGGAAAAAGAAGGTAAAAAAGAAAAACATCGGTCAAGACTAAGGTACTATTACACTGAAGAAGTGTACCAAATTTCAAGTTAATCCGCTCATTAGATGTCGAGAAATCGTGTACACCGTTTTGCAAAAAAAAATATTCCGAGAAAAACGCGTTTGAAGCCATACGAGGAGTTCTATCGTTGTAATTATAAGTTTACTTTCAATCTGTGATTCCCGTGCCACGTGTCGGACCTTCTTCAATTTAAGTTGCCTCAAACGACGAACGATTGGTAAAAACTTTCACCGTAGCCTAACCCCTAGAAAAGAATTGGAACGATTAGTTCCAAGCTATTTGCAATGATATTCCGCTGGCCCTGTTCGGTGATACCAACCTGTTCTTTCAGAAGTACTCGCTACAGGAAGTGGAGAATCGACCTCAAAAAAAGGACGGATACAAAGAATCCCGGTCCTAGTCGGTAAGTCGAGTATCTCGCGACCATTCTTGTTCAATTTTCTAAGGTGGAATTAAGGCGTTACCCCCACTTGTAGCGCAAAAAAAGTCCTTTTTCATGCATTTTTTTAAAGAAAACTACAAAACTTTTTTAATCAATCAATATACCATCTTAAAGAACACATCTTGAAGAACTTTCATTTTTTATTGAAAAATATTACATTGTTTAGTGGCAAATGGCCGTCAATGAAATAATGTTTTTATAAACACGGTTTGCGGTGACCAACATTGCGGCGAAGTGGATCATCTGAAAAAAAAATTCGGATGGATTTAGTCAAATATAAGTATAAACTAGTCTTTAATCGAAGGATTTTAAAAAATATTCATTTTTCACAAAATGGCGGACAGTCAAAGTTAATGGTTCGATTTTAACGAAAAAAAACGGCCGTTTTTTGGCTATAAAACGGCCATTTTTTTCGAGAAAAAAAATCGAACGATTAAAGACTACATTTTTATGTATTAAATAAGCCTGCAAAATTTCAAGATCGGTTCATTAGTGTTCGAGTAATCTTGGTCACCGACTTCAGAAATGCCATTTTGAGAAAAACGCGTTTAAAGTTTCAATTTCAGTTCTTCAATTCACGGATTCTTCTCTTTCAACGCTCATATCTCAGTCAATTTTGTTCGGATCGACTTGAAATTTTCAGGACATATTCTCAGATACTTATACTTCAAAAAAATGCAATAAAAACGATTTTTTCAAATTCGCAAGTGGGGGTAACCCCTTAAGGAAGTTTATCTGGTACCGAGTTAGTCAAAAGAAAAATTATTGCGACTATCGTAGTCCGTTCAATAAGTTTGGCAACAATGTGCTGGAAATTTTTCACTCGCGTCCATGGTTCATCGTCGATCTCTTTTTCGACCACGGAAGAAAATTCAAAAAAGAAAGCGTTTTTTCTGGAAAGGCAAACAAAATCAATTTTCGAAAATCAAATTTTTTCTCAATCAATCTCGAAATCAATTTTTCATGTGTTATTATTTCGTATCCTTTTTTTATAACCACAATGATTTTATTTGCCATTAATTTATTTGATTTTATTCTTTAAGCCGATTTAGTCATTACATTTCCAGTCACTTCTGTATAATTTGCTGTAGAAGTGTAGTGCACATTGCGTCGTTCGGAAAGTATTAGTGTTGATTTAAAAAAGCGCGCGGTTGCGACGTTGCCATCATAATATGCGACTGGAGTAATATGGAGGTTAACCTCCAAAAAAATCAGCATTTTTTCGAGACAAATTAATTTATTCTGAAGTTCACAAGTATCTAATGGATTTTAGAAAGCTGTCCAAACGTTCTTTAGATATTTTTTTATCCGTTATAAAAGTTTCTTTCGAAACTGTTTGTCAATGCTTGCAAATTTCACGTTTATAGACGGGAAAAACACGACAATCCATGAGAGACGATGTTAATTTGGAAAAATTTTATTTATCAATTGCTCACAAACAAGGTGTCCGGAGAGTTTGAAATTTGAACAGGTGACTTTTTAGATACTCACAAGTGAACTCGATTTTTCAAATCAATATCCGCTTGTTAATTCGATCATCGGATCAACTTCCTTAAAGCCATTGAACGGTGTAGTTCGTTGAGAGCAGAGATTTCGCATACGGAACGTTGTTTTCCATATAACATTTTTTCGTCTTATATTTTCTATCGAGTCTTCCGCGCTTCCGTTGTCTCTTCGGTAAACGACTGAATTGCCGATATGTGACGATCGAACGATGCGAGATATCATTTAACGAGCCTTAAATTTGCCTTGCAGTCGAAAAGCGTTTGGGGCTACTGAGAGGAGAATGATGTTGAGCTACCTGGTAACGAACAAGTCTATCTGGAGAGCGAAAGGACTCGTGATATGGCAGAAAATGATCAACGGGGGGGTGAGTACCGCAACCCCGTTTCTTTTTCTCACGTTTGAATTATTTTCCCCATACTTTTCTTAAAATGCAAAAAGCTTCTCTGATTTTATTCCAGTTTCTGACTGACCGAACACCGCAGTCGCTTCAGAATCATTTTCGAAAATTCATATTGCCGCACATTGAAGACGCCACGTGGCTGGAAAGCGCGGAGATGGAGAAATTTTTGGCACTCAGAACTGGTAATAATCGTAGGTGAAAAAAATTGCCGCGCCGCTGGATACGTACGTTTTGTTTTTCGACGTACGATTTTTTTATTTTTCGTCCATACACATGTAAATACAGACACATTCTGTCTCACACAGAGAGAGAGAGAGAGAGAGAGAGAGAGAGAGAGAGAACTTCGCCATCACTTTTCAACGTAGCCATTTTTTGCGTTTTTCATGCTCGCTCAAAGTCGCGTTTATTTTTTTTAGCGAAGCAGCAGCAGTATTTCCTTAGGCTTACTAAAAAGCGCAAGCCTCAGCTTTAGTTTGATTTTTTTTTAGTTTTTCTGCAGAGTTATCCACCTTTTTCTACAGCAATGCACATTTTGGAAAATAACCCTCCTGATACTTTTATTCAATCGACACTAAGTTCATTAAGTTATAAAATTAGTATAACTTGCGTATCTTTGACTAGAAATGGTAACTAAAAGAAATCACAAACATTTCATTAAAAAGTCGAGTCTCTTTCAAATGAAAAACCCATGATTATCGAGACAAGTCGTTGTTTCAGAATTTACGTTACTGTACAAAAGGTTGAATAACTTTGCGAGAAAGAAAGACTCTGTGAGAATGTTGCCAAAGAAAGCCATATCATATTCAATATCATCGAGTCCGTCAGTGCAAATATAGTCGTAAGAGTTGAAAGAAAAAAAGAAACTGCAAATGACAGTTGGTACTTTGACGTTTTAAATGCCGCTGGTGCGGTTGCGTTATGTTTTCTTGGTCGGGATACATTTTTCGTTCTGATCGATAATTCGAAGAATTATCTCGAACTTTCGGACGGCTCTGCATGCGTGTATAAATGTTTCCGCGAGACGGCGAGTAGAATTTCTACAATGACGAATGAAAGCCTGCGTGACTGTGTAAAGGAGTGCGCGCCGGGGAATTCGACGTTAAAAAAAAATAATTTAACCGCTTGCCCTCGCAGCCCCATCGAGCCTGACGATTTTATCAAAATATGTTTGTATTTGGTTATAAAAATGTGGAAACCGCACAACGAATAAATTAGTGTTGATACCGAATTGTCGATTTTACGCACTTCATACACGATGTCCAATTCATCGCGGATATTAGAATTAAGAAACGGGACACTCGATCCGTAAGCGAGTCTCGCCTATCTCTGTCTCCCGAATAATTGCATACGAACGATTACCGTAATCGACGTCAAGCCTTTCCCAGGGACACGCTGGACCTGCCGCATCTGAGAAAATCATTTTTCTACTGCCAGCCTCATCGTCGCAGGAATCTAATCTCAATTTGTTTCGAGTTGTCGCGCGGTTCAATCGCGAGATTGTCTACGTTGGAAAACTTTCCGTCGCTGAAGTATCCTTGGGTTTCTGGAAATTTGGTAACCGGCGCGACAGCCAAGTTTTTCGTAAAATTGTGTCTAGGATTTCGATGTGTTTTGGGTTCTTACTCACTGCCGATAGGGTGAAGAAAAAAATCAGAAAACTGCTCGGAAGACTAATATCTCTCTAACTCAAAAAATATATGTTTGGTGAAAAGAAAGTGTTCTTTATTTGACCCTAATCTGGCTAGTCTGCAAAACCTGGAAAAGTCGGGAAATTTCTGGGTCAATAATGCGCGACAACCCTGCTTAGTCACTGGGATTAAAAGAATATTCTTTTTTATTCGAAAATCGGTTGATAAGTTTTCGAGAATTCGCCGGGACAAGGTCGAAAAAAGTAGTTAAAGTAGTAAAGTTATGTTTTTTTTTCTAAAATATTGATACTTAGATGGAAAGTTGTCAACTTTCCGCAGTAGAATTACGGGCGAGTTTTGAATAAAAAACTCAAACGTGCAGAAAGTTTGCTTTTTCTGGCAGTCGTAAAATCGTGACGAAACGCAATCCTCGACCCCCCCGCCCCCTCGAGGTACGCAGATCGTAACGCCTGATCGACCCCCGCCCTCCAGCCCAGATTGCGTTACGTCATTTGTGTACGGCTGTCGCTAGCTAACGACAAGGAAAACTGTCGCTACCGGCGGATTGCCGTCTAGATGCCGATCTAGTAATTTCAAAAATTCGATTTTTTGCATTTTCTGATAGTTCGATAAAAATATAAAACATCATACAGAAACTTATATAGAAAACTACATTTCATATAAAATCTTATATAGAAAATTACATTTTCTTATAGAGAATGTATCTCGAAAATATTCATTTGAAATTCGTAGAAGTTGGGGCGCGGCAGGTAGTCATCTCGTCGACCGTTGTGTCCATTGTATACCGGCTTGGGGAATTTCCCTATCCCTTGGGGAGAAGGAGTGGGCACAGCATAGGCCAATACGTAGTTCCAGCGTCTTAAAAAATCCGACTTGCATTAGTTCCAGATCGTGCCACTAGCAGCTCTCCTGACGATCACGACTCAAATAATTATAATAGTCCAAACATAACGCATGCGCACAAATAATAAAAGAATTTGATTTCGATGCGTCTTTGTGCTCCGCTTTGAGGCTCATTTTTACTATTATTGTGTTTTGTAATACTGAGGAAATCTTCACGAAATTGTTTTCTTCAAAGCCCAAGGGAGAATCATTTTCAATATTGCTCCCAATCACTCGTCGTTAGGGTTAGCCATTAGTTTCTTTTTTCATGCACGTAGTTCATGAGAAACGTAACCTTTACGCTTCATTCTCCCTGGAGTAACAAGCAGAAAATGGAGCATAATTTATAAGTTGTTTTTCGTGCAAATACAACTGCAATTTTTTGACAAGTTCCTTTTTTTCTCCAGTGCAGTTGCATTTACAAGCCACATAAGGCGTAATATTGTTTGCATAGGGCAATTTTTTTCAAACTTTCTTTCGTATCGGTGAAAAAAATAAATCAACTGAATACCCTTTTCTGAAACATATTTCCAATCCACGACAGTCAAGGCTACATTTGTGTTGTGTTTTTATTGTCTTAGTTGGTTCGCCGCTTAATTTCATTAATTATTAGTTGCTATTATGAGTTTGCAACAATGAGAAAGACAGGGAAATGGGAGAAGTAGATGCAACAGTTAGGTCCCCCGCCACGAATGTGCTGTCAACAGCAACCGAGAGCACGAGGCTAGTAGGCGGAGCTAATCGATCGGACACATACGATCGCAGCGCCTCCTTATTTGCTGCGTTTTTGCGGACGTTTCGTAAGCACTGTGTGTCTACTACTTACCTCTAGTCTCCCTGGTTTGAGGCTACACTTTGACCGGCCACATTGAAATATCGCTGCGCCATCTCTGGGACGTGAAAATCGTTAATTCCTTGTTAGTTTAAAATCGGCGTGTAGTTTCAAATAGTTGTTAGTTTCTATTGGGCTGAAATTTTGCAGACCTTCTTTTTGGCGTTACTAGTGTCTTATATTATCAAAAAGTCTAAAAAATGTCAGCTGAATCAAGCGTAGCAGATATTCAGAACATCGAAAATCGTATAAAAATAGAATATATTCAGCCATGGTCGTCGCTGAATTCGAATTTTTCATCGGTGCTTGCAACCTTAAGCCTTATATCGAAATATCACCAATGAAAAATTATAATTCGATCGCTTGGAATACTCGCAACCTTTTTGTATGGCAAGTTCGAAAAAAAAAACGATAAAATCTTTTTTCTCTAGCTATATATGTTACGATTCTATATACACATGTGACTGGTTGATGATTATTTATAAATGAGCGTAATCAAAACGATGTAAGAATTGCTTCTAGAGATCACTTCTAAAAGTCATCCATACATTTTTCAGTACTTTTACGATATAGTGAGAATAAATATCAAATCCATTAACCGAACAAAATTTATTTTTATTTATTCGCCCTTTTACTATGCGCGCGTCGTGTAAATGTTCTTTTCAAGTGCGCATGCGCCGCGCAGCGCTTTCTTCGGCACTGTACGTTTAAGAAACGATCGTTCGCTCGCAATCGGTGCAATTTGACCGTTGCGTTTTGGGGCAAGAATGGATTAGACGCATCCGATTGAAGAATTGGAGGACAGAACATAAATGACGTTTTCACTGCATCACACATTTTAATTTATCCCAATGTGTTTAACAGCTCGACAAGTGAAAAGTATTCTCACTTTTTCAGTCGCTTTACCAATACCTTCGGATTCGACGATAATTGTTTTTCTATTCATTCGTACCACCGATAATCCCTCAATCGAAGAAATAAAGGCTTGTGCGGTACGCCGTTCTCTCGAACCTTGAGATACATTCGTCAAACGTCATTTTTCCTGCTTTTCCCATCACGAGCGAGCGACTTTTCAATATTCGTTATCGTTGCTCCCCGTATAACAGTTACTAACACCACTACTGGTATCGAGCACGTGCATTGTTATATTTATATCGGCGAGTTTTTGAATCCGAACGCAGCGTAGTCGTCAGCTTGCTTAGCCGCGTAATTGGGGTAACCCGGATGGTGCGGCAGCATCACTGGTCTGTTCACAGTTACTTTCCACGATGACTTCTTCGTCCAATCCTACAAAAGATACCGACCTTGCGTTATCGACTGAGTAACGTACGAAAGCTTTTCATCAGCGTGATGCATCATTCGAATTAAGGGAGCTTTCCAGTGTGAAATTTTCAAAAAATCGATTTTTTTTTTTTGCTTTATCGAATAGTATACACTCTTCCGAATATTCCCTGAAATTTTCATGCCGAAATTCAGATTATTTCGGTTACTGTACAGCATTTCTTGGAAGAAGGCAACGGAGCGCTACAGCTACAGCGAAACTTTGAACGCGTTTTTCTCGAAACAGCATTTTTCAAAACGGTGTCCAACTTGGAGGGCAGAGTTTTAAAGCTATCGAGTTGAATTTTTTACACAATATTCTTAACGTCATTGTTTATCGTGCTATGGAAGCTTTTTTTTTTTTTGACAGCTTCCTATTTTTTTGTAAAAAAAAACTGCCAAAAAAAATGCTAAAATCGATACTTTTTGTTCAAACCGGCGCCATTTTTGCAAAAAAGAAAAAAAAAAAGCCTCCATAGCACGAAAGCCAATTATATACCGATCAATAATCTTTTTGTGTTTTTTGTTTCAGATCAAAATTGTGACCCCCAACGTGGACACCCCATCCAAGTGCATTTTCTGCAACAATTGTTTCATCATTTTTATAGATATTAATTAATAAATAAATCGATCTTTAAAAAATTGTTTTGTATTCTTCAATACCCAATTAATATACAAAAAAAAACCAGACCGATTAGATTATTTTTTCTTTAAAAAAAAAAAATCGCAAAAACAGCGATTTTTCGGGCTGTCACACTGGAAAGCTTCCTCAAATGGCGAAGTTTGCATCGTTGGAATGCAACGCATGTCAATTCTTCTTCTATCGCACGCGTTCTTTCGTCCGCCGATTTAGGATACGAAAATCACTCAAACTGTTTTTTCTTATCATCTTGAGAGATCCACGATGTTAAGGCCTTAGGCCACAGTAACGGGTATAAAATCATGTGCAAATTTAACCATTTTTTTCTCCACGAAAAAGTGATTCGCTCGTAAAACTAATTACACATCTATTTAGTATGAATATCAAGCTGTTCGAAAATGTATAAATATTTTTTTCTCTATGTACAAAATGGCGACTTGGTAAAAAAAATGATTTTCTACTTCTAGTACATTAAACAAAAGCTTGTTTTTCGCTTTGATCGATTTTACTAGTCAGCTGTTACTAGTAGTTTACTAGTTTACGAGTTCGTACGTTAGGAACGTGGAACGCTTGCAAAAAATAAAGACGTAATTGGGATTGCGTACAAGCACAGTCGGCTACGAGTTCGTTCGTGTGTGTTAGTGGGATTTTATGTGGACGATTAGATATCGCTATTTTACACGAAGAGTTGAAAATTTTGGGGATATTTTTTTCAAGTTGAATCATGATGCATGTTTGCAAAATTTCCGAGCTCTAAGTGATCGGAATTTTGCATCTCACAGAAAGTCAAGCTGAATGAAAGCTCGTAGTAATTGGCTGAACGTGTGTGCACGGATGAAAGGGTCGATAAGTTTGAACATTTTCCGAATGCTGTGTGTTTAGTGAGTAGGTGGTACGTATACTTACCCCGGAGTTGTATTTGAAATGGTACCATATGAAGCAGACACCGACGAAACCTATCACCGTTTTGCCAATTATGTGACGAACGAGACCTGCCCCTATCTCTCCCTAAGACATAAAACGTTTGAAAAAATAATGCACATCGCTCGTTACCCGAGAGATAAAACAATTGAAAAGAAGGCAAATCGCTCGTTTCAACACAAGTCGTGGATAATAAACATGCTTAAATGTGAACCTGTGATTACAGCGATAGACCTGCTGGTAAAACTTTTAACTGTTAATTCGTCAATTAGATGCCTCGTCGTCTAATTAACGAATTAACTTGAATTTTGGTATAATTATTCAGTGTAATAGTAGTTCAGTCTTGACCGTCGTTTTTCTCCTTAACATTCATTTTTTCATTACTTATTAACACTAATTATGTCATTTTTTCTTGAAAAAGCGATTAAAAAAAAAATTTCGATTGAAGATTGGCACACGATAAAAACAAAGCTTGGTCAAGTATTAGCCAATATTATCTGTTTTAAGGAAAAACTCGCTTTTCCTTTTGCTTCGGATCAACCGGGTGACCAAAATCAAGTACACCGACGTGCGCCTTCGAACGCAAAGGGCCTTCATGAAATAACTTTATAACTTCTTGTGTTATTAATATTTTTAACTTAATAACTAATATTTTCAACTTAATAATTAATATTTTAACTGAATAATTAATATTTTTAACTTAATAATTAATATTTTAACTGAACAATTGATATTTTTAACTGAATAATTGATATTTTTAACTTAATAATTAATATGTTAACTTAATAATTAATATTTCAACTCAACAATTAATATTTTTAACTTGATAATCGATATTAATATTCACAACTTTATAACTTAATTTATTAGTAATACTTTTTTAATGCAATTCGCTACACAACTTTGTACATAAAAGTAAATGTCCAACCGAATTTTCAACCATCTAACTTATTCCCTCAAAATGAATTTCTTTCAATAACCCCGGCTTGCGGGTTGCCGCAGTAGCCTAACCTCTCAACGGATCTCGAAAATATTTTCTTCGTTCTCTCCATTTGTAAGCATTATACCCCGTACTACAATTATCCATTTGCATCTGTTCATTATTTTCTCCCTTAACAGATATATGCTCGGAAGAAGGCATTTTTTTCGAAACTTTACGTTCCAGCTAGCAGAAAAATTCTGCCCATTGGATTTTCAACTCGATCGTTTATATGTACAAAGCGACCGAAGTTCGTTTCCCATAAATCTATGGTCGAACGGAACGCATGCATTTTCCAGCAATTTTGACAGGAGCGTATCCCAAAGTTGAGTCCCTTCGAGGGGTTAATCGTAAATTCGAATCCTATTGACCTTACTCGGTACAGTCGAACCTCGATGTAAGGAATCTCTAGGGAAGTTCACTATACCGAGTTTTCCTTACATCGAGGTTCTGTCATATCGATCGTTCCTTAAAATGTTTTAAAGTAACATATTTTAGTACTATAAATATAGGCATATTTTTAAAGCAAGGTTTGGATTAAAGCGATTTTTTAAAGAAAGGTTTGGATTAAAGCGATTTTTACAAGCAATTAGGGCATCATTTATATTATTATGTCATTGTATCAAGGTTTTGGGTGTCTTTTGGAAGGGAATGAACAAATCTTTATCGTATCAAGGATTTCGTTATATCGAGGATTTCGTTACATCGAGAATTTCGTTATATCGAGGATTTCTTTATATCGAGGATTCCGTTATGGCCAGGATTTCGATGTATCGAAGACTTTGTTATGTCGAGGTTCGTTGAATCGAGGATTTCGTTATATCAAGGATTTTGTTCTATCGAGGATTTCGTTATATCGAGGATTTCGATAAATCGAAGACTTCGTTATGTCGAGGTTCGTTAAATCGAAGATTTCGTTATGACGAGGTTCGTTGCATCGAGGATATTGTTACGACGAGGTTCGTTGAATCGAGGTTTCGTTGAATCGAGGTTGGACTATGTATCGAAAACTTGGACGGGTGAAAACCTCTAGTGACTAGGCATAATTACCAGCGGGCCTCGGAGTCCATTCTCCACTACGTCCAATGGCGCTCTGTAAAATCTTCTCAAGGGATTGTAACGCTCGCGATAATAATTTTCTGGAACGAGAGGCTCTTCGGGTGCGAGTATTTGGTCCTTGAGCCACTGAGCGCGCCAGGCTCTTTCCATGTCGCTCATACCCTGAAGACGCTCTCTCTCGCTGGTCATACGACCGGCGATGGCCATGGGTTTGACCCCGCCGCACTCCTGTGGTGGATTGTATTCCGACGTCATCCTGAAGCGATCGGTCTACCTGTCGGTGAGATTAACGTTCTTACCAAAAACTCCGATCGTACGTTTAACCTAAAAAAAACGTTTCGCCCACTATTTCGTGAAAGCAACGTGTGAGGATTTTGACTTTTTTACTTTTTTTTAATCAAAGAGACGAGGCTTGAAATGAAGTAGACTAAGAACGGAAGGTGATCGATTGTCACGACGTTTATTTATTCGGAAACGCGAGGTTACGTAGCGTTACGTCACACGAACGTTCACAGCGCCATTTGCGACGGAACTTTGTAGGTTGGGGGGAGAAACCACGCGCGTCAAAGCACGATCGTTTTTTTAACCCTTATTATTTATACGTTTGGAGTATTGTTAACAAATTCATAAAAATGTATTTTCACCGTCTCGGCTGTCGATAAGCCGTACACGAGATGTTCATGAACGTCGCTTCTTTAATAGTTCATTCGAGGGCAAAATTTGACGACCGGAAACGACGAGATTGAAATATCTCGTCTAACGCAGGAACACATTTTCGGGCAAACCTATAAATTCCTTTAATGGACGAAGACAATCGTGGATCCTTCGTATCATCGAGGCATGCCTCGTTACATCAACGCGTCGACGTTTGTGCTGATTTTACTTATCGCCTCCGGCGTAGTCGACGGGTTTGGCAGACCCAGAAGCCACAAGCCCCACCGGAAGTCTTCGGCCACCGCGACAGAGTGCAATTCGTTCGCTGGAACCTCACGAGAGTCGTCAACTGAGAGACCAAACGAACTCACCACCATGGATTACGATCCTTATTATCATTGCAGCCTCGTTGGTTTTGGTGTTGTTCAAAAAATTCCGTACGGAATATCCACTTATGCCAATAGGCCCGTCGATGTTAGCTTTTCCTCGGCTTGCGTGAGATGCGGAATTTGTCTCGCCATCGCCGAAAGGGTTCGTACGTTTGGAGATAAAAGTGTTTCCATTAAAGAGGAACAGATAACGTTACTCGAACGTTTCGAACGATGGGAAGATTTGATAGTTTTTATTGCAATTTCGATTATTTCAATATTCAAGGTTAGGGAAAAATTTGAGATAGTAAAAAATATATTGAATATTGGTAATTATCCTATTAGAAATTGCTGTTATGGTGTTTGTATCACGATGATCATAATGGAGTGATGGTTTACAGATAAATCAAACACTCATAGTTGTACACGACTCGATGTTACCAAATCAGTGGCTCCAGGACGACGAGGCTGATCTCCTCTTCAGAGTTGTCTGTAGCGACCAATTTAGACAGTAAACAAAAACAACCTAAATGTGCAACTAATACATTATTGGAAACTGGTTTTTTTTTTTTCAAACAAAGGAATAAAATACATGGTTAAAAGAACTTTTCGGCTTTATTAGGTACACATTGAAGAATGTAAAAAAAAAATTGTCAAAAGAATACAAAATGGCGGCGCACGAGTTAACATAAATGAGAACAACTGTGGGAAATATACATTTAGTCTCTTTTTTGACCCTGAAGAACAAGTCGTACCGCCTTAAGTTGCCTCAAGCGACTATCCATTTTTCAAATTTTTCACAGTAGCCCAACCCCTTAAATAAAATTTGCTCACAAATATACAAAACCGCATATATATTTGGGGGCAAAAAAAAGATTTTTACACGAAATTTTGGACGCAAGCTTTCGGGGATGATCTTATATAACGACCATACTTCACAGTTACGCTCTAAGAGAAATCGATGGTGAAAGATACATAGGTGACAGTATACCCGGAGCTATTCTCGTCGCTACAACAGCCGACGGTCTTTGGGAAACGAAGTGAGATAATAATTAACATCTATTGCGAAATTATTCAATTGATCGAGTTGTTCATTGCAGATAGAATGCTTTTTAGGTAATTCTTTATATAAGTGACTTTTCCGAAAAGTGAGTTTGTGTGGATTGAACCCAAAAAAACTTGAAAAACCCAAACAAACCCAACGAACTGAACGATTTTTTATAAACACTTTTCCGAAAAGAGAATTTGTTTCGGTTTGTTTGGGTTCAACCCAGCTTGGTTTGGGTTTGTTTAGACTCAACCCAAAAAATTCATTTTTCGGGAAAGTCACGTAAGTAAAGAACTACCAAAAATGAGTTTGTTTGGGTTTTCTTTGGGTTCAACCCAAACGAACTAATCAACCCAAACGGACGAAAAATTCGTTTGCTTGAACCCAAACGACTCATTTTTGGTAATTTTTTAGACAAGTGACTTTTCCGAAAAATTCGTTTGGGGTAAACGCGAACAAACCCAAACAAACTAAAAATTCGTTTGATTGGGTTTTCTTTGGGTTCAACCCAAACGAATTAATTAACACAAACGGACTAAAAATTAGTTCGTTTAGGTTGAACCCAAACGAACCTAAACAAACTAGTTTTTCGGAATAGTAACTCATCTAAAAAATTACCACAAATTAGTTTGATTGGGTTGCCTTTTCCGAAAAAATTGTTGAAAACTCTTTTCCGAAAAAATTTGTTGAAAACAAACTCAAACGAACGAATTTTTCGGAAAAGTAACTCATCTAAAAAATTACCACAAATGAGTTTGATTGGGTTGACTTTTCCGAAAAAATTGTTGAAACGTCTTTTCCAAAAAAGCTGGTTGAAAACAAACTCAAACAAACAAATTTTTCGGAAAAGTCACTTATCTAAAAAATTACCAAAAATAAGTTTGTTTGGGTTGACTTTTCCGAAAAATTACTTATCTAAAAAATACCAAAAATGAGTTGGTTTGGGTTGACCTTTCCGAAAAATCAGTTTGTTTTGGTTAAACCCAAACAAACGGAAACAAACTAAGTTTTGAGAAAAGTTACTTATCTAAAAAATACCAAAAATGAGTATGTTTGGGGTGAACCCGACCAAACTTATTTTTCGGAAAACTCATTTATCTGGATAATAGTTTGGAGTGACTTTTCCGAAAATTTACTTTGTTTGGGTTGAACCCGAACAAACCCAAACAAACTCATTTTTCAGAGAAGTCAAACAAACTCATTTTCCAGAAAAGTTACTAATCTAAAAAATACCAAAAATGAGCTTGTTCGGGGTGAACCCAAACAAACTCATTTTTCGGAAAACTCATTTATCTAGATAATACAAATACAAATCTAGATAATACGAAACTCATTTATCTAGATAATACAACTCATTTATCTAGATAATACAAATAATACTTTATCTAGATAATACAAATAATACAAAACTCATTTAATAGATAACACAATATTATCTAGATAATACATATATCTAGATAATACTAGATAATACAATACAGATAATACAATACAAAAACTCATTTATCTAGATAATACATTTATCTAGATAATCTAGATAATACATTTATCTATATAATCTAGATAATACAATATTATCTAGATAATACAAATCTAGATAATACAATATTATCTAGATAACACAAATCTAGATAATACAATATTATCTAGATAATAAAAATCTAGATAATACAATATTATCTAGATAATACAAATCTAGATAATATCTAGATAATACAACAATTATCTAGATAATACAAATCTAGATGATATCTAGATAATACAATACATAATATCTCATTTATCTAGATAACACAAACAAATGAGGTTGTTTGGGTTCAACCCAAAACATTTTTTTTGGAAAATCCACTTATCTAAAAAATTAGCAAAAATGAGTTTGTTTGAATTTGTTTGGGTTGAACCCGAACGAACAAACTCAAACAAATTCATTTTTCGAAAAAGGCTGTCACTTATTCAAAGAACGACCCTTTTTCGATCAATGCACCGCCCCCCTTTCTTATTCAAGCATGAGAAAGAAATGCTACAATATAATGGACGAGGTGGGCGCTCGAGATTTGTACAAACACTGGCGAGACTGGTACGAGAAATCCACCGGTGAACTGGCCGATTTTCTGTGCCGCGCCGAGTCCGGCGGACTTCGCGATTGTCGCAGCATCGACGGTGACGGAAAGAAGCTCGATATTTGTCAAAATATGTATCACGCTGGCGTCAAGCTCACGGCGAAATTTGGCTGAAGATTTTTGTCAAGCGAGAATCTTTTATTGCAACATTTTTCAATTTTTGCACTCTTTTGTATATGCACTTGTAAACGATTTTTGCGAATTACGATAATTGTCGACAGGTTTTGTATTCCTAGCACCTGAAGCCTCTGTATTTGCTTTCTGTGGGATTACACAATGCCGTTATACATTTTTGCAGTTATAACTTTTATGATGTGAATAAATGTCGTTATTGCGCATTATTGTGCAGTTGTAACTAATATAATATGGATAAATATCACGCAGTTATAGCTAATATAATATGTAATCAACATAATATATGGCAAATAAAAAAATTCATTTATACACACGTGGATTTACATATAGTCACATCACACATTTTAATCTTACAGCTGATTTATCTCGAAAAATATTGCTCCGATCAAGTATTGAGTGTAGTAGAACTTTTAAGGTTCAAGGGAGGACGTGGACAATTTTTTTTTTTCAAAATTCAAAATGGTCACGTTAGCATGGCCGACATGTTTTTAAGAGATGGAAACATGGCTTTTTTTCACGTTTCACCAAAACGTCACGTTTCATGGAAAAGTCACTTTTTAACCAAAAAACGTCAATTTTTTCACGAAAAAAGTCATTTTTCACCAAAAATCCACTCTTTGCCAAAAAAGTCACTCTTTTCACCAAAAAGTCACTTTTTTCACCACAAAGTCACTCTTTTAACTATAAAGTCACTCTTTCAACCATAAAGCCACTTTTTTCACCAAAAAAGTCACCCTTTTCACCAAAAAGTCACTCTTGTCACCAAAAAATTACTCTTGTTATCAAAAAGTCACTTTTTTTTACCAAAAAAGTCACTTTTTTACCAAAAAAGTCACCCTTTTCACCAAAAAAGTCACTCTTCACCGAAAAAAGTCACTCTTTTCAGCAAAAAAGTCACTCTTTTCAGCAAAAAAGTCACTCTTTTCAACAAAAAAGTCACTCTTAACCAAAAAGTCACTCTTTTAACCATAAACTCACTTTTTTCACCAAAAAAGTCACTCTTTTCACCAAAAAGTCACTCTTGTCACCAAAAAGTTACTCCTTTAACCATAAAGCCACTTTTTTCACCAAAAAGTCACTCTTTTCACCAAAAAGTCACTCTTGTCACCAAAAAGTCACTCTTGTTATCAAAAAGTCACTTTTTTCACCAAAAAAATCACCCTTTTCACCAAAAAAGTCACTTTTCACCAAAAAAGTCACTTTTCACCAAAAAAGTCACTTTTCACCAAAAAAGTCACTCTTTTCAGCAAAAAAGTCACTCTTTTCACCAAAAAAGTCACTCTTAACGATAAAGTCACTTTTTTCACCAAAAAAGTCACTCTTTTCACCGAAAAGTCACTTTTTTCACCAAAAAGTCACTCCTTTAACCATAAAGTCACTTTTTCACAAAAAAAGTCACTTTTTTCACCAAAAAGTCACTCCTTTAACCATAAAGTCACTCTTTTCACCAAGAAGTCACTCTTGTCACTAGAAAGTCACTCTTGTCACCAAAAAGTCACTCTTTTCACCAAAAAGTCACTCTTTTCACCATAAAGTACCTTTTTTCACCAAAAAAAGTCACCTTTTTTTACCTAAAAGTCATTCTTTCACCAAAAAAAGTCACTCTTCACCAAAACTCACTCTTTTCACCTAAAAGTCACTCTTGTCACCAAAAAGTCGCTCTTTTCACCATAAAGTCACCTTTTTCACAAAAAAAAAGTCACTTTTTTACCAAAAAGTCGCTTTTTTTTACCAAAAAGTCACTCTTTTCACCAAAAAAGTCACTTTTTTTTACCTAAAACGTCACCTTTTCGCCAAAAAAGTCATGTTTCCGTTTTGCAGTGTTTTATTGCTCTTTAAGGTCATCCCTAGCTCATGATATTGTAGGTTGTTGATTTTGTTTTTGTATGCTCTACATTAGAGGCCGATATAATAAGGGGTTACCCTTTGAGAAAAGTCAAAAGCTTAACAAAAATCTGAGGCTACCAAAATGGCGTCATTTACAGACTGTTTAAATGTTGTCTAATTCGTTTGCCTAAAATCAATAACTATAGCTGTTTTCGAGTAACTAACTTCCAGTGACTCATCCGGTATATAAATATGCACCCTATGTGACTTGTGTGTACGCAACAATAATATTAACATTGTATATTGTTATAATAAAATTTTAAAATATTATAACAATATATCAGTATAATAAAACTATATAATATGTTTATATTAATATATTTTCGTAATTAAACTATATTATATTTTGATATTAATGTATTATTATAATAAAATTATAGAATGATAGAATTATATAATTATATAATTACCATAACAACGTATCATCGAATACAAAGAAGTTCGTATTATTTCCTCAAATAAAAACGTTCGTTTTCACATGAGAAATAATACACATCGAAGAGTGCATCAAAGGGGTATATTATTGATAGGATATTGGTAGTGAAAATTCGGCAAAATAATTACCAGGAAAAAATTCAAATTTTATCCGTTAATTAATTTCGGAACGGGAAAATTCGGTGTCGATCGTCGTTGAAATTTGCCTCAGTGAGCCCTTTCCTCCGCAAGGACAATTGCTGAAAGGTTTCCCCGTGCACGCGTCCAATATTGATGAGCGAATTATATTTTCTTCCACGATCGATCGCAACATCGTTGGCACGACGAGGAATCGTCTTCGAATTATACTCTAGGCTCATTTTCATCGACCTCGTTAAATTATCGTCTACTTTTCGGAGTCCAAAAAATCGCCGGCTCATGCGATTTTGGACGCTGAAACGTTTGTCCCAGATTCGCTCGAACAGACCGAGGCAGAAGGAGGTGACGATGCCGATTATGAGAATTATGAAAGCCGAGTATACGTCGGCAATTCGGGCACTGTGAAAAGTCGTCAATGCCTGACACTGCGGCATGTCGGGCAACATTTTCTCACGGATCCTGTCGATAACGCCGCGTTCTTTCATCCTCAAAACACTGAAAAAAACGATTTTTTCAATGTTATTTAAAAAAAAAAATTTTTTTCCAAAAATTTTTTTAAAAAAATTTTTTTTTGAAAATTTTTTTTTCAAAAATTTTTTTTCAAAATTTTTTTTCCAAAATTTTTTTTTTCAAAAATTTTTTTTCAAAAAATACAAAATAAAAAATTCGGATTTTCTATTTTTTCCATATTGCCGATTTTAATTTGACTTTCTCTCGTTCAGATCTAACGTTTGCAATCTTTCGTATTTCGGTTCGAATTAAGGGTGTTTTAAATTTTTTTCTGGAAGATTATGAGCCCTTTGCTGATCGTCCTGTGCAGTTTGGACACGATCTGCCGTACCGTTTTGTTTTTAGAGAAAAATTTGGAAAATCAACGTATTTCATGGGCTCGTTACTAGACCCGCCAAAAAAAAAAAAATTCTCCGATTCGGGCTCTCAACCCTCAAAATATTATTCGATAATATAACAAAGAAGCTCGTGAAAGGAGCCACCTGTTGGTTGATTCTAACAGGTGACTCATGAGGGTTTGTTTTATTCTCCATTTGATTTACACATGATAAATTTATGTTTTCTTCTCCAATGCAAACCATTTTCGATGGATACAATAAGTTGTCTGGAGCAATCAGTGGGATTATTATATATAGTAGACGGATTTATAACCTCCAATTTAAGCCTCTGTAATATAACTACCATTTTCGTCTCCAAATTAATTATAGACGTATCTAATTTTAATTATATCAATTAACTATAAACGTGTACAAAAATTAATCGTCTATATTTTTTCAATGTATTTCGGATTTCAATGTATTAAGTGTAGCAACTTTTACATGAATATCTATAGTGTAAGCCTATCAGAAAAAAATCATGAAAATAGCCTTCAAGCGTCTAAAGTGAGCCCCACCAAAGACCCCAATAAATGCGCAGTTGGTAACAGTCAATCTGCCCCATGCATAAGCCTAGCCCGCTGATCCCATAACGACCTCCAGGAAAAACGATGCTGCATAATAGAAAAAGAGATAAACCGTTTTTCGAGCGTTGATGGGTGAATTCATTGGTGAAATCTCGGGGCCCTGGAATATTTACGCTCACGCTACAACTTTCGAGCGGCAGGCCTCTCGGCTGAAAGTAGTTGAGAGCTCAAGGTTAACGG
Organism: Ophion costatus; assembly: GCA_951751655.1. NCBI lineage: Eukaryota > Metazoa > Arthropoda > Insecta > Hymenoptera > Ichneumonidae > Ophion > Ophion costatus. Next base: position 2,790,276 of record OX632356.1, read on the forward strand.
AATGCGCATTAGAAATTTTCGAGCGTACGGGCGAAGTCATTCGGAATACGAGTATATTCATCTGATTCTTAAGAAGGTTCAATGAAAAGCATTCGTTGATGACGCACGATGATTGCTATTGAGATGATTGGCGTAGAATATCCAGAAGTCGAATATCCATAAGTACGAATATCCATAAGTCGAATATCCATAAGTACGAATATCCATAAGTGCTAATATCCATAAGTGAATATCCATAAGTTAATATCCATAAGTGAATATCCATAAATTAATATCCATAAGTTAATATCCATAAATTAATATCCATAAGTTAATATCCATAAGTGAATATCCACAAATTAATATCCATAAGTTAATATCCATAAGCTAATATCCATAAGTGAATATCCATAAGTTAATATCCATCAGTGAGTATCCATAAGTGAATATCCATAAGCTAATATCCATAAGTGAATATCCATAAGTGAATATCCATAAGCTAATATCCATAAGCTAATATCCATAAGTGAATATCCATAAGTTTATATCCATAAGTGAATATCCATAAGTTAATATCCATAAGTTAATATCCATAAGTTAATATCCATAAGTTAATATCCATAAGTTAATATCCATAAGTGAATATCCCTAAATTAATATTCATAAGTTAATATCCATAAGTTAATATCCATAAGTTAATATCCATAAGTTAATATCCATAAGTTAATATACATAAATTAATATCCATAAGTCGAATATCCAGAAGTCGAATATCCATAAGTTAATATCCATAAGTTAATATCCATAAGTGAATATCCATAAGTCGAATATCCATAAGTCGAATATCCGTAAGTGAATATCCATAAGTGAATATTCATAAGTCGAATATCCACAAGTGAGTATAAAGTAAAAATGAGTGCCAGACATGGCGGGAGGTAGACGAAAAGTGAGTATAGAGGGTGAGTATAGAGTAAAAATGAGCTGGCAATAGACAAACATAGTGAGTATTGAAGGTAAGTATAGAGTAGAAATGAGACAACAACAGTATAAATAGACCGTCGATTCTCAGTCAGAAATCAGTCTGCTTCCAAACTTTCGAGAGTTCACTTTTTCCAAACTCGACAAACAAACCCAACAAACCCGAACAAACGAAGTGCAAATTCGACTTATGGATATTCGACTTATGAATATTCATACTTATGGATATTCGACCAATGGATGTTCGAGTTATGGATGTTCGACTTATGGATATCGTACTTGTGGATATTCGTATTTATGGATATTCGTACTTATAGATATTCGACTTATGGATATTCGACTCGAAAGCTTGCAAAAATGGAAAATCCCGTTACTAACAATGAGCTACTTTCCGGTAGTGTCTGCAAAAACTTCCAAACAACATTGACCTTGAGAAGTCGATAAAACATTGTTTTGAGGTTAAGAACGTAGTTGTTCGGAGAAATCACCAAGGAAACGAACTAATAATTAATCATTTGTCATTTCGACGTTGGATCTCGGTTGTTTTTGCTCTTGAGCCATTGTGGGTTCTCATTAGCGTAGGCACGTTGTTGACTAGCTCGCGTTAGTCCGTGCAGGTTCGCTCGTAACACATTATACCTATTTACCTTTTATGTTGATCGAATGATTCAAGTTCAACTGTGTTGTCAATGACGGTCTCATTGGTTCTTGCGTCAGCAACACGAGATACTTTAAGGGGGGCAATCCCTTCAAACGCCTCAAAATCAGTGACTTTTCATGATTTTTTCAAAAAGTGATTAAATAATCGCATCGTTCTCAAATTTTGACATTATTTTTTTTACCACTTTCGAGTGTTAGATTTTTGTTTCTTTTTCAAACAACACAATATGGTGAGGCTGCAAGGTATCCTTTTGGGCGTCTTTTGAAAAACTGCTTATCTCATAACAAAAATACAATCATCTCACGGGTGGACGGAGGATTTTTTAATACGATGAATATTTTTTTACATGCGAAAAATAAGCAACTCTTTTTAGCGAAATAATAATAATTTTTCGCACATCCGCCATTTTGTGGAAAATCAAGATTAGCCTGAGCCTTTCGTTCACTCGGAGGCTAGTGCTATTAACTAATGAACTCTAAAAATTTTTGATCACACATTGAAAAAAATGCCGGTACGAAAGTAAATAAATCAGCTGTAAAAAAAATGATAAAAAAGGCCGTTTGGTCTCTTAATTGAACCTAACCCCTTAACTTTCGAACAAAACTTTCGTCTGTCCTTTTTCGAGAGTAAAAATTATCTCGTATAATAAGACGGCTGATGCAAGGTCATATTCACCTGAGATTTATGATTTTCGCATATGGACTCGCCTTCTCCATGGGCAAAGCGACGATCGTAAAGGTTTGGTGAACTTCGATTTCTTTGATCGCACATCTCTCTTGAATCAATGATGTCCCGAGGGCACGTCTCGCCAGTGTGGCACTCACGAAGAATCCGTAACCGCCTCTCACCGCTTTTTGAAGACCGAGCGTCGTGTCCAGACGAGATTCTCGGCCGTTGAACGCTTTTATGTACAACTGACGAAGATCACTATCATTGGCGTTCTGGAAAGAAAGATTTTCGAAAAAAAAATGCATACGGTCGATCCAAAGTGACATCCACAGCAACGGGTATAAAATCGTGTACGAATTTAACAATTTTTTTTCGCATGAGAAAGTGATTCACTCATAACATTAAGGGGTTACCCCCACTTGCGATTTTGAAAAAATCGATTTTTTTTATTGCATTTTTTTGAAGCATAAGTATCTGAGAATATGTCCTGAAAATTTCAAGTCGATCCGAACAAAATTGACTGAGATATGAGCGTTGAAAGAGACGAATCCGTGAATTGAAGAACTGAAATTGAAACTTTAAACGCGTTTTTCTCAAAATGGCATTTCTGAAGTCGGTGACCAAGATTACTCGAACACTAATGAACCGATCTTCTTGAAATTTTGCAGGCTTATTTAATACATAAAAATGTAGTCTTTAATCGTTCGATTTTTTTTTTCGAAAAAAATGGCCGTTTTATAGCCAAAAAACGGCCGTTTTTTTTCGTTAAAATCGAACCATTAACTTTGACTGTCCGCCATTTTGTGAAACATGAATATTTTTTTAAATCCTTCGATTAAAGACTAGTTTATACTTATATTTGACTAAATCCATCCGCATTTTTTTTTCGGATGATCCACTTCGCCGCAATGTTGGTCACCGCAAACCGTGTATATAAAAACATTATTTCATTGACGGCCATTTGCCACTAAACAATGTAATATTTTTCAATAAAAAAATTACTGAAAGTTCTTCACGATGTGTTCTTTAAGATGGTATATTGATCGATTAAAAAAGTTTTGTAGTTTTCTTTAAAAAAAATTCATGAAAAAGGCCTTTTTTGCGCTACAAGTGGGGGTAACGCGTTAATTACATATCTATTTTATGAATATCAAGCTGTTGAATTTTTTTATTCACTCGATTTACTTCAAATTTAAAAGTTACGTTCCTAATTGCATTTCGCAGAGAAGTACGTACGGAATTTCTGATTAATCGAAAACTTTTCAATTTATGGGTAGCTGATGAGCAGTCACAACGAAATTTTTTACTGAAAATTCTTAAGGGGGCAGGCCACTTTGAAAATTTCAAATTTTCAATTTGAAAATTTCACTCGAAAAAATCGACGATGACGAGCAGTCTGAAGGGATTTTGTACGGTGCAGGAATTGCCGATTGAGTTTAGCTAAGAGTTTTTCATAGTACAAACTTCAAACGCGTTTTTCGCGAAACAACGTTTACAAAATCTAGCTCCATCGTATCTCTGAAACTAATGAACCGATTCTCTTGAAATTTCAACCACATATTGTAAACACGATTCGCAACAAGGTGACCCTCGATGGTTTTAAAATTTTGATTTTTGCTCTTTTTTTTTACGAAAAACTAAAAAAACGCGTTTTTTTTAACATTTTTCGTTTTTCATCTGACATTTTTTTATTTTTGGACACAACTATCCTCTCCGAATTCGTACGAAACGTCCCGACATGCGAAAACCCGACTGAAAAAACGAGTTTCGACCCTTGTCGCAATTGCCAGGGCATTGGCTTCGATTTTCAAGGACGCCCAACGTCTGCGATCGTAATTTCATAAAACGTATACAACTGGCAATTAACACCACCAGCCTGGAGCCCAACGACCGAATGTCCGAATGTTCCGAGAATGCTGCGCTAAGTGCTTAATAAAATATATTGATTTTCGTTGTCAGCAGTCCGACAATTTTCATAGTGCATCTCCGGCGCTTTCGATGAAGAAGATGAAAGATTAATTCGCAAAGTTGCTTATAACATATTATTGTAGGTATAGATCATGTAAAAAGACGATAGACGACGATTTGCAAATAACTCACGGTTTTTACGAAAGAAATGTTTATTTTATCCAAAACATTATCTATAAATCGATCCACCTAGTTCGACCTCTCGTTTTCTTCGGATGATTTTTTTTATTCGTCTCTAATCAACTTTTCTTCGCTGATTTTTTATCAAGACAGCCTCTGCTTTTATTTTTTATTACCTTTCCTAATTGTCACTATTATTTTTAGGTTTCAATGGCTATCAATAATTTATATTGAGTTTATACATATATATATAATCATATTTTTATTCAAGTACATTATATTTATATTTAGTTTTGCAGAAAACTGATTTTTTATGAAGATAGCCTCTGCTTTTATTTTTTATGACTTTTCCTCATTGTCACTATTATTTTTAGGTCTCAATGGCTATCAATAATTTATATTGAGTTTATATATATATATATATATATATATATATATATATATATATACATATAGATAAACATATTTTTATTCAAGTAAATTATATTTATATTTAGTTTTGCAGAAAACTTTTGAAACTTGTGCAAATAAAACTCGATTTGTTATATATATATTATAATAATTTCAATTATTATCAATATGATATTGCGCGCGGATCAATAATGAAAAAATATTATTTTTGATTCCCTCTTATTTATTAATTAGACGGCGAAACCCTTATTTTCTTTCTTGTTTGCTTGATTCATTTTTTGACATATCGTTTACTTGTTGCAATAGCGACGGATTCTCTAGTTAATAATATTTTTTCTCTTAACAAATGTTATGCATAAATTATATGAAAAATAGCACAATGACTATTTGGCACTTTTTTATTCATTAAAGGCTAGGCTACTTTGAAAAATTTTAAACTGTAGTCACTTGAGGCAAATCGAAGAGAAAAATTTGCTTAACATTTTTTTATTTTTTTTCGTTCGTTATTGACTATCATTATGTAATTTTTTGTTGAAAAATGGAAAAGAATCAAACTTTGTATTTTATCAGTTATTGACAATGATGTCATTTTTTTTTCTCGAAAAATGGGAAAATATTCAAACATTTTTATTCATTACTTATTGACGATTTCGACGTCATTTTGTCTCGAAAAATGGGGAATAATTTAAACATTTGGTTTCATTACTTATTGACAATGTTGATGACATTTATTCTCGAAAAATGGAAAAAACAATACATGTTTTAGTGCTTGAAATACGATTACAAAAAAACTCGGTGAAGTCTTAGCCAACATTATTTATTTTCAAGAAAAAAAAATCGTTTTCTTCTTTTTGGGTAAACCGGGTGGCAAAAATCAATATTGTTTATAACTTGTCAAATTATTAATATTTTTTAATGAAACTTGGCGCACAACTTTGTCAATGTACATTCAAATAAATGTCCAAAATATTTTCCATTCGTCTTACTCGATCCTTCAAGACTTTTTTTAATACCTCTGATTTTCGAGTCGCCACAAGAGCCCAACCCCTTAAGAGAATAAAGGAAAAACGAGTGCAAAAAAAATGAATTCAAGAAACGCAATTAATGAAAATTTATTTTCGTTCATTTCGATAAGAATACTTTCTCGAGAAAGTTGAAACAAAAAATCGAACTCTTCATTTTGTCCCACCGTACGAATCGTCTCCAACGCACTTTTTTCACCGTTCGGTGTTGAACGATTTCATACATAAAAAAATCGCCGTACGTCATTGGGACCAATTTTGTTGAGTCGATAAAAAAAAATTAAAAAACGCGACTGAGCGATACAAATTCGAAAATGCATATTGCATGTATGTAGATACGAGTGAATCACACCGGACGAAACCGTAACAATAGCGATCGCTCGAGCTGAAAATCGGGAAGAAGCAAAGAGGAAACATTTTTGCACACTGTTGCTTATGCAGATTTGACTCCCGTTGACAAAGCAAAGCGGACTGTAGGTGTGCAAAAGAAGGACGCGACTAAATAAACAATTAGAAATTCCTTCGTCCCGTTTCGTCCCAACGTGACGGAGAATCGAGAGGTGTATTATTTTATGAGACACTAAAAGATTGAGGGGGATAACAATAGTTTTCGCTTTTTTGGGATTTTTTTTGGAAGCATTAAGGGGTTACAAGGGTTTCGAAGCGAAAAAAGCATATTTTATCTATTAAAAAATACACAATGTGTGAATTATTTTATTCAAAATGTTAAGCACATAAAGGAGTAACATTTCTACAGTATTTAAAAAAAATTTCATCCAAATTTTGAGAAATTCAGCAAGTGGGATCTGGTTTTCGAAGACTGCTAAAAAAAGTGTCATGGTGGTCAGGATAACTCACGATAGCTTTATCTGTACTTAAGAAAGCAAATTTTTTCTGTTAGAAGATATATGAAGCTCGTGATTGAACGAAGGATTTTCAAAAATTTTGAAATTTCAATTTTTCGCATAGTTGTGTGCAAAATAGTTCAATTTTTGGTACAATTTGCACTACGTATAGCCTTGTAAAATTAGTTGCAATCGAAAAAAAAGCTTCGTTCGATCACTAGTCAATGTTATTTTGAAGCGTGCGAAATTTCAATAAGACCGGTGAGAAATCGTGTTCAACGACTTCGAAAATCGTGGTTTGAGAAAAATGCGATATACCTGCGTCGCTCCCGGCCGGTCTTTCCCAACGCGGGGAATTCCCAAAGGCTCTTCTCTCCCTCCTAGACATTTACTCCGATTGACTTAAAACTCTGGGAGAACATTCTAGACACATTGTCCTATTAAGGGAGCTTTCCAGTGTGAAATTTTCAAAACATCGATTTTTTTTTTTGCTTTATCGAATAGTATACACTCTTCCGAATATTCCCTGAAATTTTCATGCCGAAATTCAGATTATTTCGGTTACTGTACAGCATTTCTTGGAAGAAGGCAACGGAGCGCTACAGCTACAGCGAAACTTTGAACGCGTTTTTCTCGAAACAGCATTTTTCAAAACGGTGTCCAACTTGGAGGGCAGAGTTTTAAAGCTATCGAGTTGAATTTTTTACACAATATTCTTAACGTCATTGTTTATCGTGCTATGGAAGCTTTTTTTTTTTTGACATCTTCCTATTTTTTTGTAAAAAAAACTGCCAAAAAAAATGCTAAAATCGATACTTTTTGTTCAAACCGGCGGCATTTTTGCAAAAAAAAAAAAAGCCTCCATAGCACGAAAGCCAATTATATACCGATCAATAATCTTTTTGTGTTTTTTGTTTCAGATCAAAATTGTGACCCCCAACGTGGACACCACATCCAAGTGCATTTTCTGCAACAATTGTTTCATCATTTTTATAGATATTAATTAATAAATAAATCGATCTTTAAAAAATTGTTTTGTATTCTTCAATACCCAATTAATATACAAAAAAAAACCAGACCGATTAGATTATTTTTTCTTTAAAAAAAAAAATCGCGAAAAAAAGCGATTTTTCGGGCTGTCACACTGGAAAGCTTCCTTAAATTACAAAATATAAAAAAAAAACTAGTTTTCAAATTTTCAAACCCACGTAACCCCTTAAAACACACTATCTATGAATTGATTAGCCACACATTGATTAACATTTTTACAGTCCCTCAGAAACAAACCAAAACAAAAATAACGACGTCGAATCGACTTTACACCGTTCGGAAGACACTCATGCATAAAGAAAAGTTGGTTGACAGCTGTCATGATTTCACGTATTTTTTGCGATTTGTGCAAACGTTTTTTTTCGATTTTTCGTTCCTGTCTCTTGGGATTGCCTTAAAGGTCGCTAAAAATGCGTACAGTAAAATCAACAGACTCGAAGATATCCTTGAGTTCGATCTTTTTCGGGATCCAGGATCTTTAAAGACAAACGTTCCGTCGTCGCCTTCCGCAAAGTATGCACAGAAAATTAGTCGCTGGCCGAAGCGAAACGAACATTTTTCAAGTATGAGAAAAGACAACGAATCGCGTTTTCGTCTGTTTTTTTTTTTGACAGTGCGATAAAATGCATCAACAGTATCTTTCGAACGTGTCGAATCGAGAAAAGAAATAATCATACGAGGAAACGTGACGTCCAAGCGTCCCTGTGAAGACCGACGCGGAATGACGTTGACGTTTGCCTCGTTGGAATGCGACGAAAATGAATTCTTACTAATCACTCAGTGTTATTTTTTGTCGTTCCATGCTCCGAAAAACGCTCGAACGTTTCTACGTATTTTTATAAAAATTTACGTCTCCAAATTCAGCAACAAAAAAGTTTGGATAATAATAAAAATGAGGAAATAAAAAATGCCAAAGAAAACTTCGTTGCATCCTACGAAACTAGACTGGAGAGTCTTGTTTGGTCATTAGGGGGTTACCCCCACTTGCGATTTTGAAAAAATCGTTTTTTTTATTGCATTTCTTTGAAGTATAAGTATCTGAGAATATGTCCTGAAAATTTCAAGTCGATCCGAACAAAATTGACCGAGATATGAGCGTTGAAAGAGAAAAATCCGTTCTTCGTGTAAACTGAAATTGAAACTTTAAACGCGTTTTTCTCAAAATGGCATTTCTGAAGTCAGTGACCAAGATTTCTCGAACACTAATGAACCGATCTTCTTGAAATTTTGCAGGCTTATTTAATACATAAAAATGTAGTCTTTAATCGTACGATTTTTTTTTTCGAAAAAAAAGTGGCCGTTTTATAGCCAAAAAACGGCCGTTTTTTTTCGTTAAAATCGAACCATTAACTTTGACTGTCCGCCATTTTGTGAAAAATGAATATTTTTTAAAATCCTTCGATTAAAGACTAGTTTATACTTATATTTGACTAAATCCATCCGCATTTTTTTTTCGGATGATCCACTTCGCCGCAATGTTGGTCACCGCAAACCGTGTATATAAAAACATTATTTCATTGACGGCCATTTGCCACTAAACAATGTAATATTTTTCAATAAAAAAATTACTGAAAGTTCTCCAAGATGTGTTCTTTAGGATGGTATATTGATCGATTAAAAAAGTTTTGTAGTTTTCTTTAAAAAAATTCATGAAAAAGGCCTTTTTTTGCGCCACAAGTGGGGGTAACGCCTTAAAAGAAACCAGGGTTCAACCCTTCGGATGCCCCGTTACAAACCTCTGACTGCGTATGGGGTCGATCGGACCCCAGACGTTTTTGACATCCTTGTATTTCGGTGAAAATGCATTTTTTTTGTAGAAACGGTTTTTGTAGCCAACGATCCCTATTTTGTGGCCTAAAATTAATTTTTTTCGAAAAACAATAATGACGTGCCAAAGTGTTGAGGGATAAGTTGCAAGGTGTACTATTTCCGAGGGGCTGATGTGGAAGAGGTTTACGAAGAATAGTTACGACGTGCCGCGTAGGCAATAAGTCACAATCGAATTGCTAAAGAAGGATAAGAGATGACACGAGTGGGCAGGTAGGAGTGACAGGAAGGTGAATTAAAACGAGCGGAAAACATTGGTCATAACACAATCAGGGTATAATCAAGTGTTTCATTGAAATTTCTTCATTACAATACTCATTACGTTTTCCTTGACTTACGAGAACATATATCCTCTGTGTGCAAATATATTGATTAATTTTCGATTGCTCATCCAGTGAACTTTGTTGTGCGAGCTGTGGAAAGGAATGAGGAATCGAAATGCAAATTCCTTACGATGCATGACGGTGTCTTAATTTCAGAAATGCCGCGAACGACATTTGCATCGTTTCCTCGAGCAACGGACAGATATCTATAGATACAACGCGCGTGTATGTCGTATAGTGGAATTGAGATTTTGGAGTCTTTCGTATTTTTCATTCGAATTTTGAATACTATGCAACATCTCTTTTGCGAAGATTACGTGCAAAGGGTGTCTCAAAATGACCTGACAATTCAAATTGCGCGCCACTTTGTTTTGCGGTGAACACAGCGTACTAATCTTTGAGAACTGGAATGAGGAAGTATTGAGGTTAAACCGAGTCGAAATTTAGACCCTCCTTTAAACCTCCTTTCGATCCCAATTTGTCATTCAATGGAGGTTCAAGAGGTTCAAATGGAAATCTCAAAAACATGTATATCAGAACCTACTGAACCTCCAAAAGTGGCAGAAATTGGACTTTTCCACTCAAAGGAGGTTTAGTAGGTTCATCTGAACCTCCTTTAAACCCTAGTGAGCCTGATTTAATGCTTACGCAAACCTACAGACCCTCTTTTAAACCTCCTTTCGCCCTACTAACTCTCCTTTGACTCCTTTCACCGGTGGCTCGCAGAGCCTCCTAGCCCTCCTTTAAACCTCTTCTGACCCTACTAACCCTCCTTTAAGCCTACTTCAATATGCTGCCCTCCGCTCCCCCCCTTCTCTCCCATCCGCAGTTCACCGATATTCCAAAGGAGGGATAATTATAATTAAAAAATATTTTCAGTTACACGAAATAATTTATAGTTGTGACAATGTATGTATATGTTTCGAATTAATAAATCAATCTTATAATAAATAATCAAACATCATATTTTTAATTCACACATATAATTTATTTTTCAGATATAGCTTGACCCTACAGAACCTCCTTTGGATCCAATCTTTCATTTTCCTTCTGCTTTGGATTCAAAGGAGGTTCTGTAGGGTACAGATAGGACTTTAGGCCAAAACGAGGTTGTGTAGGTTCACGCAAGCCGAGCCCATAGGCCTAAAGGAGGCTCAGGAGGTTGAATAGAAGGTTCAGTAGGGCTAAAGGAGGGTCGCCAACGGTGCAAATTTCTCCATATAGGTTCAAGGGGAGTCAAAGGAGGGCGGCGGTCTGTGCGTTACAAAGGAAATAGGTTCTCGAGCATTCAAAGGAGGGTCTAAATTTCGACTCGGGAAGTTATGGAGAATAACGCGACCGAGCAACGCACGAAAATGGGAAAGTTCACTGCGAAAATGGTTGGAAGTTTTCAGAGACGTTTCGAAAAGTCATGCGGACTTTGGTCATCACAACGCACCGTCTCGCAACACTGTGGTGACTCGAATCACGAAATTTGAGGTTAGTGTTTCAATTCTGACCGCGAGTCACTTTTTGGCGCCTATTTTAGGTTGGAGGAGTGACGGGCCCGTACTTTTGCGAGAATGCTGCTGGAAATGAGGTTATCGTCAATGCCGTTCGTTATCGTGACACGATAACCAACTTTTCGTGGAATGAATTGAACGGCGTGGACTTGGAAGACATATTCTTTCAACAAGATGGCGCAACCTGCGATTTGACGACGTTGGACTCGATGCCAAAATGTTATGGACAATTTCGTCGAAAGAGTGAACGTTTGCAAACAGTGACGAGGCGGCCATTTATCGGATATTGTGTGTCACACATAACCTCCATGCTTGTATCTTATATTGAAATAAAAATATTCGTACTTTTCAAATAAATAATGCGTTTTATTAATAAATTTGTACGTCATTTTGAGACACTCTTTTGTGAATAAAAATATTCGTATACTTCAAAAGAATAATAGGTTATTAATAAATCAAAATGTCACGTTTCGAGACACCCTTGATAATTTCGTGCCATTTTAATTTATAAAATCGACATGTGTACCATCGTATAACGAAGAGCAGTTTCGGCGAATACGAAAAAAACGATGCCTCGTGTATTAATAAAATATATTGTTTCCTCATTGAATATCTGACACTCCTCGAAAATTGCAGCATGTCACCATACTCGGAAGATTCCGCTAATTCGACGAACCAGAAATTCGAGTTCTCGATCTTTCGAAAATGAAGCAATCGACACTTTTTCTCTTATTACGTAGGAGGATTTTTCATAAATCGTCATCGTTACAATTACAAATTACAAAATACAAAACGGGGGCAAGCTTGCAAATTTCAATGGATACGTCCTTGGCCACCTTTTTTTTTCTCTACTGCCTTTATGAAATATCTGTACGACGGGATGACGCGAAATTGCGAAACACAAATTTTTACGGAAACTTTTAACGAATTCACCAGGATAAGGGAGGGGTACGCTGCAGAGTTGCATTTGCATAAACTTTGTCGTTTTAATTACTTACAAATAATATGGTGTTCGTTGACATATATACGCGGTATGGAGTTTCAATCGAAGTCGATCTTCAAAGTATTCCATAGCTATTTCATTAACGCTGTCAGGAGGGCATATATTTATTTGTTCATGGCTGAACAATAACGAACAAATTTACCGTACAAGAAAATAAATCAACAAAAATGCGTGAATTTGGAAATTTTTTTGAAATGTAAAATAACTACTTTTGGAAATGGATTTCAACGTATTTTATTCTTCTATCAACGGAGAGTAATTTCCAATGTTATTTATTTTCAAAAATCCAAAATCGAATTGAAAAAAATTCAAGAATTGAAAAAAATGCAAAAATTGAATTGAAAAAATGCAAAAATTGAATTGAAAAAAATGCAAAAATTGAAAAAATTGAATCAAAAAAATTGAATTGAAAAAAATGCAAAAATTGAAAAAATTGAATTAGAAAAATGCAAAAATTGAAAAAGTTGAATTGAAAAAAATGCAAAAATTGAAAAAAATTGCAAAAAAATCACAAAATTGAAAAAATTGAATTGAAAAAAATGCAAAAATTGAAAAAATTGAATAAAAAAAAATTCAAAAATTGAAAAAAAAGCAAAAATTGAAAAAATGAAATCGAAAAAATTCAAAAATTGAAAAAATTGAATTGAAAAAAATTCAACAATTGAAAAAATTGTATTGAAAAAAATACAAAAATTGAAAAAATTGAATTGAAAGAAGTTCAAAAATTGAAATAATTGTATTGAAAAAAATCCGAAAATTGAAAAAATTGAATTGAAAAAAATAGAAAAAAAATTGAATTCATCCTCGACCAATGAATAAGGGATGAATTCAATTTCTTTCAATTCAATTTGATCAATATAAGAAAAAAAATTCAATTCAATTGTTTCAATTTAAAAAAAATTGTATCCCATCGTTAAGTCAAAGGCTGCGATAGAAATGCGAATGAAAAATGAACCGCACGGAGTATCGTAGAGCAACGAAATGAGGGTCGAATTCGCACAGATTGCCGCGTATATATTAATACGACCACTGCAACGTTCTGTACGGAGTATGGAAATGAATGCCTAGCCAAAATACCGGTAAAGATCGTGGCAGCGTCACGCGAGGGACTGCGTGATGTAGGAACGTATCGATGACCGCATCCGCGCTATTATCGAGATAAAGGCGAAGTAAGATATAAAGAAGAAAAAGCCTCACACGCATGTATTCGTCGTCAGCGTCGCTGTAGCCCAGCTTAAAGTTGTTGCGTAACACATCCTCGAGGGTTCGTATGCCGGTTGCTTGAACGGACAGTATCGACGTGATAAAACCGGCGTATGCGTTGTAGGTCACAAGAGCGAATATGAGGCTAGCGAGAAGCGCAGTTTTACCGGATATACTTGTCGGACTCCAGGGAGATCCTGAAACATTCGAACTCCGCTTCTAGTCGAATGTCGTTAAGGTGGTTCGAAAGAAAAAAATAAAAAATCGACTAACGTTTAACCACCAATTGGTGAGAAAGATATAGTAAAATTAAAAAGAAAGCAATACTTTATAATAAAACGATCTTTCGGTTACGCATTTATTTTTGTTAAATATTAATAAATAAAAATGTCTATTCTTGACGCGGTGATTCTTATTTTTAAACCTGAATCATAAAAGTACCTTTGATTTGAAATTTCTGTCATTCTTTTTCAAGCTATGTGTTATTCTCTATTTTTTTAATACAATTCGATGTTGACTGAATTGATCCTTTTGGTCCTAATATATTATGAAATCGATTCGTTGAATTACAATTCGATTCGACGCGATGAATCGATTTCATTCTAACAATCCGGCATCCCTGCCACCTACACATAATTGTGCCATGTTTTGACATTTGTCGAGTCGTTGACAGACGATGTTTGAATTCTTCTAAAGTGAGGTTATGTAGCGTTAGCAGCCGCTTAAAACATGAACTCACAAGTAAAGTCGATAACGATCAACCGGGTGTTCAATAACCAATGTCGATTGAAAGTATCTATGAAAATCATCATAAATTTTCATTCTAAAGGGTACCAAAATGAAAATACTTTTTCACGAGATTAAATTCCACGTATTTCAAACATCCGAAAGAAAAAAAAAAGAAAAATCGTTAAAACTGTCAGACTTCCGGTTTTTCCTCCGAACTACCTTAACCCCTTCGTTAGCATTGACGCAATGGTGCGTCAAATAAATCCGTGCCCAGTGCGGCATTGACGCAATAATGCGTCAACCTTTGCATCCCTATTTAACTTGCTCTGATTTGAAATCGGAGCCTCGCTCGGGGGTTTTTGGGCTCGCTGAATCCGAATTTGAAGTCAACATTTGGAAATTCAAAATGGCGGCGCCAATATGGCGGACAAAAATCAAAAACTTTACTCGATTTAGGTGAAAATTAGTACTCCGGGATTTTTGAGGTCGCTAATTACGAATCTGAACTTTAAATTTGAAAATTCAAAATGGCGGAGCGAAATTGAAAATTTCACTCGATTTCGATAAAAATCGGTACTCTGGTATTTTCGAGGTCGCTCATTACGAATCTGAACACAAAATTCAAAAATGTTTAATGGCGGACGAAAGTGCAAAAAACAGCTCGATTTGGATAAATTTTGGTACTCGGGGGTTTTCGGGGCGCTGAACACAAAATGGAGTAATTTTTCATAGTGAATTCAACAACATGTTCAACAACAATTAATAACATTTATCTGTCGAAAATTGAGTTTTCACTTCGAATGCTTGCCAATTGCCAAAAAGTGAATATTTTCAAAATTCCCCACGTATTTCCCTAGCCACCCTCGCGTACAGCGATTAAGGGAGCTTTCCAGTGTGAAATTTTCAAAAAATCGATTTTTTTTTTTTTGCTTTATCGAATAGTATACACTCTTCCGAATATTCCCTGAAATTTTCATGCCGAAATTCAGATTATTTCGGTTACTGTACAGCATTTCTTGGAAGAAGGCAACGGAGCGCTTTACCTAAAATTTTCTCACTTGAAACTTTGAACGCGTTTTTCTCGAAACAGCATTTTTCAAAACGGTGTCCAACTTGGAGGGCAGAGTTTTAAAGCTATCGAGTTGAATTTTTTACACAATATTCTTAACGTCATTGTTTATCGTGCTATGGAAGCTTTTTTTTTTTGACATCTTCCTATTTTTTTGTAAAAAAAACTGCCAAAAAAAATGCTAAAATCGATACTTTTTGTTCAAACCGGCGCCATTTTTGCAAAAAAAAAAAAAACCTCCATAGCACGAAAGCCAATTATATACCGATCAATAATCTTTTTGTGTTTTTTGTTTCAGATCAAAATTGTGACCCCCAACGTGGACACCACATCCAAGTGCATTTTCTGCAACAATTGTTTCATCATTTTTATAGATATTAATTAATAAATAAATCGATCTTTAAAAAATTGTTTTGTATTCTTCAATACCCAATTAATATACAAAAAAAACCAGACCGATTAGATTATTTTTTCTTAAAAAAAAAAAATCGCGAAAAACAGCGATTTTTCGGGCTGTCACACTGGAAAGCTCCCTTAATTCTGTTATTGCGATGTGGACTCTGTTTTGCCAACACTTGATGTAAAAATGTTAAAATGCCAAGTCCCTCGGCTTATTGCGCGTTATCTCGGGTGAAATAATAAAGGAATTCTCACCGTGTTTTATTTGCGAGTCCGATACGTCAAATGAAAACGGTCCTCTCGGATTAGCATACACGACGGAATACAATTAACCGTGCCAATATTACGCGTATTTGTATATAATAAAAAGCGTGACGTACCTTGCATGCATAAAATACTTATGCACCAAAGTGTTGCCTCGCCGAGGCCGGACCGCTTCATTTTGTCATCGGCCTGAAGAACATTTCGGGCTGCATAATTAATCGTACCGATCGCCGCGATAATGAGAAAATGCATGAGCGCGACGCACATGAGCATTCGGCTGTTGAACGGCTGGAGAAAAATGTCCCTCATCGTGCCGGATTCTGGAGGTCGAATGTAAATATTCCGTCTGAAATGTGCGCGATGACCGACGAACTCGAGTCAATATGTGCTCTTTTGCTAATAATAATAATGCTCACGAGGAGGCTGAAGACGTGTAGCTACATCGGAGTGTCGGATGATTGCTCTTCAGAATTTTCAGAATTCTATCGTCATTGATACAACCCCCTTAAGGGTTGAAATAAAAAATGATAAGAAAATTCGGAAAATTTCGTATTGTATTTTTGTATGGAGTATTTAAGAGGTCAAATTTTCCAGAATTTTATTATCATTTGCGATTTGGGACTCAACGTCCTTAAAAATTCATAAGGATCGGTTCCGTAGTTTCGAAGATTTTACCAACGAGCCGTCGAAAAACGTTGTTTCGAAAAAAACGTTTGTTTGGGTTACATAAATACATAAAAAAAAATTTCTGGATGTATTTCGAAAGTGTATTTGTTAAGGGGTTACCCCCACTTGCGATTTTGAAAAAATCGTTTTTTTTTATTGCATTTTTTTGAAGTATAAGTATCTGAGAATACGTCCTGAAAATTTCAAGTCGATTCGAACAAAATTGACTGAGATATCAGCGATGAAAGAGAAGAATCCGTGAATTGAAGAACTGAAATAGAAACTTTAAACGCGTTTTTCTCAAAATGGCATTTCTGAAGTCGGTGACCAAGATTACTCGAACACTAATGAACCGATCTTCTTGAAATTTTGCAGGCTTATTTAATACATAAAAATGTAGTCTTTAATCGTTCGATTTTTTTTTTCGAAAAAAAAATGGCCGTTTTATAGCCAAAAAACGGCCGTTTTTTTTCGTTAAAATCGAACCATTAACTTTGACTGTCCGCCATTTTGTGAAAAATGAATATTTTTTAAAATCCTTCGATTAAAGACTAGTTTATACTTATATTTGACTAAATCCATCCGCATTTTTTTTTCAGATGATCCACTTCGCCGCAATGTTGGTCACCGCAAACCGTGTATATAAAAACATTATTTCATTGACGGCCATTTGCCACTAAACAATGTAATATTTTTTAATAAAAAAATTACTGAAAGTTCTTCAAGATGTGTTCTTTAAGATGGTATATTGATCGATTAAAAAAGTTTTGTAGTTTTCTTTTAAAAAATTCATGAAAAAGGCCTTTTTTTGCGCTACAAGTGGGGGTAACGTCTTAAGTGTAACAACTCTTATATCAACATCTATGATATAAAGCTATCAAAAAAAAGATGCATGGAAATATACTTTTTTAGCGTCCAAAGTGATAAGACCCCTTAAATTGTCTCAAAACTACATTTTTCAATTTTTGGGCGAAATATTTCGAAAACTAATCCACCGATTCACTTCAAATTCAAACCACACGTAGTGTACACTGCTGTCTATTGAATACACTAGAATCAACTCGATAAAAGAATATTAAGGGGGGATTGTCTTTTTTTTCGCAAAATTTACCGCTTTTTGGGAATTTTTTTGTGAAGAAAGTATACAACGGAAAACTTGTGAAACTTGGCATATAGTTTTATTGATCTGTTTACTACATACAAAAAAATTTTTAAACAATTTCATCAAAAAATCCGCCTCCCACCCCCCTCGACGCGCGATGGTCCTTTTTTGATGGTGTGCACGATTTCTCAAAAACTATTCAACCGATTGCCTTCAAATTTGGACAGAATGCTCAGCTGACATCCTTTTATCGTTTGATGGAGCAAAAAAGCAATACGTTCAATAGTTTTTTATTTATAACAAAAAATCGATCAATTTTTTTCGAAAAATCGATACTTCAAGTTCAAAACGTCACCAAATCGTCAATTTTTTTTTTTCCCTTCATCGAACGATAGCTATATGTGTCTAAAGTAAAATGCTTTTTGGGTTTTTGTTGCAAGATGAACGTGAAGGCTGTAATCGTGCACACCATCAAAAAAGGACCATCGCGCGTCGAGGGGGGTGGGAGGCGGATTTTTTGATGAAATTGTTTAAAAAATTTTTTGTATGTAGTAAACAGATCAATAAAACTATATGCCAAGTTTCACAAGTTTTCCGTTGTATACTTTCTTCACAAAAAAATTCCCAAAAAGCGGTAAATTTTGCGAAACAAAAAGACAATCCCCCCTTAACTACTTTTAACACGCATCATAACTCACAATGATTGCATGAAAAATTCTTTTCTTTTCATTCTGCCAAAAAAAAAGTTCTCTCTCATCCTAGTGAGCGCCATGCTTAAAGATTATAATTTTTTTTCAACTTTTTTGTTTCCCGCCGTTCCCGTATAAAAAAAACACGTCGGCCATCTTACCGTCGCCATTTCGAATTTTGGAGCAAAAAGAAAATGTTTATCGTCCCCGTTTGAATCCTCAAAGATTTATAATACTCAATACCTGATGGGAGCACATCTGATGGGAGTATATTTCGAGATAAATCAGATGTAAGATTAAGATGGGACACCCGGTATATTGCATTAAGGGTCAAAAAGAAAATCGTATGAAAATACGAACGTGTAACGAATGAGGGGGTGCGTGAAGCTCATGTCCCGCTGGCGCTCGTCATTGATCGTGATGTAACCCAAACCTACGTCGACGTTGCCGTTGTACACGTCGCCGAGAAGATTGTTCCATACTTTGTTCGTCATTGTGCCCAACTTCTCGTACGGCACGAGTTCCATACTTAGGGATGATTTTTTTGGTTCATTGATTATCGATATTTCATCGCAGCACCTATTGATTCTCCGCTCATCAATGTACAGCCTGATCAATTAAGGGGTTAACCCCACTTGCGATTTTGAAAAAATCGATTTTTTTTTATTGCATTTTTTCGAAGTATAAGTATCTGAGAATATGTCCTGAAAATTTCAAGTCGATCCGAACAAAATTGACTGAGATATGAGCGTTGAAAGAGAAGAATCCGTGAATTGAAGAACTGAAATTGAAACTTTAAACGCGTTTTTCTCAAAATGGCATTTCTGAAGTCGGTGACCAAGATTACTCGAACACTAATGAACCGATCTTCTTGAAATTTTGCAGGCTTATTTAATACATAAAAATGTAGTCTTTAATCGTTCGATTTTTTTTTTCGAAAAAAAATGGCCGTTTTATAGCCAAAAAACGGCCGTTTTTTTCGTTAAAATCGAACCATTAACTTTGACTGTCCGCCATTTTGTGAAAAATGAATATTTTTTAAAATCCTTCGATTAAAGACTAGTTTATACTTATATTTGACTAAATCCATCCGCATTTTTTTTTTCAGATGATCCACTTCGCCGCAATGTTGGTCACCGCAAACCGTGTATATAAAAACATTATTTCATCGACGGCCATTTGCCACTGAACAATGTAATATTTTTCAATAAAAAAATTACTGAAAGTTCTTCAAGATGTGTTCTTTAAGATGGTATATCGATCGATTAAAAAAGTTTGGTAGTTTTCTTTAGAAAAATTCATGAAAAAGGCCTTTTTTTTTGCGCTACAAGTGGGGTTAACGCCTTAAACGAGGGTACCTGGCGTTTAAACTGCTGGCTAGGAAGTCTATGAAATCGTGCAACGGTTGGATTTCGGTTGTCTCCTCTTCGCTGTCCATTTCTTCGCTCATTTGGCCGTCATTGGTGCCGTTTAAAATTCCCACTACGATCGAACGTCTGTTGAAGTTGTTTCTCAGTTCGGTGCTCACCTGTGGTATCCACGTGACCGAAGGTAAACTACTACTCGTTCCAATATTGATTATAGAGTTGGGCCATGCTGATGAGGCTCAAGGCTCGATGGAAAATTGTATTTACGGGAAGTTTCAGTGACGCAGATCCTGGGTTCCATGATCCAAGAGGATCGACGACCAGACTCGAGTTTTCGGCAATTCGAATCTTATAAACGTGAACGAGATAAAAAGCCATTGTTCGCTTCTCGATTTTCGAATAATCAAGATTTCTCGTAACGTTTCCGGCAAAATTTCGTCCTGGCATCCTCGACAATTGTCTCCCGGCCAATTTGTTGCCGTAAATTTGCAATGCGTGACAAGTTCTAAAAAATGACGATTATCGTTGTGATTATAATAATCAATTAATATTACTACAGTAGTCTCAATGACTATATGTAAAATATATGTCAATATATTTCTCAATAATATATAATATGTGGTATTGCAATTGGACTATACAGTATTTGGAGAAATGGTTGAGAAATTTTTATCCTTTATTTTCGTATTTTTAATCGCGATCCTCGTCTCTTGATTTTACTTTGCAATTTTTTATTGTATTTCTTCTTTCTATTTTTAATTTTGCCGAGTTCCAGCACTGAAATAAATCTATGGTGTTTTCAACCATGTTTAACTATATTTTATATTTTTTTGAGGGCACGATAATATTTTATAGCCATAGTTACCGCCGAAAGTATAGTACTGCTTATTGATATTTCAGCAGTTGCGTCAATTATGCGCATTTGTTAACCGCAATCCTCAATCTTGCAAACAAACGTTTATTTTTCAATGCGGTATAATATAGTAGGTTTTCATAAAATGGATATTCCCTGATACTATCAAAAATGTGCTGCCTCAAGATTCTGATAGTGAATTGAAATGTCAATAAACTATAACGAATTTTACTAGCCCCCTTCAAGGACGTCGCCAAGAGGGGCAGAGGGGGGGCAGGTGTCCCCCTAAATATTTAAAAGCATGTATATGAGGGTTTAAAATGTCTAAAATTCGTATTTCCGTAAATTACGTAATTGCGTTACGTAAATTGCGTAACGCAAGCGGGGGGGGGGGCGACTTGGCGTTACGTACATTACGTAACGCAATCGGGGGGGGGGGGGGTTGACTTGGCGTTACGATCTACGTACGTGAGGGAGGGGGGAGGGGGTCGGGGTTTGCGATTTCAGAACTGCCAGGTCGCCACTTCAGAACTGCCAGGTCACGATTTTAGAACTGCCAGGTCACGATTTTAGAACTGCCAGAAATAGCAAAATTTCTGCATTTTCAAGTTTTTTTCATTTCAAACTCATCGTTCAGAATAGGTGAAGATAAAGTTCTTATTATTTTGAGAAATATAATGAAGATGAAAAACCGTCATATCGCCCGCGACTTGATACGTTAATGTAAGTATCAATATTCTAAAAAAAAAAGCATAACTTTACATCAAGAAAAACAGAACGAAAACTTTGATCGCGATTTTCTCGAAACTGCATTTTTCAATTTTTAAAAAAGATTTTTGCAATCGCAGTGACTGAGTTTGTACGTAGACGATTTTTAAAATTTTGATCATTACTATTTTTAAAGATTGCTTGAACACAAAAAAGGGCCTCGAAGATAGAAAAAAAAGTCCAAACTGTCGGCATTTCGTAAAAAAAAACAAAATAAAGGATTCGCAGGATTTAGTCGATTTGGATCACGTGTGTATAGACATGTGCGTGTGTGTCGACTATGTGAGAGATGACTTCACATTCTCCCGATCGAGTAATTATTGGCACACGGTAGAGAAAAAAAAAACTCCGGCTATCGAAAATTTTGAATATTTGCATATACGTGCATATACAATTCTTTTTTGCTCATATTCTCTATAAATTATACAGAACCGGTATCGCCACAGAGAGAATTAATATAGTCTAAATTGATAACATTCACTTTTTCGTACGTTGTTTTTACAAAATGTTCTTTTTACGAACATCCCCAAAAATCAGCACTATAGTAAAACAATATCGTTTTTATTCACATACGCAAAGTACGATGACCTCGGGAGCGTGTTGGTTCCTATGCGTTCGTGAAATTTCATTCGAATATCTAGTTCCACAGGTTCAACTTTTTTTTCGCCAACACGTCCAGCTTCATAACCGCACGCGTTTCGGAGTCATCACATAGTTCAATATAGAGGACGAATGTCCTTCGAATGATTTTTCAAGTTTTTTATCGGAAGTTATTTTTCAATTTTTTGCTAGAAATGATTTTTTTTTTAAAACGACTTCACTTAATTAAAAAAAAAACATGTTCCCATTCGAAAAACCACTGATGACCTTGGGAACGCCAAAACTGTGACCTTGACAAAAACGAATTTTTCACCGCTGTATCAGCCCTTCGAAATCAATCAAATTACCTACCGACACTTTTTTCGTCACTTCAAAAGCAACGGAGATATTTGGCGTCGTCGCGTTAAATGGTCCACCCTGTATATTGAACTTTTACAGTTATTGCAGACTTAGAACCTGATTTTTCATTTTTTCGTCAAAAAAAAAAAAATTGTCAACGTTTGGAGCAAGACAGTTTTATAAAATCGAGAAAACGTTTGCCAAATAATCGTCTATATATAAATGTTTTATAACTGCACCTGAGGGAACAAAAACATCATTGCACGCGTCTGACTTATTTAACAGATCGTTTTTTTAATCAGAATAAGTGTGGTACGTGACGAACGAGATAATTTTAAAATAGAGACCTTACTTGAACCTGTTTAGTATGCATATGAATCATTCTACCAAATATTCGCGAGTGACTCGACCTCGACCTCTTTGAGTTCCTCATAATTTTACGAATCATTCGTTTCTATGCCCCTATTCAGTCCAATCCATTGTGTCACTGCACCACTTTTATTATATTTCCCTTAATCTTTATTCTATTCCACAAAACGTTCGATGTATTATCGAGATTACCTGTCAGGAATTTATTTTTCGGGGGTGAACAATGTCTGACGTTTGTTCAACATTTCAATACAAGCCAATTTTCGTTTGAATTAATTTATTCATTTATGATGATTAATTTGCTTATTTATTTATTATTATTAATTTACTTATTTATTTATAATTATTAATTTACTTATTTATTTGCTTATTTATTTATTATAATTTATTTACTTATCTATTCAATATTATTCACTTACTAATTAATTTATTGACGAATTTTGACAGTTTTATTCTCTATGTTCAGTAGTGACATATGAGAGTGACAGTGTTCTGTCATTCTTTCAATTACATACAATACTATTTACCATAAATGGTAATTAAATGGTATTATCCAATACTATGTACGAGTATTGAATTCTATTCAATATTTATCGTACAAATATTCAATAATAGTATTGAATGGCAAATATTACACAGGGTGTCCCAGAATTAATGGTAGTCCCTGAAATGAGGGGGTCGGGGGTGAAATTCTGAGTCGATGGTTTTTTTTAAATTAAAAATATTAATAAAACTCGTTTTTCGAACGGAATTTACAGTCTTCGTAAATAATTAATATTTAAAGTCAAGTTGTGGAAGCATATTTGCTCGTTTGTATGCAAGTAACCTCAGGTAAAAAAAAACGTATCATTGTTTGATTTTTGGTCGGTCCGGTTCGTTGAGAAGTACAGCAGTTTTGAGTAGAAATAATTTCAGGCTGCTCTGAACGTTCTTTCCTTCGAGGTTTAAGAAGTCCCACTTAATTATCAATAAAAGTGCAGAGATTTGAAAAAATGAATCGAGGTTGTGAACCTCGGTAAAAATATTATTGCCTAATAGAGATATCAACATGTTATATGCATATACAGGGTGTCCCGGAACTGATGGTAGGCCCTGAAATAGGGGGTTGGCGGTGAAATTCTGAGTCGATTGATATAAGCATGTATGGGTCTCAGATCAACCCCTGAATTGTTATTAATTTTTAAAGGCGGGCCAATCAGGTGCGCCCGACGAGTCAGCGGTATCGCTCATCGAAATAGACGGTTGGGGGTGAAATTCTGAGTCGATTGATATAAGCATGTATGGGTCTCAGATCAAGCCCTGAATTATTATCGATTTTTAAAGGCGGGCCAATCAGGTGCGCCCGACGAGCCGGCGGATCGCTCACCGACGTCCGCCGGTTCATCGAGCGCGCCTGATTGGCTCGCCTTTAAAAATCGATAATAATTCAGGGCTTGATCTGAGACCCATACATGCTTATATCGATCGACTCAGAATTTCACCCCCAACCGCCCATTTCAGGAAACGCATTCAGTTCTGGAACACCCTGAATATTCGCAAGCCAGCGGTATGATGCGACTACCTTTTGGCCGGCCATTTGAGTCCCGTAAGTAAAGCAACGAATCGGCCAGGCCAAAGGACAAACGCTAATCAATGTTCGGTGGATTGACTTGCATATATTATACGCACATGTATATATGCAGCCATATATTAACTCACGAATTACATAATGTCGTTTTTTGGGCTACCTGTTGAAGTTGGTCTGCGTCATTTCTCGCTGCTCGTCCGAGTGAAAGGCCGTACCGACAACGACGTCCGTATTAATTCCGATACTTAGATTGCGAAGTGTCGTATCGATCGTGGCATCGGTGGGATCATTCGTCACCAAAAACCACGATACATAATAGTTGAACAGTCGTTTGTTCGAGGCCTGGAATTAATTGCTCCGAATTAGATTTATCGTGCCTGCGCTGAATGGAAAATAGTAGCTTTTTTGTAGCTATTAACTCGTCGAGATTCTCGTGCCACGTAACACTATTATAATGGCCCGCGAACCGAGAGAAGGGACCAAGAATCCTCATTTTTGAAAACCAGTTTCACTGATGTTGAAACTGACAAAAAGACGGTTTTTTTGGGAATGTCATAATTCTAAATGCTGTAGGAGTTCCAAGGCACCAGTTCGCGTGATTTTTTTTTCATTCGATGTTGGATGGATGATGCAAAGTTTCTTCGAGTCGTATTTGGAGACGTTTAAATGTGAGATGAAGAAATGGAGAATTATTCGATAACTTGCTCCACAATAGGGTATTTCACTCTATGTAAGAAAAACACTAAGAATGTATAAATAAGGTATTCTTCGCAATAAGCAATCGAATAATGTTGGTTTTAAGGGATTGCCCCCACTTGCGATTTTGAAAAAATCGTTTTTTCTATTGCATTTTTTTGAAGTATAAGTATCTGAGAATATGTCCTGAAAATTTCGAGTCGATCCGAACAAAATTGACTGAGGTATGAGCGTTGAAAGAGAAGAATCCGTGAATTGAAGAACTGAAATTGAAACTTTAAACGCGTTTTTCTCAAAATGGCATTTCTGAAGTCGGTGACCAAGATTAATCGAACACTAATGAACCGATCTTCTTGAAAATTTGCAGGCTTATTTAATACATAAAAATGTAGTCTTTAATCGTTCAATTTTTTTTTCGAAAAAAATGGCCGTTTTATAGCCAAAAAACGGCCGTTTTTTTTCGTTAAAATCGAACCATTAACTTTGACTGTCCGCCATTTTGTGAAAAATGAATATTTTTTAAAATCCTTCGATTAAAGACTAGTTTATACTTATATTTGACTAAATCCATCCGCATTTTTTTTTCAGATGATCCACTTCGCCGCAATGTTGGTCACCGCAAACCGTGTATATAAAAACATTATTTCATTGACGGCCATTTGCCACTAAACAATGTAATATTTTTCAATAAAAAAATTACTGAAAGTTCTTCAAGATGTGTTCTTTAAGATGGTATATTGATCGATTAAAAGAGTTTTGTAGCTTTCTTTTAAAAAAATCATGAAAAAGCACTTTTTTGCGCTACAAGTGGGGGTAACGCCTTAATTGCTAATTTCCGAATAGTTATCTGTACTTCAAAAAAGAACAAATTCGTTTTTTTTTGGACTACGACTTTGGATCTCTTCGCGCAAATTTTAACCAAATCTTCCTCATATTTGTATCAGTTGGCATTTTAAGGGGTTATATACAAAGTTGATGGAAAAAATTGAGATATGTTCGTGAATTTTTTTAAGGACGTTATGAAGAACGTCCTTAAAAATTTGGATCCAATAAAATCCAAATTTTTTTGGATTTTATTGGAAAAAACTAAATACAGTTTGTTGGAACTGGTCTCGGAGAACAAAATTAGAATTTTAACAATAAAAAGATATTAACAATTGTAGGAGTTATGGCCCTTCCCCCGAAAAGCCTTTTTTTAAAAGGCTTGCGGTGAACGTAATTAAAGGCCGCTCAACTGAAATAAAAAAAGTCAAAAAATTATTGAACAAGAATGTCATTCGGTGTACTTGAACGGTTCCTTTTTCATTAAAAAATGTGCGATGCTTTTAAACAATTTTTTGTTCGAAATTCTCAACATCTCAAAAATCGATTTTTTTTTGCAAAATGGTTCTTGTATTTTAAAAAAGTTTTTTTTTTGGTAAACAAACCGTTCAAGTACACCGAATGACATTCTTGTTTATTTTAATTTCTTGAAAATTTAAAAAAATTCACGAACATATCTCAATTTTTTCCATCAAATTTGTACGTAACCCCTTAATCCACAACTTTCCTGGTGTTTTTACACTGGTGTTCATACATTTAGGCACAACACACCAATGATAGGGATTGTAACTCACTTTTAACCTAAAAAATGTACGTATTCGCAATTGGCGCAGCGTCGATGTTTACTACGCATGTGACGTCACGACCCGAAGCAACATGGCGGCTAGCGTTTACGCGCGAAAATTTGAAATGTAAAATTTAAATGCATTTTTATGGCACTTATCGGTTTCATAAAATAGAAATAAAAATTCTAGTGGGTCATTACCATCAGAGGATCGAATTAAGACACCTTTCGAAACAGGGTGCAATACCCTATTGCTGACGTTGCCGCTATATTAGACACCGCCGGTTGTTTACAAAAAAAAAAACGTTCGATACCACACGCTCAATCCACGTGATTCGGATCTCACGGATCTTGAAGCAACATCTATGATGTAAACACGGATAGACTTTTTTTTTCTTCAATATTTCAAAATCGCGATTGCATAAAGTGTAATCAAATCGATTCATCTCGGCCCTATTTTGCGCAAGGGTAAATATTTTTTATTTTTTGTTTATTATTGTTTGATTAAAGCAGCGATGGTGAAAGTGCGGCTTTTGAGATTTTTGAAAATCGACATTTTTCGACGGGTCTTTAAACCCAGTTAGACAGTTGGTATTTACTTGGAACGGTATAATACATTTTACTGCGTAAAATTTATGAAGTTTATTATCGATTATCCGAATCAGCCGTGTCGGTGATTTTATTAATCACTGAATTATCCAACAACTAGACGTTGATATTTTTCTACAATTAAGGGGGGGGACCAGTTTAGATAACTCGAGAGATCGAATTTTTTTTTTATTCCATAAATTATCAGTGGAACTATTTATTGATTAATCGGTAAACGGTATAAATAATTCATTTCTGCCTTGAAATTTTTGTCATCGGTAATTTTTTTTCAAAAGCGTTTTTCTCGAAACGACTTTTGTAAATTCGTGTACACTCTAGCTGAAAAAGTTTCTCACCTATAATTTTTATAAAGTGATACTTTCTTTATATAATTACGCTCTATATGAACCTGAATTTGGGGTAATATCGTTGTTAAATGTATATTTTTTATAGCAAAAAAGGTTATGAAATAATGGCAATAATGGTACCTTATTCTTTAAACGTTTCTAAAAAATGCAATTTTCAATTTTTTTTATCAGGGTTAGGTTCATATAGAAGAAAAATATGTTTTTGAAGTAATCGTCAAACCGTTTCGATTTGCGATGAAAACTGCGGCCTCCAGAGTGTACACAACCAGCGAAGTCTGATGGCGACCTTCGATGGACGGCAGATTATGTGTTCCATATTTTCAAAGGAAATGCTCCGAAAAAATTAAAATATTTGTTACAAAATATGTATATAATATTCTCAAAGTTTGAAACAATTCTACGCATTCATCCTTTGTAAAAAAAAATCATGAAAATCACTAAAAAACGAACGCCAAAACTGGTTTCCCGCCTTAAGGTCTTTAAAAATATACATTTTTTTATCGACTCAAATGATGTATTAAAATCTCAAGAATGTTACGGTGCGAAAAGAATGGTTTTCAAATTTTAAAAGCGTTTTTCTTAAAACTATGTTTCCAAAATCAGGCCTCGTAGCCCCTACAACTTCAAACCGATTGTCTTCAAAATTCAACTGTACCTTCTTAGATAGTTTTTCTAGCAAAATATACGCGATGTTTACAATCTATTAACAGTTACGGTTTTTGTAAACAACTGAAGGCCGATTTTTTCGTCGAAAATGCAACCTTTCTTTCAAAATGATGCCAATTTAGTAAAAATGAATATTTTAATTAATATCAATTAATCAATGAATATTTAATATTAATGAAAATTAATTAATATCAATTAATGCATATTAACGAATATTTAATTGAATTAATGAATATTTGATATTAATAATTTTGATTAATTACCTTTTAAATTAAATTAACAACCGCCCACAGGGCTGCAATTTTGTATTCTTTGGAAAATGAAAAATTGTCTTAAGTACCCACATATATGCAAAATAAACCCTCCAAACCTCATTTTGATTACTTCCTCAGGATTTTCCGAGAAAAAAATCCAAAAAAGCCTTATTTTCCGATCATGCAAAGATACAAACAAGTCCTGCAAAAAACGGACATTCTCATTCGAGAGCCCAGGCGAAAAAACAAGCAACGTTCCCGAGTCGAATGGAATTTAAAAAAACAGCGTGTGAGTCGCTAAATCAAACAATGAGCGGATATTGCCCGAATCTAAAACATTGCATTATACATGAGGAAAACTGGTTCGTAAATAATATCTCATCAGAAAATATTTAAACGTTTGTTTTTCTGACGCGATCACGTATTGCGAACGATTGCTCGAAGGTTCCTTCAAAACGAAGTTTCGAAACTCACACTCAGTCCGTGCATTAGTATAATTGTTTGGATCGTACCATTTTGAGTACGTTGTCCGAGGAGGTAAGATTGAGCCCGTCCAGGAAAACTACCGATCCGACACGGTGTCTTTGAATTTCGAGGGCTTCCGGTAATTTCGGGCTGTACAGTGGTTCAACCGACAGACTTATGCCCTTCTCGCTGAGACACGCGATCAGTGGTCTGACGTACGCGAATGCGCAATCCTCCACTTTTTTTTTAATTCCGAAAACAAAAAAAATGTCCTTGTGAAACGAAAAAAAGTATATGAATATAAAATTATGAAATATATTCATATTTTCATATATTATATATATATATATATATATATATATATATATATATATATATATTATATTATTATTATTATTATATAATATAATATATATATAATAATAATATTATTATATATATTATACTATATTATATTATTATTACTATTATATTATACTATATTATTATTATTATATTATAATATAATATATATTATAATAATGTTTATTTATTATATATAATCAGTCAGTAATGTTCTTTATTCCAATGGGGGGCTACACCTTTTACGATGCCAACTATTCATAACAGTGTCTTACAGTAAATTTGGTAGTTCGCTCTCGTTTAGCAATAAATCTCTTTTCGTTATTTCTAAGTTTCATTGATCGTATTTTAATTTGAATTAAATTCTAAACTCAATCCTCCTCGATTCTCATATTTACAGTGTATTTATTATATATATATATATATATATATATATATATATATATATATATGCTGGAATTCCAGTTTAGTAAAAGTTCCACGGATTTCGGGATGTTGTGCTTTATGTCATTTTTTGAAAAAATCATCCGCTTTTATTTTTTTGCATGCCATTTCTACAAATGATATGAATAGACAATAACTAACCACCTTTTTAGGTAAAAACTCACGTTTTAACCTCAAAAATGTAGAACCTGAAATTTGACCTGAAATGTTGACCTGTTGACCTGAAATTTTAGTAGGAAAACTTTTTTCATAACGTTCATCATTTTTAAGTTAGAATACCATTTTTTTTTACTAATTTAGGGCTATCCAGAATGTATCACGAGGAGGTTAAATCTTCAACATCCCTAGTGCGTGAGTGAGTTTGTTTGGGTTTGTTCGATAGCCCAACAAACTCGAACAAGGATTAGGTCTCTGTGGCTAGTCACTTCGTGTGAAAATGGTTTTCTAACCTAACAATTATGAACGTTATCAAAAAAGGCTTTTTCTACAGTAGAGGTTATTTTTGGCCCGATGAAAGTAACGGTGAAAAAATTCATGATCCCATTTTTTTGAAAGAGGGTCGGTCATCTTAACGTGGCAATTTGGAATTTTCGAAGAAAAAAGATTTTTCTTTTGAACGTTGAAAGTTAAGCCCATTTGAACCGTAGAGGTTTTATTATACTCAGTACTTGATAGGAGCGATATTCGTCGAGATAAATCAGCTGTAAGATAAAAATGGGACACCTGTATATATATTAATATATTAAGGCATAACACTAGTCTAAGATTTTGGAAATATCATTTTTTTTTGCTTAAATAATAGTTTGGGATCATAAAAACAATATGCAATATGCAATATGGTACTGTAGCGATTTTTTTTAAAGGTTTAATTATCGTTTTTCAAGTCAGACTTTGAAAGACACGAAGTTTTTTTAAACCAGGAGGACGGATTACACGAACACTTTTGCATGCATCGATTTGAAATTTTGATAGTAGCTCGACAATTACATTCTCTATGGGAGTACGTAGCCGTGTTTTATTATTAAGGCAGTGGTCTAGAGCGAAATTTTTTACGTCATTTTTCGGTTGGAATAACTTTTAAACCGTTGAAGTTGTCTTGATGAAATTTTACATATCTATTTAATGTTCCTTTGAGAATGTATCTACATTAAAAAAAAAATATTTTTAATATTTTCATGTAGTCTTTTATTTTTCTACAACATGGTCCGTCGAAAAATGCCTCAATCGGTGCCCACTCTGGGTGATGTTGTATGCATCTGAAAAAATATATATATATGTATATATATTCTCAATCTGTATGAGTATTCTGAGCACTTTTTCATTAAAGAAATGTGCGATGCTTTTAAACAATTTTTTGTTCGAAATTCTCAACACCTCAAAAATCGATTTTTTTTTGCAGTGGTTCTTGTATTTAAAAAAAGTTTTTTTTTGGTAAACAAACCGTTCAAGTACACCAAATGACATTCTTGTTCAATAATTTGTTGACTTTTTTTATTCCAGTTGAGCGGTTCGCCTTTAAGGCGTTACCCCCACTTGTAGCGCAAAAAAAGGCCTTTTTCATGAATTTATTTAAAGAAAACTACAAAACTTTTTTAATCGATCAATATACCATCATAAAGAACACATCTTGAAGAACTTTCAGTAATTTTTTTATTGAAAAATATTACATTGTTTAGTGGCAAATGGCCGTCGATGAAATAATGTTTTTATATACACGGTTTGCGGTGACCAACATTGCGGCGAAGTGGATCATCTGAAAAAAAAATGCGGATGGATTTAGTCAAATATAAGTATAAACTAGTCTTTAATCGAAGGATTTAAAAAAATATTCATTTTTCACAAAATGGCGGACAGTCAAAGTTAATGGTTCGATTTTAACGAAAAAAACGGCCGTTTTCGGCTATAAAACGGCCATTTTTTTTCGAAAAAAAAAATCGAACGATTAAAGACTACATTTTTATGTATTAAATAAGCCTGCAAAATTTCAAGAAGATCGGTTCATTAGTGTTCGAGTAATCTTGGTCACCGACTTCAGAAATGCCATTTTGAGAAAAACGCGTTTAAGGGAGCTTTCCAGTGTGAAATTTTCAAAAAATCGATTTTTTTTTTTTGCTTTATCGAATAGTATGCACTCTTCCGAATATTCCCTGAAATTTTCATGCCGAAATTCAGATTATTTCGGTTACTGTACAGCATTTCTTGGAAGAAGGCAACGGAGCGCTACAGCTACAGCGAAACTTTGAACGCGTTTTTCTCGAAACAGCATTTTTCAAAACGGTGTCCAGCTTGGAGGGCAGAGTTTTAAAGCTATCGAGTTGAATTTTTTACACAATATTCTTAACGTCATTGTTTATCGTGCTATGGAAGCTTTTTTTTTTTTTTTGACATCTTCCTATTTTTTTGTAAAAAAACTGCCAAAAAAAATGCTAAAATCGATACTTTTTGTTCAAACCGGCGCCATTTTTGCAAAAAAAAAAAAAAAGCCTCCATAGCACGAAAGCCAATTATATACCGATCAATAATCTTTTTGTGTTTTTTGTTTCAGATCAAAATTGTGACCCCCAACGTGGACACCACATCCAAGTGCATTTTCTGCAACAATTGTTTCATCATTTTTATAGATATTAATTAATAAATAAATCGATCTTTAAAAAATTGTTTTGTATTCTTCAATACCCAATTAATATACAAAAAAAAACCAGACCGATTAGATTATTTTTTCTGTAAAAAAAAAATCGCGAAAAACAGCGATTTTTCGGGCTGTCACACTGGAAAGCTTCCTTAAAGTTTCAATTTCAGTTTACACGAAGAACGGATTCTTCTCTTTCAACGCTCATATCTCAGTCAATTTTGTTCGGATCGACTTGAAATTTTCAGGACATATTCTCAGATACTTATGCTTCAAAAAAATGCAATTAAAAAAAACGATTTTTTCAAAATCGCAAGTAGGGGTAACCCCTTAATCACGTTCCCCGCAGGCCTCTTAAAAAAAAGCCTTTTCGGGGGAAGGGCCATAAGTCCTACAATTGTTAATATGTTTTTATTGTTAAAATTCTAACTTTGTTCTCCGAGACCAGTTCCACCAAACTGTACTTAATGTTTTCCAATAAAACCTTCATAACGTCCTTAAAAAAATTCACGAACTTATCTCAATTTTTTTCCATCAACTTTGTATATAACCCCTTAAATCGCGAATACACTCAAAATGATGTACAATTACGAAAACTTGGCGCGAAATACTTTTGGAAACGTACCCCGGATATTATACGTAGAGTGACTATCGAACGATAAAATAATTTTGACTCGTCAAACACAACGAAATTTGAAGGAAACATAGACGCGCCGTTAGAAGACGAACGAGACTCGTTTCAACATCAACGTGCACAAAGAAGTCTCGTAATTTAGCTTCTTCCCAATATCGCTGTATACGCGTATACATATGATCAATTTCGAAAGTAAAATTCTTAATAATATACACCACGCGTAAAATATTCCCAAAGTCACCGTGAACTTCGACACTAGCGACAACACAAGCGAAACAACGTGCGCGCCAAACCTGGCATCATCGCACACGTGTCATTAAAATATAAACATTTTGGTTAAAAATGTTCGTTGGCGCAAGATGTTTCGTCGTCGCGAAGTTTCACCTTGGCCTCGCTTCTCGATTCCTTCTACGTTCAAAAAGTTTTTTTTTCTCTCGCAACCCAACCGACGATGTTTCCCGTGACGTCCGGAAACCGATTCTTTCTTCGTCTAAATTTGCATTCGCGACAACCTGCGTTTTCATAGCGAAATCTCAAATCGAATTTACCTTCTTTCGTCGTTGGTTCCCAGCGGCGCCTGGACAATTTTTTTTCGAGTCGGAAAGAAAGAAAAAAGTTTGGATACAGCAAAAGCTAAGGTTACCGCCCGCCGAGAATTCCAGCGAATGACGTAACGTGGTTTTTTTTTCTCGAAATAACCGCGGTTATTTCGAGAGAAAAAAAAAACACGCGAAGAAAGTCTCAAAAAGTCTCCGGGGCTTATAAACTTTTTGAGCCAATCTCCATATCACCGGCAGCGTGTTTGAAAAACAATCGTCATTAAAATACGATTGGCAACAAAAGAAAGAGCAAGTGTGTTGAGGCGTATTAAAGCGGACGAAGGAGAAAAAAATCCGAATAAAATAGAGAAGTCGATGAAAAGGAAGATGTTTCTCACATACGAAACTACTTTCACAATTATGTATGCCTGATTCCGTCAGTTCCAAAACCACCTCCAGGCCCCCAGGTTTCCACTTTGACGATTTATCAGGCACAGTTTGTGGCATACACTAGAGTCGGACTCTGAATACCGGGGTCGTGTTTTTTTTTAATTAAAAATATTAATAAAACTCGTTTTTCGAACGGAATTTACAGTCTTCGTAAATAATTAATATTTAAAGTCAAGTCGTGGAAGCATATTTGCTCGTTTGTATGCAAGTAACCTCAGGTAAAAAAAAACGTATCATTGTTTGATTTTTGGTCGGTCCGGTTCGTTGAGAAGTACAGCAGTTTTGAGTAGAAATAATTTCAGGCTGCTCTGAACGTTCTTTCCTTCGAGGTTTAAGGAGTCCCACTTAATTATCAATAAAAGTGCAGAGATTTGAAAAAATGAATCGAGGTTGTGAACCTCGGTGAAAATATTATTGTCTAATAGAGATATCAACATGTTATATGCATATACAGGGTGTCCCGGAACTGATGGTAGGCCCTGAAATAGGGGGTTGGCGGTGAAATTCTGAGTCGATTGATATAAGCATGTATGGGTCTCAGATCAACCCCTGAATTGTTATTAATTTTTAAAGGCGGGCCAATCAGGTGCGCTCGACGAGTCAGCGGTATCGCTCATCGAAATAGACGGTTGGGGGTGAAATTCTGAGTCGATTGATATAAGCATGTATGGGTCCCAGATCAAGCCCTGAATTATTATCGATTTTTAAAGGCGGGCCAATCAGGTGCGCCCGACGAGCCGGCGGATCGCTCACCGACGTCCGCCGGTTCATCGAGCGCGCCTGATTGGCTCGCCTTTAAAAATCGATAATAATTCAGGGCTTGATCTGAGACTCATACATGCTTATATCAATCGACTCAGAATTTCACCCCCAACCCCCCATTTCAGGAACTATCATCAATTCTGGGACACCCTGTATATGTGTATATAAATTTATTTACGTAGTAATTTCGAGGGACATCCTCAAAACAGCCAGATGTGCTTACAGTCAGCCTCATATTGCTGTAAGAGGTTCAAAGTATCCTTTCCTTTCATCATCACCTTATACAGGGTGTCCTGTTATATATGGATTATCCTGCAACTGGCAATAGGACGGATCATGTCCTACTATGTAGACGTAACTTCAAGGAAACTACAGCATACGAAAGTTGAACCAAGATAGTAATACTATAAATTCCTAGCCGCCGAGTTATTAAGTATACTAAGTCGTTACGAATCATTGTCAGCCCGAAAACAATAATTTGCAAATTTAAATTCAATCGTGAAATTATAGTACCGGACTCGTTAAATTGAAATACGTCGTATAGGTTATATACATTCTCAAAATTTTCTCCCAATCAATGAATGTAAATTAAAATTCCTTCCGTTTCATTATTATGATTTTATGATTTTTTTAATGATTTTCATGATTATTTTTGTTTTTGATTATTTTATTTTTGATTTTATTATTTTTATGATATTCATTATTATGATTATGATTTTTCAAGAGGGATACTTAAACATCGTAGGGCATGTTCTGACCTATCGACAGTTGGAGGATTATTTATGCAAAACAGGACACCCTGTATGTATACATAAATAAGAAAAAAATGTGAGACCGCGAGACGCGCAAGGACACCTGCGAGTGCATCTTACTATGAATGTGCAAATTCGCATTTTTATGATCAAGAGGAGATTTTTCTCGGCGTACACAGAGACGTTTTGCGGTTTGCTGATTCCGCAGCATGAAAATTAATCTTATCGCAAACGTGTGAAAATAAACATAGGATAATACGATCGAATCGCAAACGCCGCAAAACTCTTTGACACTCGAAGAATGGGGGAAAAAGTATTTTTTTTTTTTCGAGTCTCCGACTGAAAAAGCGTGACGCGTGAGCGAAAAAAAAAAAAATTATAAATGTGGCGCGAACGGTCGCTTCCGCAATTATCTTTGGGAAATCGTTAAAACGGTCGAATGTAAATTTGAGTGTGGCGCACATTCTAAAGTGCGTTTCAACCGATGAAAGACACGGAGCCTGCAGATTTATGCAGATTTTTTTTGTTTTGTTTTGTTTTTTCTTACTTCGCCAATGACTTCAGCCGTTTAAGCAACACTTTCCTTTCGAATAACATTTTTTGAATATTTTCACTTTTACGATGTATTTTGCTTCCTGTCGTGATTCGTCACTCCTGACACTGGACGTCCTTTGTTAAGGCGTTACCCCCACTTGTAGCGCAAAAAAAGGCCTTTTTCATGAATTTTTTTAAAGAAAACTACAAAACTTTTTTAATCGATCAATATACCATCTTAAAGAACACATCTTGAAGAACTTTCAGTAATTTTTTTATTGAAAAATATTACATTGTTTAGTGGCAAATGGCCGTCAATGAAATAATGTTTTTATATACACGGTTTGCGGTGACCAACATTGCGGCGAAGTGGATCATCTGAAAAAAAAATGCGGATGGATTTAGTCAAATATAAGTATAAACTAGTCTTTAATCGAAGGATTTTAAAAAATATTCATTTTTCACAAAATAGCGGACAGTCAAAGTTAATGGTTCGATTTTAACGAAAAAAAACGGCCGTTTTTTGGCTATAAAACGGCCATTTTTTTTCGAAAAAAAAATCGAACGATTAAAGACTACATTTTTATGTATTAAATAAGCCTGCAAAATTTCAAGAAGATCGGTTCATTAGTGTTCGAGTAATCTTGGTCACCGACTTCAGAAATGGCATTTTGAGAAAAACGCGTTTAAAGTTTCAATTTCTGTTCTTCAATTCACGAATTCTTCTCTTTCAACGCTCATATCTCAGTCAATTTTGTTCTGATCGACTTGAAATTTTCAGGACATATTCTCAGATACTTATACTTCAAAAAAATGCAATAAAAAAACGATTTTTCCAAAATCGCAACTTTGACAATTTATTTTGGGAGTATGAAAAAAAGGAATTAGATTTTTTTTCAGAGGGTTGATTTAACACATATCAAAGTATGAAAGAAAAATTTATTATAATTTTCATACAAAATGGCGGCGACAGCGCCCACCTTAAAAAACGTGTTTTTCACAAATAGCTCCACGGGAGGACGGTTTTCTCGTAAAGTATAAGGCCTGGAACAAAAAACAAAAAAATCTTATAATCTATATATTATTAGCTATGGGACTACGTAGGGATTCGTTTTTGATGAAATTTTGAAAAAAATGGCCCACTTGGAACGAAATAAATCGATTTTTCGCCCAAAAAATAAGCAATAAATTGTTTATAAAAGAAAAAGTTTACATTTAATCAAAAAACGGCTACGTGCTCCCATAGAGAATGTAATTGTGAAGCTACTATCAAAATTTCAGATCGATCCATGCAAAGGTGTTCGAGTGAATCGTCCTCCCAGTTTGAAAAACCTTTTGCAAAATCGATATTTGTGCCGTAAAAAAAAAATCGCTACAGGCCCGATTGCATATCATTTTTGTGACCCCAAAGTATTTTTTGAGCAAAAAAAATGATTTTTCCAAAATTCTAGATTGGTGTTCTTCTCGTGCCACATAACTTAAGTCTAAAGCCCGTTGTCTCCGTGTTTCATTTCCTTTTTGGTCTTTTTTTTTCTTTTCTTTCGAAATAGAATCGACGAACGATGAACGAGCTTGATTGGGCTAAATCCATTTTCTTTAAGGGGGAATATACCTTTGTGAGGGCAAAATCAAGGGTCATTTTTTACACTTTATTTAAGAAAAACAAAACAATATTCTTAAATTCGGTTTTTTATACATGTCAGTACAAGTCTTAAAGTAAAAGAAATTTTTTTCAAAAGTTATTTCGATACACAATGGCGGCGCAGTAGTCGATGAAAGAAAACTCCTTTTTTTCATAGACCTCTACGGGCGTATTCTCACAGGTCATAATGTTCAAGCTAGAACAAAAAATGAAAAATATTTTCAAGGTAGAAATAAAAAAACTAGTCCAGTACGTAGGGGTTTTTCAAAACATTGATTTTTTAAAAAATGGCGTTAATATGAAGAAAAAAAATCGGTCGAATATCGATCATAAAATTTTCGAATTTCAACTTATCGAAAAAAAAATCCTACGTAGTGGACTAGAAAACGTTGTCAAGAAGCCACAGTTAAAATTTCAAGTCAATCGATTGAAAACTCGAGACGCTACGCATACGCCTGTGTCTAAAAACATACTTTCGAGAAAAATGCGTTTAAAGCCATTATGTTTCAAAATAATAAAAAAAAAATTCTTTTACTTCAAGACTTGTACTAACATGTATAAAAAACCGAATTCAAATATATTGTTATGTTTTTCTTAAGTAAATTGTCAAAAATGACCCTCTCAAAGGTATATTCCCCCTTAAGTTGCACCGTGCATTGGCACCGTTTCGATAAAGTTTGCAAAATTTCAGAGCTCTGAGAAGTCGCAATGTCGATTTTCCGTTTTGCTTCTCACAGAAAGTCAAGTTGAATAAAAGCCTGTAAAAAAGAATAATTCATTGAATACCGATAATTTTGCTTGAACGACCGAAATCTCAAATCGACAATGATCGATCGAAGCGTCAACTTTTGTCATGTTCCGAACGGATTATTGCATGTCCTACTGACCGCGCACCCTCGCGTTTGACTTTTTGCTTATTCCGCGACTTAAATCGCTCACGCGTCCACATGAACACATTCTGCCTTTGTCCATAACCCGTGCACACTTGTAAATATATGTATCGTTATGTGGGTCGAGTATAAGAAAACATATTTTTCTTGAAAGGCCCCAAGGCCCTGCCGAAAGTATGAGATGGTAGTGGCCGAAAAAAAAACAAACGGTACGTTGCTACCTCCATTGCTTAATTTTCCTCGATTAAGTTTATCAATTTTCTTATACTGTATAATTCCAATTTTCCACTAATTTTGAAACGATCGAGTCTTCAAATGCGTCAAAGAGGTACGATCACTTCCACGCGGTCAAAAAAGAGTCTAAATTTATTCCACCCACGGCTGCTCTGATTGACGTTTACTTATGTTGATTATTCGTATTACAGTGTGCCAAATGTTGTGGTAAATGATAAATTTATTGCACGTGAACAAATAAAAACTGAAAAATTAGATTGTCGACGATTCGGTAGTAATCTACGTAATAATAATATTAACATATCCACCATAAAAACGGACTGAACAGACAAAAAAAAATCAACCGGAAATCTATTGAAAATATGCTTGAATTACCTCAAAAAGGCTCAAATTTTGGCAATAGGCGCTAAAAGTATTCGTCAAAAGCATATAAAAATTTCAAATCCGAACGTTGGATTCGTAGTAATGATCGTACCTGCTTAATATGGAAAAAAGAAAATATACGTTGAGGTATTGTAGAGCGTGTACAGTAGAACTTCCAGTGAGCGAATCCCCCACCATGCGGAATAGACCAACAACTACGGGGCAGGGTGGGGGTAACGCTAGGCCAATCGCGACCCCGATGGCTCCAGCATCAGCTGCGCACTTCAGACGGCGCAATGGTGACTCAAGAGATAACATCACTCGAGGATTTTGGAAAAATCGTTTTTTTTTGTTTAAAAAATACGTTGGGGTCATAAAAAAATATGCAGTTGGTCCTGTAGCGAAATTTTTTTTTCAAAAGACAATTATCGATTTCGAAACTGTTTTCAAACTGGGAGGGCGGATTACTCGAACACCTTTGTATGGAGCGATTTGCAATTTTGATACTAGCTTCACAATTACATTCTCCATAGGAGTACACAGCCGTTTTTTGATTGAATGTAAACTTTTTTTCATAAACAATTTACTGCTTATTTTTTGGGCAAAAAATCGATTTATTTCTTTCAAAGTGCGTCATTTTATCAAAATATAATTTTTAAAAAATCCCTATGTAGTCCCATAGCTAATGTTATATAGATTTTATTTTTTTTTGGTTTTTGTTCCAAGTCTTATACTTTACGAGAAAACCGTCCTCCCGTGGAGCTATTTGTGAAAAACACGTTTTTTAAGGTGGGCTCTGTCGCCGCCATTTTATATGAAAATGATAATAAATTTTTTTGTTATACTTTAATATGTGTTAAATAAACCCTAACAAACGAAATCCTATTCCATTTTTCATACTCCAAAAATAAAATTGTCAAAGTTGGGCCTTATCTTCGGCCACTAAAGTGGTGTTATCCCTTAAGGGGGTGGTCCATGGTCTATTCTCCTCACGCCACCATGCAAACCATACAACTATGTCTTTACAACGCTGAACTATATTTCATAAACGGACTTCGAACCTGAAACTACGTACCATGAAGTGACGTGTAGTCAAAAATGCAACATTTTTATTTTTCAAACACAAAACACGACCATACACTCTAATTAAAATGTGCAAGATACTTTTTTTGTACTACTGTCAAGAATTCTGTAAGATTATCCGTTTTTGGTACTACTCGAGATGTATGATAAATTCATTATAGTCCATGTGTACTATAAATAATAAAATTTGATAATAATCTGAAATAAAATTTGATAATAATCGTTCGAATTCTACATCGATACGTATGTTTTTACTTATTTACATAGATAATAAAATTTGATAATAATTTGTAATAAAGTTTCATAATATTCGTTAGAATTCTACATCGACATGTATCTTTCTACTTATTTATCATCATTATTATTTAAATAATTTTACTATTAATAAAATATCATTATTTTACTTTTTTTCGTTAAATCCAATTATTCTCTCATTAATCTCTATTATACGTGTATATAATTATTCAAAGACGCAAACACATTCCGAAAGTATACGCTACGTGCCACTTTCGTCCCTATATTTCCTTAGCCAAGGTCGTTGTCTATTCGAGGTTTTCTTTTTCAATTCACTCGTTACGTCGATATCCCTGTACTGAAAGATCTTCACGTATCGCAAAGAAAACAAGATCCAATGGCGTCCAAAAATTCGTCTACCTTAGTTAAGGCGCCAACTCTTGAAACCTTTGAGTGTACTGGTACAATTTTCTATCGATTTCAATATCCAACGATAAGGAATGTGACATACAATTGGCGCTTTTCGCAGGCCAATAAAAGCTGGTCACGAGTTCACGGATATCACGTGATTTTTGGGCTGACATTTTCAAATAACAACGAAAACGAAGGAGAAAAAGTTTAAAGCACTTCATGAGAATATTTATTCATCTGCAGCAGGTCAGGTCTTTACTGGGAAAACAATTTTTCGATTATTTTTAATTTCCGTTAACATTTTAATTTGTAACACATGTCTTCTAGTGTATTTTATTATCTTTTATTCAACATATAAATATATTTATATAATATTTAATATATTATAGAAAGTAAATTTTATTTCATATGAAATAATATATTAATTATATATATATATATATATATTAAATGTAAAATATTACATTTTTTATTAAATATTGTCTTCTATTTTTTTAAAAATTGACATTTTTGAATACAGGGTGCCCTTTTATGAATGGAAAATTCTGCAACTGTCGATAGGTCAGATCACGGAATATGCTCGAATATACTATAAGCTGGAATATGCTGCATGCTGAAATTTCAGTTTAGTAAAAGTCCCACGGTTTTCGAGATTTTGGGCTTTACATTATTTTTTGAAAGAAATCATCTGCTTTTGGTTTTTCGCATGCCATTTCTACAAATGATACGAATCGACAATAACTAAGCGGCTTTTTTCCATAACTTTCCATAACATTTAAGGTTAAAAAGAAGGCATTTCTAGATGAAAAAAATAAACAAGAGTATTTTTAAAAAAACCGGGTAAAAAAAATGATCATTTGTAGAAATGGCATGCGCAAAACCAAAAGCAGATGATTTTTATCTCGAAAACCGTGGATCTTCACCTGAACTGATAATTCCAGCATATAGTAGGACACGGTCCGACCTATCGACAGTTGCAGTATTATCCATTCATAACATTACACTCTTACGCCCACAATTATTTTGCACTTTTGTCTATTTTTCTTCGTAAAAACATTTCGCCCCTTCGTCGCTCCATTGCCCCATTATCGGCTGAGAATTTTCTTTCGAATGTGTGGAAAAGAAACAACAAAAAAAATCCCGCACGAGCACACGTCCTATACGTATCCGATAAAAGTTACAAAAGAATCTGCTGATTTGGGATTCAAAAGTTTGAAAAGTATTTAAAAAAAAAAGACAAAAAATTGGCCCGCACCTGCAAATCCGTGCGTGTACGTATACACATCGTGGCTCTTGTGTCCGATCGGCGATCGGTCCTGCGATTTTGGCATGTTGGTGGGGGATTTCGGAACGGCTTAAAGTCACGTAGCCTGACTTTACGGAGTCTATACGAATTCGGGAGAGAAACGGCGAGGTTCGAGTTTCGGTTAAAATTTCGTATTGTCGTGTGGGGCGTGCGTACGAGAACATATACCCTCTTGTATAAGAACAAGGACTTACGCGTGTGATCGTGTTTGTGCTTTTGGTGACTGTGTGATATTGAAACATCGGCTTTTTCGTTATTGTCACGCGCTCGGTAATTATCGTCCAAACGTTACTTCCATTTAGCAAAGACAGCAACAAAAAAAATCAAAAAACAAAAAATCAAAATTCAAAAAAATCAAAATTCGAAAAAATCAAAATTCAAAAAAATCAAAATTCAAAAAACTCAAAATTCAAAAAAATCAAAATTCAAAAAAATCAAAATTCAAAAAAATCAAAATTCAAAAAAATAAAAATTCAAAATTGAAAAAAATCGAAATTCAATTTTTTTTAAATCAAAATTCGAAATTTTCAAAATTCACGTAAAAATAAGTATACTTACTCGAGGAGCCGAGCTCGGTAAAAAGTACGATTTGTTCCCACGATCGCCATGAGGCATATTCGAGTACCAATTGCAGCGATAGGGACGAGGGCGACGAGCAAACGGCTCTAGCACGATTTATCGTTACCAGACACGTGATTAGGACCAGTAACTTTCGTCCCATTGTCATTGAACCGTAAATGACCATCGAAATGAGCTGTTCAACAATTATTTGTTCACGGAGCAATAAGACAGGTCAAAAAAAATAATAATTTCTCGAGTTTGTATTTTAATAAATCAATTTTTATTCTATGCATCGAATAATAACCAAAAATTTCGTTTGTTACTTGCAGAGTTTGCTTTTGTCTGTTTTACGTTGATAAATGAGTCTTGAAGTGTTTGGTTGATAGTATTAGGTTGGCAAAAAAGTCTTTGCGTTTTTTATTACTTTACGTAGACACTATATAGCTATATAATAATATTAATAATAATAAATAAAATAAATTCAATAAAAAAAAACAAAATTAAAATAAAATTAAAAAAACAGTCTCGAAACCAATGATTAATTTTATTTTATTTTTTTCATTATATTATAGTAATAATAATAATAATAATAAATTTAAAAAAACAAGATTAAAATTGAATAAAATAAATCAATCAAAAAAGTAGTCTTAAAACCAATGATTCATTTTATTTTATTATATATATATA
This sequence comes from Ophion costatus, assembly GCA_951751655.1. Taxonomy (NCBI): domain Eukaryota; kingdom Metazoa; phylum Arthropoda; class Insecta; order Hymenoptera; family Ichneumonidae; genus Ophion; species Ophion costatus. The sequence goes on from OX632356.1 coordinate 2,833,758, forward strand.
TATAATATTGATAATAATAATAATGAATCAAATAAAAAAAACAGTCTCGAAACCAATTATTAATTTTATTATATATATATATATATATATATATATATAATAAAGAAATAAAAATAAATAAATCAGATAAAAAAGCTGTCTTAAAACGAATGATTAATTTCGTTAAATTTTTTATTATATATGTCTATATAATAAAAATATCAAATAAAATTAATGATTTATTTCTTTGCTATTTTATTTTTGGTGATAAATCGCTAAGACTTTCTCGTCAACCTACTATAAGCAGCAGATAGCAGCACGTTTGAATGACAAAAGCAAACTTTGTTATTTTATCTGGCAAAACTATGTTTTCCTTTATCTCAACTCAAAATTTGTCGACTCAAAATTTTTGTTGCCCGGTGTATTTTTTCGCCACGATCGGACGACTGTAATCTAATTGATTGCTCTTGTCTTTGGCTCGCCGATCGGCCAAAAAAAACGCACGATCTCGAGGTTTTAAGATTCCCGCACTCAATTGCTCCTCATCCGCATGTCAATAACTCGCTTTACTCGAGAGTGAGAAAAAAAATTGTCGCCACGTGTGAAGCGCGTAAAGGTGGAAAAAAATTCTGCAACTCGAAAAAAAAAAAGAAAATTAAGGGGAATTCACGGCAAAATCTCAAAATCGCTGGCGATATTTTTATCGTTCGAAAATTTTTTTTTTTCGTAATAGATTCGACTACTTGTGACGTGGGCAATAATTTACCGTTCTCGAGGCACCTTAAGTCGCGAGTTAAGGTGCCGAAGTGAAAGCTAAGACTTTCGTTCGCGCGCGATGAGGAACGAAAGCGCGCGAAGTAACGATACGAGATCGCAATTTATGAAATACGCTTCGTTCGATAAGGTCTCGGCCCCGTCGAATTATTAAACTCTCCGATGCGGTGCCAGTTAAAGTCTCGGGACCTCGCGTGTCGTTTGACGAATGTCAGCGCGGCTGCAACGAAAAGCCGCGAGCCACACGCACCACCGTATACGACTAATTGAAAATTACATCGACGTTTCGGCGCAACCGATAAAAGCGTCTCCTCACAATACGAAAAAAGTTGCGAAAAAAGCCAAAAAAAAAAAAAAACGATTATTTTTCACGATTGCTCCGAATTCGTAGCTCCATCGTCGTCACGTGCGATGGCCAAAAGTGTCTCGAGCGTCCGGCAATTTTTTTTCACGTTTTTAATCGACGTCGTTTTTTTTTATTCTCGTTAACGCGATCAATGAGAATCGCGAAAAGTCATTCTTTTTTTTTCATGCCAATTTGAATAATTAATTGATCGTTTGCACGGACGTTGGTGGGGTAACGACTGCTGGGCTTGCCCAGAGGTAATATTTTGCGCGAGCAACGGTCGATTGGCATCGCACTCGGTTGGAAAAAAAAAATGTGGCCTGAATGAGCTCGAATTTCATTAATCGAGACGTATCCGAACGCCCAATCGCTGCGATACTATTGTCGTTATTTCGCGAATTCTTTATAGCGTACGTGGAAAAGTGGCGATCACACATTTTATTCATAAGCTAAATTATTTTTGCAGTGGTCTACACTGCCGGTCAAAAAATTTGCGGACACTTTGGGTAATTGCAGAATTATGTTAGAATATAATTTTATATATAGAACTATATAGTATAATTCATATATAATAATAATTTAAAAAAATAGAGCTCAAATTCGTGCCACCCTAATATATTAGGTGCAGTAAAAGGAAATAATATAATATAAAACTTATATTATATGGTATTTTTATTCCAAAGTATGCCCTCGTTGGGCTTTTACAAGGTTTCTTAAAATTAATATAAAACTAATATAAAAAGGATAATATAATATGTATATAATAATAATATACACTAATTATATATATATATATATATATATATATATATATATATATATACACATATTATGTTATATTATTAGTCGTAGTAAAAAGAAATTTATTATTTTTGCATGAAATTGAAGGCAAAAATAAAGGATTTCTTTTTACTACACCTAATACATTAGGGTGGCACGAATTTGAGCTCTATTTTTTTTTTACCTTTTTCTCACCATCCAATTATCGACTTTGAAGACGAAAAAAATTGTCGCAAAAGTTGCGAGCGGTCAAAAATAATTTAGAGGTCGCTCAAGCCTGCCAAAAATTCACATTTTGATTACAACATCGATTTTTTTCTTTCGTTCACTTCTCACCCATGGATTTTGCGCTTTATAAGTTTTGAATCAAGCTCGCAAAAGCTCTAGCCGGCCAACGAAGATTCAGTGGTCTCTCAAAAGGTTTGAAATTTCCAATTGTCTCGATTTTTTTTCTCCTCTCAGTCATAAATTTACCACTGCGTCAAATTTTCAAAACAATCCTCTTTGTCTTTAGAAACGAATTTTTTAAATTCACCTCACGCTTCTAACCCGACAAAAAGGGGGACCTATAATTTTGTTTACGCACAAGAGCTTTGAAGAATTATTTTGTGAGAACGAAGATTATAATTTTTGGATTAGCGGTGAGGTAAATTCGGAAAATTTGTTTCTGAAGAAAATCGATTGATTGTTTTGAAAATTTGACAAAGCGCCAAACTTGTGAGTGAGAAAAGTAAAAAAGAATTGGCGAAAGTTGGAAGTTTCGAAGTTCTTGAGCGTCCACTGAATATTCATTGAACGGCTAGAGCTTACGCGAGGTCAATTTTAAAATAATAAAGCGGAAACTTCATGGGTGAGAAGTGAACGAAAAAAAAACTTGATTTTTGAATGAAGATGTGAATTTTTGGGAGGCTTCAGCGACATCTAAATATTTTTTGACCGCTTGCAATTTTCGTAAGACTTTTTTTTTTTTTACGAAGATAATTGGATGGTGAGAAAAAGAAAAAAAATAGAACTCAAATTTGTGCCACCCTAATATATATATTTGTATAGAATATACGTATAATATGTATAATATAGAATAAAAATCGATGTTCTTCGGTGTCAAAAATCGGCGTCAAAAAAATATAGTGGCTAAAAAAAAATCGATGTTTTTTCTCAACGGAAAATTCAAGATAAATTTCATCAATTTAAGAAAAAGAAAGTTTTGCCAAATTTGAGGATTGTAAACAATTTTTTAGTCGTTGCTCAAACGCTTTTTTCGTGTTTTCTCTTCATGATTATCGGAGTATTAATTTTTTTTTTATCTCGATGCAGAAAATGCTAGTGCGTGATCCAATGTAAGTCTTCATTTAATTTTTTCTGTAACAATACACAATTTTCATTTAAATATTTTTTTTTACCATAAACAATTTGTATTTGCAGATTAAGAATCAATATATGCAGTTCGGTTGTAAAAATTATATCAACCACTTGATGAACACGAACACGGTGTTCAGATAATTGAACGTCTAACAAGTATGCTTTTTTTTTTTGGAGTAATATGTTGTTTTGGAGTAAGAAAACAAACGAGGAAAAAAAAATTGACAAAAAATCGAAGAAAAAAACTTAATAGTCGTTTGAGCAATACCTAAAAAAATGTTCAGACTTCTCAAATTTTGTATGAATCACTTTTTCATAACGTAGTAACATTTTTCGTTGAGTACAGCGAAAGGAAAAAGTAATTCTTTTTTAATCACCCCTTTTTTTAATCATTTTTTTTAAATATATAATAAATTGCACAAATAATATTTTTGTACCATCAGTTGGCAATTATCCAGCGATCGAAAGTGTTCCAATTATCCGAAGTGTCCGAAAACTTTTGACCGGTGGTGTATATTACTGAAGGTGAATGTTGTGAAATGATTTCAGTTGATTAGTCGCGTACGCCCAACGAGCAGCTGCGAAAATGCCGCCAAATATTCCGGAAGCTTCGACCCGTTGTCCGGGCACGATACCCGAAAAAATTCCGGACAATACCGCGACGCGTTTGCGTACCGTGGAATACGCAGCTCCGGACAAATCTTCGGCACAAGACGACGAGCACGAGAAAGTCCCTGAGAGCAAATTCGGTGGCTGGTTCGATTTTCAAGGGGAATTGAAATGGGGAAATATAATCGGCATCACTCTATTGCACGTTGGAGCTATCTGGGCACTGTTCACGTTTCCACCGTTCCAGTACAAAATGCTCACTATTTGGGGTAAGTTCCGCCTCCCTTCGATTCGGCCAATCTTTACCTTCGGAAGGGTACCTCGGTGTGTTCGGGATGGAAAAATAAGCAGACGGAAATAAACGACTTTTTATTTATTTCGGTCGCTTGCAATGAGTTCGTTACATTTATTATTGGCTCCGCGGGCTTTTGTGATCGTAGTCCTCCCACTGGCGGATACTTAGCCCACACTAGGTCAACCCAAGTGACAGCTAATTTTTCGCTTTTTCGGGTATTTTTTTTTATCAACTATCGAAACACGCTGTTTTTCAATTTTTGCCATACATTTATTAACTTTTTTACAGTTTACTCGTGTGTGAAAAAAGTTGGTTGACGGCTGCCGTGATTACGGAGGTTTTGCTCATCTGACATAAAAAAAATCAAACGGCACTTAATTTATAGACCCGAGCTGGAACTAGAGTAAAGGAAAAATATCGAAAATTCAATTTTTGACACGGTTTTAAAAGTCAAGGGGTTTTAAAAGACACGGTTTTAAAAATTAAAGGGGTTTTAAAAGACACGGTTTTAAAATTTAAGGGGTTTTACAAGACACGGTTTTGAAAGTTAAGGGGTTTTGAAAGACACGCTTTTAAAAATTAAAGGGGTTTTAAAAGGCACGGTTTTAAAAATTAAGGGGGTCTAAAAGACACGATTTTGAAAGTTAAGGGGTTTTGAAAGACACGGTTTTAAAACTTAAAGGGGTTTTAAAAGGCACGGGTTTGAAAGTTAAGGGGTTTTAAAAGACACGTTTTTAAAACTTAAAGGGGTTTCGAAAGACACGGTTTCGAAAGTTAAGGGGTTTTAAAAGACACGGTTTTAAAATTTAAAGGGGTTTTAAAAGCCGCGGTTTTAAAAGTTAAGGGCTTTTAAAAGACACGGTTTTGAAAGTTAAGGGGTTTTAAAAGACGCGGTTTTAAAAGACACGGTTTTGAATGTTAAGGGGTTTCAAAAGACACAGGTTTAAAAGTTGAGGGGTTTCAAAAGACACGGTTTTAAACGTTAAGGGGTTTTAAAAGTTAAGGGGTTTTGAAAGACACGGTTTTAAAACTTAAAGGGGTTTTAAAAGGCACGGTTTTAAAAGTTAAGGGGGTTTAAACGACACGGGTTTTAACGTTAAAGGGGTTTTAAAAGATACGGTTTTGAAAGTTAAGGGGTTTTAAAAGACGCGGTTTTAAAAGTTAAGGGCTTTTAAAAGACACGGTTTTGAAAGTTAAGGGGTTTTAAAAGACCCGGTTCTAAAAGTTAAGGGATTTTAAAAGACACGTTTTAAAAGTTAAGGGGTTTTGAAAGACACGGTTTTAAAACTTAAAGGGGATTTAAAAGACACGGTTTTGAAAGTTAAGGGGTTTTAAAAGGCACGGTTTTAAAAGTTAAGGGGGTTTAAACGACACGGTTTTTAAAGTTAAAGGGGTTTCAAAAGAAACAGGTTTAAAAGTTAAGGGGTTTCAAAAGACACGGTTTTAAAAGTTAAGGGGTTTTAAAAGACACGGTTTTAGAAGTTAAGGGGTTTTAAAAGTTGAGTAGACTCACTTCGACGCTAAAAAAGGCTACTTTCATGAATTTTTAAAATAGGTTTATTTTATAGCTATTAATATACAAGCCGTCGCATTTAATAATTACACTTTCGAAATACATTTTAAAAAAATTTATGTAATTATCTAACCCATATAAACTTAAAGCGCGCTTTTCTCGAAACAACGTTTTTTGACGGCTTATTGATAAATTCTTCGAAACTACTGAACCGATCCTTATGAAATTTTAACCACATTCTTTACAACTACAGCTATAGCGCATATCAAGGCTTTTTTATTTTGATTTTTACTCATTTTTTTTTGCCAAAAACGGTAAAAGAAGCACGTTTTTTTGTTTTTTTTTTTCGAAAAATGTTCGCCATTTTGTTATTTTTGCATATATCAAAAATCGTATGATATGCGCTATAGCCATTAAGGCGTTACCCCCACTTGTAGCGCAAAAAAAAGGCCTTTTTCATGAATTTTTTTAAAGAAAACTACAAAACTTTTTTAATCAATCAATATACCATCTTAAAGAACACATCTTGAAGAACTTTCAGTAATTTTTTTATTGAAAAATATTCCATTGTTTAGTGGCAAATGGCCGTCAATGAAATAATGTTTTTATATACACGGTTTGCGGTGACCAACATTGCGGCGAAGTGGATCATCTGAAAAAAAAATGCGGATGGATTTAGTCAAATATAAGTATAAACTAGTCTTTAATCGAAGGATTTTAAAAAATATTCATTTTTCACAAAATGGCGGACAGTCAAAGTTAATGGTTCGATTTTAACGAAAAAAAACGGCCGTTTTTTGGCTATAAAACGGCCATTTTTTTCGAAAAAAAAAAATCGAACGATTAAAGACTACATTTTTATGTATTAAATAAGCCTGAAAAATTTCAAGAAGATCGGTTCATTAGTGTTCGAGTAATCTTGGTCACCGACTTCAGAAATGCCATTTCGAGAATAACGCGTTTAAAGTTTCAATTTCAGTTCTTCAATTCACGGATTCTTCTCTTTCAACGCTCATATCTCAGTCAATTTTGTTCGGATCGACTTGAAATTTTCAGGACATATTCTCAGATACTTATACTTCAAAAAAATGCAATAATAAAAAAATTACCTACAATTTTTTAGGCCATTTTTTAACGACAATTTTCATCTCCAAATAGTGACTTAAATAAATCATTTTTTTTTAAGTGTATTTCGAAAGTATATCCATCAAGTGTACCAACTTGGATATGCATATCTATAATATAAACCTATCAAAAAAATTCATGAAAATAGCCTTTTTTACCGTCCAAAGTGAGAAGACCCCTTAAGCTCCAAGTCATTTCTTTCGACTTTTTCAGCTAAAAAAAATCCACGGCTATCGGAAATATTCTAGTTCCGGTGAGAACTATAGATATGCTGACTATACCATAAAAATTTGAGCGAAATCCGTTTTGTGGTTTTTGGAATATCACGGAAGCCAATTTTGAAAGTAGAGTTTTGAGAAAAACGCTTTTAAAAGTTCAAGTACGATATACACGAATAAAATGTTGCAAAAAAAAAAAATTTGATTTTTTGGACCTGTCACATGGGATGACCACTTTACCGATTTCCAGTTCCGAAGAGATCCCCCTAGACTGTTCCAACTCGTTCTCCACTGCACTGTAGTATCCCGTTTGCACACAGGCACAGGGAAACTGTGAAAAACTCGTTTGGGTTTGTTTGGGTTTATTTGGGTTGTCACACGGGTGGCCGAATTGTCGCTGTTGACAGTTGTGTTACGATAAAAAACTCGATTGAAGGTTTGCTTACTGGATTGGCGGGTGGTTTCGGTGTGACCGGAGGCGTTCATCGTTTCTGGACGCATCGGACTTACAAAGCCAACACGCAGCTCAGAATGATCCTAGCCGCTTGTTACCTAACAGCTGGAATGGTGAGGATTCTTCGTCTCATTGAAATTAAATTTTAACCAAAAGTCAAGGCGGCCCTATACCGGCCGAATGAAAAAAAAAAAAAAAAAAAAAAAAAACAACAACAAAAGTCACAACTTCCTACCTCCATGCTGTATCGAAATAATAATGACGGCAGAACTCAATCTTCGACTGGGTGAGGGACCACAGAGTGCATCACAAATTTTCGGAAACCGACGCTGATCCGCACAACTCCCACCGTGGCTTTTTCTTCAGTCACGTTGGCTGGCTGATGATGAGGAAACATCCGGAAGTCGTCAGACGTGGCAAACAAGTTGACATGACCGACATCGTGGAGGACCCCGTCGCCGCGTTCGTCGATAGGTGAGTCGTGTTGACAATTAGCCGGCTTCGGACTGGCCGAGGCAAGATCCGAGGCAGCCTCGCGCGTCACCGCCTCGGGCTATGTGGACGTGCCTCGCTCGCTCGTTGCCGCGTTACGAGCACTAGCATCATCCTCGTAAAATGTGCACCGTGTTGCCGAAGACAGTTTCTCGTAATGGGTGATTTCCGTGTTCCGTGTTCGGGAACGTATCCGTATCCCGAGTAAATTTTTTTGCATATACTCAGATACAATTATATTAAAATGATACACAATCATATATATTTATATATAGGTTTATATATAATTGTATATAACTCTATACATTCGTATATATAATTCGATATAAATGTACTTCCATCAAATTTGATTTGATAAAATTATACATAGTTCTGTATATAATGATATATGGAGATACTATTTTTATAGGGAGTTTATATAATTAGATATAATATCATATACAGTTATATATAATTCAATATAGTGTTGTATATAATTATATATATACGTGAAACTTTTATTTACGGTTTATATAATTAGATATAATATTATATACAGTTATATATAATTCAATATAGTGTTCTATATAATGATATATATACGTGAAAATTTTATTTACGGTGTATAAAATTGTATACGACTGTATATGAGTACTTTTATTTTCTTTTGAAATACATATAATTGTATGTATTTCTTCATACATTGTATATATGGCTTCATGTATGATTAGATATAGAAACAGTTTTCTTTGGTTTTATCCGCGTATGGAAGCGGGCAAATCAAAAGATTGTTTATTAAAAGTTAACAAATTATGTATTGATGCAATATATTTACCAAATTTGATTACAATTATTGGGTTTCTTACAGAGATAATTTCCAATTCTGATCAGTTGATTGATATTAGTTTTTTCTTGATATTTTACTAACAAAACGTCATCGCCCGAGTAAAAATGAATATATATAAACATAGATAATTGTATATTAACTGATCATATACAATTGTATACAAAAATTGGCCCGATAGAATTTTATATATTTGTATATTAGTATATACAATTATATTAAAATGATACACAATCATATATATTTATATATAGGTTTATATATAATTGTATATAACTCTATACATTCGTATATATAATTCGATATAAATGTACTTCCATCAAATTTGATTTGATAAAATTATACATAGTTCTGTATATAATGATATATGGAGATACTATTTTTATAGGGAGTTTATATAATTAGATATAATATCATATACAGTTATATATAATTCAATATAGTGTTGTATATAATTATATATATACGTGAAACTTTTATTTACGGTTTATATAATTAGATATAATATTATATACAGTTATATATAATTCAATATAGTGTTCTATATAATGATATATATACGTGAAAATTTTATTTACGGTGTATAAAATTGTATACGACTGTATATGAGTACTTTTATTTTCTTTTGAAATACATATAATTGTATGTATTTCTTCATACATTGTATATATGGCTTCATGTATGATTAGATATAGAAACAGTTTTCTTTGGTTTTATCCGCGTATGGAAGCGGGCAAATCAAAAGATTGTTTATTAAAAGTTAACAAATTATGTATTGATGCAATATATTTACCAAATTTGATTACAATTATTGGGTTTCTTACAGAGATAATTTCCAATTCTGATCAGTTGATTGATATTAGTTTTTTCTTGATATTTTACTAACGAAACGTCATCGCCCGAGTAAAAATGAATATACATAAACATATATAATTGTATATTAACTGATCATACACAATTGTATATAAAAATTGGCCCGATAGAATTTTATATATTTGTATATTAGTATATACAATTGTATACGTTTATATACAAATATATAAAATTCTATCGGGCCAATTTTTTTATACAATTGTATATTATCAATTAATATACAATTATATATGTTTAGATATATTCATTTTTACTCGGGTTGTGACAACTAAGACTCGCACGTGTGGTGGCATTTGGGCTTTTGAGGATACTGACACGCCTCGAATAACTTATGGACCGCACTTGCCGCGCGAGGAAACCTCATGGCGATTTATCGCGAGGCTGCCTCGCCCTAGGATGCCTCGCCCTATAATGCCTCGCCCGAGGCTGCCTCGCGAGGCA